>JAFEMH010000206.1:692500-935517 GCA_022495995.1 Adenophora triphylla var. japonica | reverse complement strand
CAACATGCTAAAAGACAGCTTTAATACATTTAACTAATAAATGTGTTTGCAATGCAATGAATGGATACCTAGGAGGTCATTCCGCGCCATCTGCGCTTGTCCCCTACGCCATTCTTTCCTTTTCTTCCCTCGTCCCAGGCCCGAGTCTTCTTTACGCATTTCCACGTGAACCAACTCTGCGTCTCTCAGTCCGGAGATCTGGGGTCCTCCTGCCAGTAGAGTCAAACAATCCGGTAGCTCTCGGGGCTTCATTCGCCCGTGCTTCGGCTCGGATCTCCTCCTCGCGAGTCCCGTAAAAGAGGACCTCTCCCCCGTCGGTCGGTCAACTCCCTAGTCTCGTAGTCAAAGCAAAGCTCGTCTCCTCGTCAGCATTCAAAAGGGTCGGGCCGGGCTTTCTGCGGGCACTCCTTAAGGCAATAGGCTAGCTACGGCACAGCACCGGGTCTCTGCACCGGGTCGGCACGCTCGGCTTGCTCTCCCAAGACCACTGGGACTCGCCTTGATACACGCCGCTCATACCGGGCCAGTAGATATCGAGCCGTCAATACACACGCTCCCCAGACGTCTAAGGAGTACCACGGGAGAGGGAAAGCGGAATACTTCCATACCCCTCGGGCAATACAAGAAGGCACAGGGGCTGCCATACAAAGAGGAGCTTATCTCCGCAAAGAGGGCCAAGGTCATCCCAAACCAACAGAGTGCCTCTGCTTCATCCCAAAGCAGCCGGAAACAAGCGACGGAATATAGAAGAGGAGGACCAAGAGACAAACCTCGAACTCGACTTGACGTAGGACCCTTCCCTGCAAGATCCTCCCCGAGGTCTCAATCTTCCCGAAGTCACGGAACCCACCGGCGGATGCGATGCTGTGCCAAGCCTGTGCCATCCATCTCTCCCCATGCGGGCCGATCCATATCCAAGCACAAGAGGTCACGCCAGGCAAAGGACCACGGGCTAAACGACGCCGGAAAGCCTCGGGCATGGCCTCGAAGTCTCTCTCGCAGGCCACATGGTGAAGCAAAGCGGGGCTTCCCTACTCTCATAAAACGATCCTGGCCGCTGGACGGTCGATACCATGAAGAGAGTCTCCCCCAAAGACTCAACGGGACAATATCCTCCTCCACTACGGGCAGCTGGGCCCTACCACATCTAGTGCAAAGCGCACATCACAAATGCTAAGTGGAACCGATCACGAAAAGCTGCCGCCTCGTCACGCACAAGGCAAATACATCCCAAGAGACGTCACTCATCATCAACCATGGAACCAGCTCTGCAGCGCCTCGAAATGTCGATATGACCCGAAGCCAAGGATCATGCCTGCACTTCTTCCAAACGAAGTACGAAGAAAGTCTCGTAAGACTTCACGTCTCACAAGAAAGACCACCAACCAAAGAGAGCTGAGATGGCCTCCACCTCCGGTCCTACCAATCAAAGCCCGAAAATCTTCAAAAGTGGGCACCATTTCATTGTAAGAGAAACAAGACACGTGCCTCCTAACATCCTTAACTTCGCGGCAGCCGCGCAACAAATCCCAATCAGGAACCAACTCCTTAAAAGACCAAACCCAGAAGCCAAAGGACGAAGACGCTTACCTCGCAAGCCCGTTCCTCGATGCCTCATACGTGCGCCTGCATCCAGCGTTTTCAACTGCTGCTAAGGAAGTGTGCTTGCCTCTCTGCGAAAGCCTCGGCAAATTCTGAGGGACATACGAAGAATCCATGGCAAAAATGGAGGTTCCTAGGAGAAAATGGGGAAGAAAGCTCGAAAATGGAGTGCAAATGGGAAATGAGGAAGAACTGTGCAGACCTTTGGAAAGCATTTATGTCCTTCCCAAAGCTTAAAGGTTGGTCCTGTACGGACCTTCTTTGCATGCCAAGTATGTCCGTCACGTGACCTCCTTGCAAACGGGACCCATTTCCCCGAGGAAAGCAGTAGATAAAACCCAAACAATCCTTGCTAGAAACCTTGCTCCCAAACGGGGCCCAAACTTAGTGGCCAAAGCCATTTCCGGCAAACCAACACTACCCACAAACGCACTCTCGGCTCTGGGTGTGGCATGTACAAAAAATAAAAATAATAATAGCAACAATTTCTAGGACAATTCCTGGGAATCACAAAAATAAATGACATTACATCTTAAAATAAAAATACCTTTGTTTGCCCATGCGAAATACATGTGTTTTATTACGGGTAATAAATGTCATTTGCATAAACAAAAAAAAAAAAAAAGAGAGAGGGATATGAAAAGAGGGAAAGCAAATGAGATACTACTCAGAATCCTCATCATCATCCTCCCCGCCAAGATCCTCCAAAGAAAAGCTTTCGAGGCATCGGCCAAATAACTCGTGCGTCACATCCTCCTCGTCGGAATCACAGAGGCACCCGCCCGAGGCTCCCACGAGGTAAAGTACTCGGAAAGGATCAAATCAGAGCGAAAGGATCAAAAGAAAGAAGCGGCTACGAGGAACCCTCACCCCGTGCTTGCCCGTGTGCAGAGGCATGAACTGATAAAAGGGCTGCTCCTCGAAGGCCCCGCAGCTCCCGAAGAAGTCCCGGGCATCCATGCTATCGCGCCGCCTCAAAGGCCCCTCTCTCCCCGCTGCGGCTCCGGCTCGGCTCTAGGCCTAAAGTGAGGGAACGCCCACGGGAATGCCTCTCAAGGCATAGGCTCGTACGCCGGCACAACAGCGGCGCGAAGGCCGAACCAGGGACACCTTCGACGCCCCGTCTTAACTTAGCGAAGAGAGCGCGTCGCCACATGTGGCTTGAGTCGGTATTATCGTAGGCTCTCACTGGGACTGCACCAACAAGAAGCCAAGGAAACGCTCATCAAATGCGGTTATACTCAACAACAAAAAGAGAAAAACGCAGAAAAGATGCCAAGATGGAAAGAGTCGGCACACTCACCGTCTGTCGGGGTCCGCTCTGTATGCGGCGGGAGCTGCTCGGGAATGGGTACGAACACCCTCCTCCTCGATCCGTCCCCGCGGACGTACGTAAAATCCGGTCCCGGCATCGGAACCTGCAGGGGAGCTGCGGGCCGGCCTCTCTCTCCGCGCCGGTGCACTGGGCGTCCTCGGCTCCTCCTCACGAAGGCCCCGTACTCCTCTCGTACAAGATGAACTCCTCGGCACCGACACCGTCGAGGTACCTCTCAAGTCCAGCACATCCATATCCCAGGGAGTCGAGCATCCCCGAAAGGGAGGGTCCCTCGGAGCCACGGGAAGCACACCGAGGCCATGCTTGCCCGGAAGACTCGCTCCCCGGGTACATGGCGTCACAAGTCAAGCCTCGCGGCATCTTCGCGCGCGTCACCTCGGGAGCCCCCTCGAACTCATCCCCCTCATACTGAGCCCACGGGAGCAGAACGAACCCCTCACGGCTATCCCGCTCCAAGCGCTCTGCACATCCCCGTAGGCGATGGTGAGCTTCCCAGTGGTCCTCCTCTTCCTCGCCGTACGAGCCCGTCCCGGCATAGCGGGTACGCGGCAACGTGCCCGGGATCCCTATCCCCTTGGGAAGCCTTGGAAAACCTCATAAAACCACACTGTGACAAAAACGAGAGAAGGCTCGGTGCAAAAGACAATGGAGAAATGACAAGTTGCTAAAATCAAGAAAAACGGCAATAAACTCATACCTCCCGGAGCAAAGTCAAAAGCGTGCCAACGGGCGCCGCCCCCGGCTAAACCGGTCCAAGGAGAAGTAGAGCTCGGCCAAGCCTCGCCTCGCCCCAAGCAATGTCGCGAGACCCTATCCAGAATCAGTCAAGCTCTCCAGAGCAAAGGGAGGCTGCGGTCGCGTGGTTCGAGAACAAAGTCTCGGGCCGGTGCATACCACAAGAAGGAGCGCGCCAAGCCGCTCCCTGTCACCTGGCCGGTACCCGGATGTAGGCCCAATGCGCCGTGATCCTCATCTCTACGTCGGCCATACAGCATGCCCAGGCCCTGCGAGGACGAGGCTCAAGCCCGGCGGCTCGGTCGGCACCGCATCGAGATCATATCTCTCCACCTCACAGGCCCCCTTTGAAGGAGAGCCGGTAATAGCAGCAAAATCGGTGGGCGTCACTGTCACCTCGCCCCGGCTCGGGTGGAAGGTGTGGGTGGTATCCCACCGATACTCGGATAAACCTGTGAAGACACTCTTGTTCTTCCTCGTGTCGATACACTCCAGCCCGGGTTCTCAGCGAACACACCTAGGCCGAAGCATAAACCAACCTCCGGGGACTCGGCCTACCGCCCACGGAAATATCCAAGCATCCGTTGCCGCTAGCTCCCTGGCGGACCTCGAGCGATCCCAGAGTCTTCATCCTCTTGGCCTTCGGTAGTAAGCCCCGCATCCTGCGTGGTAAACACAGCAAAGGTACGTCAATCACAGTACTTAATATAAAGGCACATATAACCCGTCACAAAACACGGCACATATTGCACCTAATTTTCACATACATTATACATATAATTTTCCATGTAACCCGATCCACAAAACACGGCACACAATGCACATAATTTTCACATATATCATGCATATAATTTCTCCCATGCAGTCCGTCACAAAACACGGCACATCGTACACATCTTTCTCAAAAAGAAGAAAAAGGGGGATTAAACCCTACACGACACATTTTCAAAAGAAAATCCGTCCCAACACGGCACATATGCACATATTTTCCCCACAAAGTCCGTCACCGAAAAAACACGGCACACACTATATAGCACATTCTCAAAAGAAAATCCGTCCCAACACGGCACACACTTTCACATATAACCCGTCACAAAACACGGCACATGTCACATTTTTTGCACAAAAATTATCACTACACGATAATTTTCTCATAATGTACATACATAAATAGCATATGGTACAAAACACCAAAGCATGCAATCCACTAGATAGGCACTTTATTTTCACAAATAAGAGCTAATCTACACATTTCTGCACAAAATACACATACCCACAATTTTTACATGTCCATTTTCAACAATTCATCAAGAATTTCACAAAAAAGGCATAAAATAATAACAAAAAAAAAAATTCAAAAATGCGAAAAACTAAAACCTAGTTCTAGCATTCAAAAATTCGAGCAGGGAATCAAAACGGAACAGATTTCTTACCTCCCCAACGTTCATGGAGCGACGATTATGCACCTCGGATTCGGATACAAAACATCCGGGTTCTTCGAAGATGGAACGAACGAAGTCCAATTCCTTTGAAGCTCCATCCATTTGCTCAACCACTTTCACTGCGTTGGACGACGACTCCTTCGAGATCCTTCGGCCATGGCAAGAAATTCAAGCAAAAATTTTTTGATTTTGGTTAACAATGGAGGAATTTTTCTCTCTCTCTCTCGCACAGTTCACGAAGCTGGAAGATGAGGAAGAAGGAATGGGGAAGGGCCTCGGTATTTAAAGCTGGTCAAAGCACAGGAGCTGTAAAAAACCAAGGTGGTCCGTACGGACCTCTTTGCAACCAGGTTGGTCCGTACGGACCTCTTTGCAAAGGGTGGCCAAATTACTTTCACGCCCTTATAATCTTTGCCCCCTGCTGTCCTAAGGCCTTTTCCGGCAAATCCAAGTGCGAGAATGGTCCCAACCGCTTCAAATCAATCCCCGGCCGTCAAGCGTAAGACCGGACCTCGCCCACTTCAACGGCAAATCAACCATCGGTAGCCGTAAGCGTAAGGCCGGATCCTCGCCCACTTCAACGGCAATTCAACCGCCCGCTCAACGTAAGACGGACACTCGCCCGGCTCCAGCGGCAATTCAACCAACGCCCGCTCAACGGCAATTCAGAAGGAGCCAACACCTCCCGGCCACGAATATCAAGGCGCAAGACGCCTCCCGCGCTCAGCGACAACTCGGCCCTTGAAGGTCCGAAGTCATCTTCCCAACAGAAAAGGGCCCCTACAGGGTCATGCATCCCCAGCAATTCAAGCACCGGCAGTCAGATGTAAGCCCGAACTTCGCCCACCTCAACGGCAACGCAAGCACCGGCCATCAAAGTAAGCCCGAGCTCCTTCCCAACTTAGTTCATACTCCTGAAACTAAATCCCAACTTAGGTCATACTCCTGAACTAGGTCCCAATTTAGGTTCATACTCCTGAAACTAAATCCCAACTTAGGTCGCCTCAACTAGGTCACAACGAGTTCGTACTCCCGAACTAAGGTCATCAACTTATCACCCGACCTAACCGGTGCGCTCGTAAGGCACGCCACCGGGCACCATCCGCCGCGGGGATTCAAGTCCACCTATCACCGACCTATACGGTCACCGGACCCCGGACGCCGCCTTATCACCGCTTACATCGAATTTCATACCCCGGGCCACCACGTCCTTATCACCGACCTATCACGGTCACCCCGACGCCACCACGTCCTTATCACCGACCTATACGGTCACCAGGGACGCCGCCACGTCCGCATCACATCACCCGCCCACGTCCTTTATCACCGGTCACCGGACGCCGCGCGTCCTTATCACCGACACTATCACGGTCACCCGACGCCACCACGTCACTTATCACCGACCTATACGGTCACCCGGGGACGCCACCACGTCCTTATCACCGACCTATACGGTCACCAGACGCCACCACGTCCTTATCACCGACATGCGGTCTGGCCCAGACGCCACCACGTCACTTATCACCGGCCTATGCGGTCGCGGGGCGCCACCGCGTCACTTATCACCGGCTTTATACGGTCACCGGGACGCCACCACGTCCTTATCACCGACCTATGCGGTCACCGGACGCCGCCACGTCCTTATCACCGACCTATACGGTCACCGGAGACGCCACGCAGCGTCCCTTATCACCGACCTATACGGTCGCGGACGCCGCGCGTCACTTATCACCGACCTATACGGTCACCCGGACGCCGCGCGTCCTTATCACCCGACCTATCACGGTCACCCGGGGACGCCACCACGTCCTTATCACCGACCTATACGGTCCACCCAGACGCCACCACGTCCTTATCACCGACCTATACGGCCACCCCGGACGCCACCGCGTCACTTATCACCGGCCTATACGGTCACCGGGCGCCGCGCGTCCTTATCACCGACCTATCACGGTCACCGGGACGTCCACCACGCGTCCTTATCACCCCGGCTATCTGATGTCGCCGGACGCCGCGCGTCCTTATCACCGACCTATACGGTCACCCCGGACGCCACCACGTCCTTATCACCGACCTATACGGTCACCCCGGACGCCACCACGTCCTTATCACCGACCTATACGGTCACCCCGGACGCCACCACGTCCTTATCACCGACCTATGCGGTCACCCAGGACGCCACCACGTCCTTACCACTGACCTCGGCGGTCACACAACACTCCAGGGCACCACCACGCCCGCATTCACAGAACACTCACCCCACACCCGAACTACGACCAGGCTTGATTCCCGCCAGGGATACGTAGGAATCCTATCACAGGGTCGGCCTTATTGACCTAAACGGTCACCCAAAAGGACACCACCACGTCCCTCGCTTTGACCCTCACTTGGCCACTTCCTCTCCCAAAGACGCGATCCAGTTAGGACCCTTATCTTATCGGCGACCCCACTTCTTTCATAAGTGACGTCGTCAAGGGGCTTCTGTAAGTACCCCAATCTGGATCACTCCCTTTCAAACACACGGGAAACACCGCGAGACTCATCCACGCGAGTCTCGGGGACCTCTCTCACTCAAAACCCTCTCAAAACCCTCTCGAACCCCCAACCAAACCAGGGAGAAGCCTTTACGGGATAAAGGGACAAAAGGACCTTTTGGGAATTTTGAGAAATCGGAAAAGCAATTAAGGTCCGTACGGACCTCTTTGTTTCAATGATTACTAAATCCCCTTAAAGTCCACAATATTCCCTCAAATCCGGGAGAAATGATGGTTTCCATGCGAGTTGGTCCGTACGCACCTCTTTGCATGCAAGATGGTCCGTACGGACCTTATTGCTCAGGGAACATCATCATTCCCAAATATTCTCCATCATTGCAGATTCCCTCAAATCGAGGAAAACCAAAATTCTGGACAACCAAGAAGGTCCGTACGGACCTCTTTGCTCCGAAATTTTTACTATAAATAGAGGGCTTCCCCTCCTCATTTCCACACACCTCCCACTTCTCTCTTCCTCCCTAAGCCTTCTGGCTCCCCTTCTAAGACCTTTCGAGGCATTCCCGGCCCCTTCGGATCCTTCCGAGGCCTTCCGAGCCCCCTCGAGGTGCTCCGAAGCCTCTCCGAGCGCTCCCGAGACGCTCCCGCGCTGCCCCGAGGCACTCTCGAGGTACTCTGAGGCCCCTCGTGGTACTCCGAGGCCTTGCCTGGTCTTTCCCACGGTGTCCCGGCTCTTTCCGAGTCAAACCGGCGATCCCAAACCTTGCCGAACCTCTGCCCGAATCCAACCAACGATTCCAACGCACGCCGAACCTCTGCCCGAATCCAACCAACGATTCCAACACACGCAAACGCTAAAACGGAATAAGCCAGATGCCGGGGCGCGATTGTGCTGCCTCTCGGATCCGGGCGAACTTCCCGAACAGCGACGAACTATGCGAGATGCACGGGGGCCCTCCGCGCGCGAGCCGGATCCCGGGTAATTTCAATACCGAGTATCAATTTTTTTTTTTTTTTGAAAATAGAAGCTTTTCTCCTTTGGGAGTCCCCAGCGGAGTCGCCAAACTGTGAATGTGGTGCCCAAATTTTGTTGGATTCACGCGAGTTTGAAGACATCCGGTTTAATTTGAAAAACGGAGTCGCCACGCCATTTTGATTACCTCAAAACTTTGAAAAAAAGGTTTTTACTTGGGTTCGGAGGTTAAGTTACCCCTTGGGAAGAACGTTTGGCGTTCACCCAAAGTGTCTTGCCGGAGCAAGTCTCCCAAGATTTCAGTAATCGTGCTTGCTTGCGTGCTTTCTTGTGTGCATGTGTTTGAGAAAAAGGGGGGGGTATGTCCCAAGTTGTCTTAGGACGTACAAACCATTTGTTGGTTGTCGCTCGGGATTCCTTGGAATTTTATGTATTTGGGATTATGATCCCGTCCTCATCTTATGACTTGTGATCATCGCATTTTAACCTCGGGACCCTCGGGACTTGCGTGATCGAGAGAATGACTCTCTTTTGGTCAAAGATGAGGTTCTTTAGAAAAGGAGGGTCCTTAGCCCATCAATCCTACGCTTTAAGACGGTCGAGCTCGTATAGATGCTTCATACTCTTTCTTAAGCGATAATCGGAGATATAGGGTTCAAGGTTATCCCTTTCCAAAGAAATCGTGAACCTTTAATGGAAGGAACGATGTAAAGATAGGATCTTTTACACCGGTCCGTTCCAAGGTTGGGGGAAAGGGGAAATGCATGATGAAAAATGACTCTTTAATGAAAAGATGACATTTTTGGGTTGCAAATGATGCACTTAGTTTAAAGAAATAATCTTTATTGCAAATGATGCATAAAGATTTGATTTTTATGCAAATGATGCATTTTTGTTGAAGAAATTGGCATTCATTATGCAAATGATGCATAAAGATTGCATTTTGAAAAGCACATGATGCTAGTTTATGGTAAAGACATGGTCTTTAAAGCAAATGATGCTTGAACAAGGGATTTTGGATGCAAATGATGCATTTTGATTAAAAAAGATTTGATTTTTATATGCAAAGGATGCATGAAGATGACATTTTTATTTGAAAATGGGGGTTTTAGGTGCAAAGGATGCACCTTTATGGGAAAAGACTACATTTTTATGACAAATGATGTCTAATGCATGCCAAAGGGGGAAGGGGAATATAAAGATAGGATCTTTAATCTACCAAGTCCCAAGCAATATAAAGACAATGCAATGAGCAATTTATAAAGCAATTAGGATGCAAAGGTAGGGCGTGCGAGGTTACCAATAGCTTCCTTCTTCTTTGGTCGGAGCTAGGAGGAGAGGTTGGTCTTGGATCTTCAAGGAGGAGGGAGGGAGCTTCTTGGCCTTCTTCTTCACCTTCTTGAGCTTCCAGCAGTATTCTTCACGTATTTGGAGTGTTTGTGGGTGACTTGCTATGGATTGTGTGTGTTGAAATGGGTAGAGGAGGGCTCTATTTATAGGCAGTCTGGATAAGGCTAATGAAGCGGTGCGGCTAGGGGCAATGAGCTAATGCGGCCGTGCGGCATTATCCATTGTGACTCAGCATTTCTAGAACCATGCAAGGTGGAAAATTCTAGAACCCTCTTCCTAATTAAGAAAAACGTGTTTCTTAATTAGGAAGGCTCCCTTCAGCCCTTAATTTAATTTGGGACTGTTCCAGAACATTTCCGGAACACTAGGAAGGTCCGGGGAATTACCGGGAAACTTACCGAAATTGCCGGGAAATTTAACCGGAAGGCATGAGCCAGATTTGGGTACTTACACCAATGTCAAAAAAAAAAAGCGATGATCACAAGTCCAAGATGAGGACGGGATCAAAATCCCGAACACATAAAATCCAAGGAATCCCGAGCGACAACCAACTAAATGGTTTGTACGTCCGGAAGACAACTTGGGACATTCCCCCCCCCCCTTTTTTCAAACACATGCACACAAGAAAGCACGCAAGCAAGCACGATAAATGGAATCTTGGGAGACTTGCTACGGCAAGGCACCTTGGGTGAACGACGATCCGTTCTTCCCAAGGGGTAACTTAACCTCCGAACCCATAAAAACCTTTTTTTCAAAGTTTTGAGGAAATCAAAATGGCGTGGCGACTCCGTTTTTCAAATTAAACCGGATGTTTTCAAATTCGCGTGAATCTAACAAAAAATTAAATTTGGGCACACATTCACAGTTTGGCGACTCCGTTGGGGAAAATCCCAAAGGAGAAAAGCTTTCATTTTCAAAATAAACAATACTCGGTATATAGGTGGAAACCATTTAACCTTCCTGTATCGCTCCCTAACCCGGGGCTTGGGATAAACGGTGGTTTAACAATCCCACGTACCAGTATCCCTTTTCGAAAAAAAATAAAAAGAAAGCTTTTCCCTTTGAGCAGGTTAGACTCCTGTCGCGGATTTCCATTAATCGTGCTTGCTTTCTTTGCCTTGAATTGCATCATTTGCATCTTGGGAATTGTGCATACTTTGAACAGGAAATAACCTGAAACTGCAAAGGAGTGGAACCTGGAAAATTGATCCATGCAGTCGTGCGGCTCAATCCTCCCTGGATTCTGACCGGGCGACCTCAGTGGCAATTCCACCAGGACAAATTGAGGTTAATCTGGTAGTCCTGGCAGCTTGGGGCTATTCAGTTCCAAAGCTGACCGGGGCTCCCAGAAAATTTACGTGCCTTTAACTGTTGCATTTTCCCCCTATCCCGAAAATCATTCCTTTAAAACACATTTATGAAAATCTCTGTTTTTACTCAAAAAGGAACATTTTTAGGAGACCGCACACTACGCGCACCTTATATATCATGTACACTTTGCACGCACGTCCTTCAAACCCGGGATGGTTTTTCAGTTGCAGTCACGGACAGCCTTACGATGCTCCCGGGCGCGCACGGAATCATCCCAAACTCCCCATGGCAGCCAGTATCGACCAATGCACAGTCCGTGTCACACGTTTCAAAAAAACCGTGACTTTTGGTTGGTTTTTGGTCTAGTCTGTGTCATATAGCCCAGTTGCATATCCTCGTAAAGGTCAAGCCTTAGTTCATAATGGAAGTCAAGGTCCTCCGCATAAGCGGAACTCTGCCAAAATTCCGACAAGGAAAAATCGGTAGAATCTTGACTCCGACATTGACTTTGGCCTTGACCCACACGGAATGCGTAAGAGTCAAGACCGAGTCCTTGCCAAAATCCAAAGATCTTTCGCTCAAGCGAAGCTCTGCCAAAATTCCGACAAGGAATAATCGGCAAGATCTTGACCCGGCATTGACTTCGATTCTGACTCACGCACTGCGTATGCAACGAAGTTCAATTTGACACTGTGTCATCCGGCTTTTACCGCCCGACCCATGCCTATTATCTTCTCGGACATTACCAAAAAGTCAAAACGTCATTCGCGCAAGCGAAACTTTGCCGAAATTCTGTTAAGGCTGAAAGACGAGACTTTCCCGGTATTGCATTAACTATGATCCGCATCGCTCGTGCGTTAAAAGTTCCTATGACCTGCTAGACCCGTTAGGAGCGTTCTTCTCTCTCGGTCGGTGGGATCCGCGTGCCCTATAGGACCCTCGCCCGGGGCTGTCCACCCTGGGAGGTCAAAATACAAGTGGAATACGAAGGGCTTATAGACGTAGTGACGGAACCTACTGATCCAGGATCTAGAATAGTTGCGAAAAAGAAGGGCAAACCCCCTTTTCCAACCAAATAGAAATTAAATAAAAAATGTTGTTTTAAGTAAATTTGAACAATTAATGGAATCATAATTGCATGGTCCTATCTCTGGAATCCCTAATCGAGACCTCCTCGGTCCGATCTCCGAATTTTCCATCTCGACCTTTCATGGTCAAATCCCTAATCGAGACCTCCTCGGTCCGATCTCCGATTTTTCCATCTCGACCTTTCATGGTCAAATCCCTAATCGAGACCTCCTCGGTCCGATCTCCGATTTTCCATCTCGACCTTTCATGGTCAAATCCCTAATCGAGACCTCCTCGGTCTGATTTTCGATTTTCCTATCTCGACCTTTCATGGTCAAATCCCTAATCGAGACCTCCTCGGTCCGATTTCCAATTTTCCTATCTCGACCTTTCATGGTCAAATCCCTAATCGAGACCTCCTCGGTCCGATCTCCGATTTTTCCATCTCGACCTTTCATGGTCAAATTCCTAATCGAGACCTCCTCGGTTCGATCTCCTATCTTCCCATCTCGAAATTTCGCGGTCAAATCCTTAATCGCGACCTCCTCGGTCCGATCTCCAATTTTCCCATCTCAAACTTTCGCGGTCAAATCCTTAATCGCGACCTCCTCGGTCCGATCTCCAATTTTCAATCTTGACCTTTCAAGGTCTCATCTTTTCCGATCAATTAGGATTAGGAGAAAATGTGTTTTGAGTAAAACTTAAGCGATAAGTGCATGTTACTTGATCCTTCAGCCTAAACACTTACCTTCGAGTCTAAACCTTACTTATCCCCGAGTCTAAACCTTGCCTATCCCTTTCCCGGAGCAAGAAAGAAGTGGGCAAGAATACCGGGTCAGCGGATTTTCAGTGCGGAAACCTTAGGTTCAGACAGTTCGGCAGAATCGTCAGTTTTGTCAGCTCAGAGAGTCAGAATGGCAGATTTGACAGAAAACAGTGAGGGTGCAGGAAATCAGATGGTTAGGAAGGAAGAGTTAGTCTTGGATTTGGAAAATGCCAATAAGGTTCATGAAGAGCAGCTGTCATTGCTCATCGGTGCTCTTCGCCGCTATGGGGTTCAGGTAACAGTTGAGTCAAACGGTTCTTTGGTAGTGGTCGAAGATGAGACTTCGGAGACAGTGATTTCAGTCCCTTCATCCTATAACCAAGACCTTCCATCCTACAGCCAATACCTTCCCCCATCCGCATACGATCCCTTGCCAAGGACCACTCCTCCTCAGTCCTTTCCAACATCCCATCTCATCAGGGCCCCATTGCCCTCAGCTCCTCAGAACGGATTAGGCTTCACCCCACCTATCCCTCAATTTCAGCAGTACCTGCCAGTCTATACTCCAGCTTCACATAATCAGTTCGAGCTATGTGGCTATGTTCTGAAGCCACTATACCCACCTGAATGCAATCATGAGTTGCCAAAAGAAAATCCGGATAATTCAAGTTTTCAGCTGTCACCTACCGGACTTAATGAATTCAGCCGTCAGTTTCACCAGTCCGCTACTGTGGTTCCCTCCGTCGATACAAGTCCTGTTGCAAGAGTTCCCGTTGACCCCCATGTGGCAATGTTGATGGAGCAAGTGAAACAAATGCAGGAGAAGTTTGACCTCATGATGAGTATCAATACTCCCTTGACCCAAGATGTCAAACCAGGCAAGGAAATGATTCCCCCAAGCATAACCCAATGCCACCAGCATCAAGCAGCAACCGTACCCAGCTCAGCACCAGTCCCTCACAAAGGAAAGAGTGTCGTAGCCGCCTTCAGCCAAATCCAACAATGGAACCAATTGGACAATGGAAATCCAAGTCTTGAGAACAACAAGGTCTCCCAGAAACTCTGCTCCCTTCATTTTGACAATGCGGAGATGCCTTTAAGCAAGATGCTGGAAGAGCTGATGAAAGAAAAGCTGATAAAGCCACTGGAGAATTGGAAGCCCAAGAACCCCAATGTTCAGTTAGATGAGTCTAAGTATTGTCTTTTCCACCAATACCCCGGGCACGACACTGATGATTGCTGCTATTTGAGGCATGAGATCCAGAAGTTGATAGAAGATGGGAAGCTCGAGAACCTCCATGGGACAAAAATAGAAAGTTATGGTAAGAGGTCGATTCAGGAGATGCAAGGTCAGAAACGTCAGCATGATGTTGGGATGCCCATGAGCAAAGTTTTTGACGATTTGGTGAAACGAGGCCTTCTCACAACTCTCGAGAATTATAAGCCGAGAAACCCACGTAAAGTTGACAGGACCAAGTTCTGTGAGTACCACAAGCATTATGGTCACGTGACAGACAAGTGTTTGGATCTGAAGAAAGAAGTTCAATGGTTGATCTACGAAGGAAAGCTCAAACTCCCTGGCAGTCCAACCAGCGAAGAGTAGCTAGACTAGGGTCTACCTATCTTTAAGCAAGATTAAAAGAATATAGTCTCTCAGTCAACCTTCGTAGGTTCTAGTACTTTTCTCTTTCAATCAAGTCCTCCACGGACATTGTAATTAATCTTCAATTTTCTATAAAAGAGTCTTCTTCTTTTCTTGCTAGACTTAAGACATTATTTGCACACCTACATTACATTTAATGAAATGGTTTTATTTTATATGATCACTTGCATTGCTCAACAAATAATCTCTCGAAATAATTAACACTCTGATTAATCGGTGTGAGAAAGTCAACTAATGTCTTCCCCATACACTTTCCTTAACCCACAAAGGCCCCGTCAAGCCATACACTTTCCTTACCTCATAAAAGGCCATCATCAAGCCATACACTTTCCCAATCATGCCCCCACCTTCACCTTGACCAAGTCAACGACGGCGGCAACGTCAAGGGACAACAAGAGGCCACTTAGCTTCGAAAGATTGACCCCATGTCGACAACAACCTAGGAGCTTGGCTTAGACCTCAAGGGTATCAAGAATGTTCAAGCAAGGGCTCGCCTTGGCCCTCAGGTGCTTCAGAAAAAAAAAAGAAAAAAATCTTAGTACAAAAAGAGTAATACCCAGCTAGGCTGAAAATCCAAAAAAAAAAGGGCAGTCTAGGCAAAAAACAGGGTTGCACATAAAAATAAAAGAAAATGAGGCCAAGGACCCAGCACCGCCCATCAAAAGCTTGACGGACAGGCAAAATCAAAGCTCAGAGAATGAAAGTTGTCGATAACAATGGGGTGGTCGAAGCAAAGCCAGAAGCATTTCATAAGCCTGTAGGCACGTGCAAATCCTTTCTCCCCCAATGAAAGAGGAAGCAATCAGAAGCAGTCGTCCAAGAATGACTTGGTCAAGGAATCATCCCGAGGCCCACGCCTCATCATCCAATCTTCTCATCCGAGCCTTTTCACTAAAGGAAACACAAATCCCATTTCCCCAAAGCCTGAAACAGTCCGGCCAAGGCCGAACTACGGCGACCTGAGCTCCTCACAATGAGGGGAACGTAGGCAACCAGTAATGGTCCGGTCATAAGCATATTCAAATCCCAGAGAATTCGGTCTCATCAAATGACCTCTCTCATAAGCATATTCAAATCCCAGAGAATTCGGTCTCATCAAATGACCTCTCTCATAAGCATATTCAAATCCCAGAGAATCCGGTTTCATCAAATGACCTCTCCCATAGACACAGTCAAATCTCAGAAAACCCGGTCTCATCAATGACCTCCCTATACACAAACCTTTCTTTCACACCAGCCAACCTTGATCCGCGACATCGGTTGACTTTCTGCTCATGATTAATAAGAATGTTTTTTCATATCGAGATTAGTGGTTGAATAACCCGAACATTAATAAAGGGTTTTAAGCAATCTTGTCATCATTGTAAATAAAACAAGTTTTCAGATGTCTTGACAAGTCTTCCTTTTCTACATCTTAGGAAAAATAGTGCTAAACACTGATTTTCTGTCAACAGGGGCTTCCATACACTTTTACCAACCTTTCTACGCTTATACTCTCTCAAAAGAGTCAAACCCAAAGCGAGTTTTTGTGCCTACATCGAATAAGGCCATCAAGATAACACAAAATCGGGATCTATTCCCACCTTTCGAAAAATATGCCCCTGCATGTATAAATTTCTAAAATTCTCTTCGTACACATCTTCTTAAGGTTGACTGAGTGACTAAAGGAAATAAGAAAGTAAGTACGAAAGGATAGGTCTTCCCTCTTCTGCTACAATTCGCATTAGGGCTGCCTTGAAACTCTTCAAGTCTGGGGCTTTGCCAAGCCATTTCTTTAGACTGGGGCTTCTTTAGTCATTTTTGGGGTCCGCATCGGGTTCCTCACCATGTCACAAAATAGATTCAGTCTTGGTCAGATTAACCTCAGGATCACTTTTGCAGTACCAATCATATTGGGATTTTTGCTAGGTCATCAGATTGGGGCTTCACTAAGTCACTTCTTCGTAACCTAAAACTTCGCCTACTCAGTTCATCCAACCGGGGCTTTGCCAAATGAAAGTATCTTTCCTTGCTTTAATAAGACATGGGGCTTTGCAGAAAGTTTTTCCTTAGACCGGGGCTTCGATAAGTCGCATCCACCCCTAGAAGAGAGGTTTGGTCACTTCGACATCTGCTTTAGTCTTTGGTTGTAAAAGCCTGTCAGCATCAACTTCAAATGCCAGAGTGTGGGAAAGGAACATTCATCGAGACCCGAGGTTTAAACCCAGTCTCAGCCCAAGAGGAATTCTAGTCCACGTTGACAACATCTCAGCAACAACAGCAGGGATACGACCCCACCTGCTTGAAACCCGTCTTAAACACATTCCATATATACATCCAGACCCAGTCCCTACCATGTTTCCAAGAAAAAAATCACTCCTAGGCTCAAGTAACGTGCCAATTGCTAATGACAACATTTCTCCAAAAGAACGCCTCCGTTACTTCCATTATAACGAGATAACGCCAGGTGACAGTTTCCTAATTGTCAAAAATCCAACTTTAGCTACCTCTATCACAGATTGAGAAGTATGCTCAAGTTTTCCAGCTATAGCTGCCTCTATCTACTCGATAGTGACGTAAGCTTTACCTTCCTCAGGTGACAACCTCCATTAATTGTCAAAACCTCAAGGATCCTAGACATCGTTCCTAACTGTCTAGATGAGGCTTGAACTACGATCAAGGCTTGATTCCTCCGGGATACGTACACTACCAGAAAACTGTCATTTAGCGACGGATTTTAGCGACGGACACATTTTCGTCGCTAATAGCGACGGATTAGCGAGGGAATAGTGAGGGATAAAAAGTAAAACAAATAAAGCTGAAAACGACAACTTTATCGACGAATTTAACGACGGACAATATTCCCTCACTATTCGTCGTAAAAGTGGCGCCAAAAAATTGCGCCTCTTTTTGCCGACGGTTTACCGACGGATTAACGAGGGATTGCAATTTTTTTTTGCCAGCGGATGTATTTCATCGCTATAGAATTAAAAAAATATTATTTTATTTTCATTTAGCGACGGATTAACGACAAAATTTTGAAAATAATATAACGACGGATATCTTCTGTCGCTATATAAAGTAAAAAAAAAAAAAAAATTATTTCTTAATCATCACCGACGGATTAGCGAGGGAATAACGAGGGATTGGAAAAAAATTTTGCCGACGGATTCATTTCGTCGCTGTATAATTAAAAAAATAAAAAATATTATTTCAATTTATTTTAGCGACAGAATAACGACGGATTACCGACAAATTTTTTTTTTAATATATACAGTTTAATGAATTTTTATTAATACATAATTGTTAAGTTTACCTCAAATGTAAATGATGTAAAGCCAAATATGATAAAATTATAAAAAATATATATTTTTAAATAAAAATTCTTAACTTTTTAAAAAAAAAATCAATACTAACAAACATCTCAAATATATTACTAAGCCATAAAAAAATTTAAAAAATTAATAAAAATACATGCTATTGTCCGTCCCTCTTTTTTTCTTTTATATACTTATTTTTTTTAAATTAAATCTTAACTTTTTTATGTAACATTTAAAAAAAAAATCACTACTTAACATTTAAAAAAAATCACTACTTAACAACTTCTCAAGTTTTTTATCCAATTTTTTTTAAAGAAATAAAAAAAAGTATATGCTATTGTCCGTCTCTTTTTTTTATTTTGTAAACATTCATTTAAAAAAAATGAAACATAACTTTTTTATTATTTAATTGTAATTTATATTTTAAAATGAATATATATCTTTTGAAGAGTGAATATCAAATATTAATTTTATAAAGTATAAAATTATTTGAATTTATATTTTATTTGGAATATAGTGTATAGGGTATATGAATGGTATATTGTATAGGGTATAGGGTATACCCTATAGGGTATAGGGCATAGGAAATATGGTATAGGGTATACCTTGTACCCTATAAGGTATAGGGTATAGGGTTTACCCTATAGGATATAGGGTATAGGGTATAGGCTATAGGGTATAGGGTATACCATATAGGGTATAGGGTATATCCTATAGGGTATAGGGCATAGGGTATATGGTATAGGGTATACCCTGTACCCTATAACGTATAGGGTATAGGGTATACCCTATAAGATATAGGGTATAAGGTATAGGGTATAGGGTATACCATATAGGGTATAGGGTATAAGGTATACCCTATAGGGTATAGGGCATAGGGTATATGGTATAGGGTATACCCTGTACCCTATAGGGTATAGGGTATAAGGTATAGGGTATACCCTATAGGGTATAGGGTATATGGTATACTCTATAGGGTATAGGGTATAGGATATACCCTATACCCTATAGGATATAGGGTATAGGGTATAGGGTATATGGTATATCCTATACCCTATAGGGTATAGGGTATAGGCTTATCAACTCCCTGTGAATGTGTGCCCAAAATTATTTTTTTGTTGGATTCACGCGAGTTTGAAAACATCCGGTTTAATTTGAAAAACGGAGTCGCCAAGCCATTTTGATTTCCTCAAAACTTTGAAAAAAAAAGGTTTTTATGGATTCGGAGGTTAAGTTACCCCTTGGGAAGAACGGATCGTCGTTCACCCAAGGTGCCTTGCCGTAGCAAGTCTCCCAAGATTCCATTTATCGTGCTTGCTTGCGTGCTTTCTTGTGTGCATGTGTTTGAAAAAAGGGGGGGAATGTCCCAAGTTGTCTTCCGGACGTACAAACCATTTAGTTGGTTGTCGCTCGGGATTCCTTGGATTTTATGTGTTCGGGATTTTGATCCCGTCCTCATCTTGGACTTGTGATCATCGCTTTTTTTTTTTGACCTTGGGACTTGCGTGATCAAGAGAAGGACTCTCTTTTATAGTCCAAAATGAGGTTCTTTAGGAAAGGAGTGACCTTAGCCCATCAATCCTACGCCTTGAGACAATTGAGCTTATATTGGAGCTATCATGCTCGTCTCAAGCGATAATCGGAGATATCGGGTTCAAGGTTATCCCTTTCTAAAGAGATTGTGGCACCTTTAATGGAAAAAACGATGTAAAGGTAGGATCTTTACACCGATCCGTTCCAAAGGATACCTATGGGGATATGGGGAATGCATGTTTTAGGATAAAAATGACATTTTTAAGGAAAATATGACATTTTTGGATGCAAAGGATGATATTTGGTTTGCAAAGGATGCTATTTATGTAAAGAAATGATTTTAATGCAAAGGATGCAACTTTATGTGGAAAAATAGCATTTTAGGTACAAATAATGCATAAAGATGCTATTTTGAAAGCAAAGGATGCTACTTTGATGTGAAGAAATGATTTTGAATGCAAAGGATGCATTTTTATGTATGAAAATGAGTTTTTTGGGTGCAAAGGATGCATCTTTAATGTGAAAAGAGATTTTTAGTACAAAGGATGCAATTTTTATGCAAAAGATGCCCTTTTGATGAAAAAGATGTTCTTTTGACGCAAATGATACTACTTTGTATGCAAATACCCTAGTTTAAATGCAGATTGATATCATATTATAGCATGGTAAGAGTTAAAATCAGATTACAGACTAAACAGATGAAGGTTCTGCAAACTGGCCAAAGTTGTCGCGTGACATAGGTTGCCTATGTCGCGTGACATACTTAGCTACTTGCAGAGACCTTAACAACTGGGATTTACAGAGGAAACAAGGCATTAATATAGCCAAGTTACTTCACTGATAGATCTCAAAGAACATGTATATGAACATTTCAAGGGAGTGTGGAAAGGTAAAAACCAGATTACAAATGAAAAGATGAAGTTTCTGCAAACTGGCCAATGTTGTCGCATGACATAGGTTGCCTATGTCGCGTGACATACTTAGCCATTTGCAGAGACTTTCATGAGCCACATTTGCAGACACAGCAAAGCCACATTCTAGGCAAGTTGCATCACAAATGGGTCTCAGAGATCAAGTATGTCAATAGTGAACACTTTAAGAGGGTGTGGATACGAGGAATCCACACTCATCTTGAGTGTTCATGCAAAACAATGTCAAGCCAATGCGATTACATGAAATGATGTGCAAATAGATATGGATCTAAGCAATATGAGGCTAAAGCATGCAACTTTAACCAAGATACATCATTATCAACACATTTGGTACGTAGATTTCATGTACAAAGGAGATAGAGAGAGGAGAAGGGTAGAAAATCGTTACCCTTGAAGACCACGACTTCCTATATCAATTTAGATATAGGAGCCTTTAAACAGGAACCTCCGGGACTAAGATCAAGCCTTGACTCCGTGAGAACTGTTGGTTCTTGAGGTGTATAGGAAGTGTGTGTGGGATTAGTTGAATGGTGAGTGATTTGGGAGGATTAGTGTGTGTTTTGGGGGGATGTGAGGAGAGAGACTAGGCTACTGGACGTATTTTATCAGAGGGATACTGGGGAGTGAAAAGGGATGCCCAAAATGAGAGGTGCAGGCCTCTATTTATAGGCTGCATGGCAGTGGCCTAGTATGTCGCACGACATAACAAGCCATAACCGTTTTCCTTCTAGAAACATGCAAGGTGGCAGTCTTCTAGAAGTCTTCCTGGCAGGGTATGTCGCACGACATAAGAAGCCCTATCCAGTTCCTTCTAGAAACATGCAAGGTGGCAGATTCTAGAAGGCCTCTTTCCAGCGAGGTCCTGCATGGAATTTTGATTCCTAACAGGTCCTTCCTTACTTGGAAAGCTTGGGAAAGTTCCCGAATCGCCCCCCGAACTTTATAAAAGTTTGGGAAATTGCCGGGAATTTTAATCGGAAGGCATGAGCTAGATTTGGGTACTTAAAGAAGCCCCTCGGCAACGTCACTTGCAGGGCGAGTGGGGTTGTCGATAGAAAAGGATCCAATCTGGTGAATGCCGAGACGGATTGGGTGACCAAAGTGGTCGAGTGGCTGAACCTTTGGAAGGCTACCTACGTATCCCGGAGGAATCAAGCCATAATCGTAGTTTGGAATCCACTGGGGAAGGGGGTGTCATATGTGACGAATTGGCTGAACCTAAAATAGGCTACCTACGTATCCCGGAGGAATCAAGCCAGGTCGTAGTTCGAACTTTTTACTAAGTCGAAATTTTATTCCTTCATTTTGGAATAACGTAGATCGAAAGAGAGCGAAATGTTATTCCTTCATCCTGGAATAACGGAGATCGCGAGAGAGCGAAATGTTATTCCTTCATTCTGGAATAACGGAGATCGCAAGAGAGGTCGAAATGTCATTCCTTCATCTTGGAATAACGGAGATCGAAAGAGAGCGAAATGTTATTCCTTCATTCTGGAATAACGGAGATCGCGAGAGAGCGAAATGTTATTCCTTTATTCTGGAATAACGGAGATCGCGAGAGAGGTCGAAATGTCATTTCTTCATCTTGGAATAACGGAGATCGAAAGAGAGCGAAATGTTATTCCTTCATTCTGGAATAACGGAGATCGCGAGAGAGCGAAATGTTATTCCTTTATTCTGGAATAACGGAGATCGCGAGAGCGAAATGTTATTCCTTCATTCGGGAATAACGGAGATCACGAGAGAGAATGGATTTTGTAGGAAGGACTTGATAATTTTTGTAAAGAAAGTGGGACGTACCCGATAATTTTTGTAAAGAAAGTGGGACGTACCCGATAATTTTTGTAAAGAAAGTGGGACGTACCCTATAATTTTTTGTAAAGAAAGTGGGACGTACCCGATAATTTTTGTAAAGAAAGTGGGACGTACCCGATAATTTTTTGTAAAGCAATGGGACGTACCCGATAATTTTTTGTAAAGAAAGTGGGACGTACCCGATAATTTTTGTAAAGCAACGGGACGTACCCGATGATTTTTCATAAAAGAGTGGGAAGGACCTGATAATTTTTTGTAAAGCAACGGGACGTACCCGATGATTTAATTATTTTGAAAGTAGGATTGAAAATGTCAAGGGCAAATAAAATGAGCCACAGGGGTAAAATTGTAAAAACCAGCCACAGGGGCTTAGTATGTCGCACGACATAATAGGCCATGTGGACAGATTCTTTAAAAATTTGCACAGTCGCCATTTGAACTCAATTAAAAATTGAAATTGAGAGGGAGACGAAAACGAGAAGAGAGGGAGAGCAAACCATCGGAGAGAAATTGAGAGAAATCGAGAGAAATCAAACGTTTTGAGTCCGATTCAGCCGAGGAAATGCCTCCTAGATTGCGTCCTACCAAGAGAGCTCCACAACACGCTGAGTTAGCGACTCGACGGAAGGGAATTCAGAGGAATCAAAGGCCATTTCTTCCGGAAGCTCAAAGGGGAGATTTCTATCCACAGCTCGATGAACATACCTCGGATGTCAGGAAGAAAAATGTGGTACGTAACCCTTGCTAGGTTTAAAAATTTTTGATTTGGGTGAAATCGATTTGAACTGGATATTCCAGACTGTTATGAGTTACCATGAATTTGACATGTGCACATGGATTAAATTGAGAAATGTGATGCTAAATGAATGCTCTACATTGATATGTTTTGACCTATTTTCACTTGAGATGATTTCAAGAAAAAGCATGAAATATTCATACCTGTGCCATGTTTACCTGCAGGGATTGCGCACCCGTGGTTCTCCGGAGGTGATTGGTAGGCTATGGCAGAGCTTGCCGGGTAGCCAGGAGCAGATACATTCGCCTAAGGGCATGGTTTACGCCGTTGGGCTGGGGCAATTCTTTGAGATGGCGAAGGCCATTGGAGACACCCAGAGGAGTGTGGATTTGGTGAGGGTATTTAGAGATTTTTGGTGGGAGACCACCCATTCATTCCATTTCTCCTGGGGTGAGATGACAGTCACACCGTACGATTTCGCGATCATCACGGGATTGCCCTTTACGGATGAGCCACTCTATATGGATGAGCCTGCACAGATAGCTGAGCCCCAGCCTATTGCTGATGCCGATTTTATGAGTTTACTTGGTTTTGTTCCCCAGATCAAGAAGGGGAATGGATATGAGCTGGGTGAGCTACATGGCTTGATTGGGGAGCATAGTAGGGACTACCTTGTTGTTGATGATCCTGCTGAGAGCCGGCTGAGAGCCGAGAGATTGGCGAGAGCCTTTGTATGGGTGGGTTTTTCTGACATGCTGTTCATCAACAGCGCATCTACTGCCCTGATTTCACTGCTGGAGCTTCTGAGAGCTTGGGATGCCGTAGGGAACCTGTCCTGGGGTGAGGCAGGTTTAGCCGAAATGTACTTGGCTCTAGATGACGTTAGCAGAGGGAAGGCGAAGTATTTCACCTGCTGTCACTTGGCTTTCGAGGTATTCTCTCATTTTGACTTCTTTTCTTTTGCACCTTTCACTCTATCTTTTTTTTTTCTGTTTTGACTTCTTTTTCTTCTTTTCAGGCTTGGGCCTACGAGTATTTTGGCTGTTATGTATGGCAGATCCGGGATGAGTTTCCTGCCACCACTTTTCCTGCTCTCAGACGGTGGACGAAGAATGCCAGGAGACAGACCAGGACACCGGAGGGTTCGAGGTGCAGGATTACGGCCTCGTATCATGATACGGTGATATGCTTGAGAGGGAATCCCCAGAGGTTGAGTTTATTCCCTTGGACTGGCCGTTATGGCGATTTGGATTTGGATCATGCTGCGCATTTGACAGAATGTCGCAAGCTGCTGGTGGGTTTGTCCGGAGATGCCCTATACTTGGCAGAGAGGGTGTACAGACAACATGGGCCCAATATGCCTGCTCGGATCCCTGATGATCCTCCAGTTAGGATGTGGTTGCCTCTCCAGCTGGCGAATGTAGATGCTTTGATTGTAGGCATGGCGGCACATCTCTTTACACGGGATAGAGATTACACGTTGTATGTGGCTAGGCATCTTCAGTCCCCATAGGTTAGAGTTGGTTATCGTGCTCAGAGTGCGGGACCTTCGACTGGTCATGTGGCTAGACCTCCTTTGCCCCCGACTTTCATTGATTACCAGGGTGGCGGCCGTATGCGGCGAGCTCATATTGATATGTCACAGACTCATCCTCATCTGCTGCTCCCGCGAGGTTCTAGATCCGTAAGTACTGCCCTTTGGGTCTTTTGGATTGCTTGCATCTCTTTCTGCTATCAATAACTGCATTTTGACACTTATTATGTCTGCTTGTAACAGGTGTCAGCCCAGGCTTACAGGCATTTGACCAGGGCTTATACTGGCGCTGTGAGCATGATTGGCAAACTTCAGAAAGGTATGAGCTTTTGGAAGAATCAGTGCCGATCACAAGGTTCGATCAATATTTCTCCACCTGGCCAACCGAGAAAGAAGAAGAGCCGCTCTGATGACGTGGGCACCAGCGGGGGCATTAGTGGACCGACGCCTCGGACAAAGAATCCAAATGTGCCTCTTCACGGACCCGTTGAGATTGACGATGATGATGATGAGGATGGTGGGGCTGAGATGGCCACAGACTACGAGCTTGATTCTGCTGTTATCACTGAGCTTGATGACTATTATCGCATGGGGACCATAGCCTACGAGGCACCTTCTGACGATCCTGATGACGAGCCTGAGGAGGCTGAGGATGACGACGAGGATGAAGATGATGGTTCAGGAGATGATGAAGATGGTTTGGAGGATGACGGAGATGATTCAGAGTAGCCCCCTTCCCCCTTAGATTATTATGACTTTTTTGTTATTGTACCCTTTTTAGGGAAAACACATCTTTTAGACTTGGTCTCTTTTTATTTTATATGTACATTGCTAGCTCCTTGGTTGCTAGAATCTATGAAATGATGGTAATGGTAGATGACTTGAATTGGATGGCTTGAATGGATTTCTGGATTGTATATGTACCAGGTAGATGAATCCATGGGTGTACATGGGGTAAATGAACCCTCCCTTATGCATTTGAGAAGTGGATGACTGATGTTTACAGCTAATGACAAGTCGGGGAGTGCCCTGGGGGAATGCAGCATACATTAGGCTGCTGATATCTGATGTTGGCTTGGTATGTCGCGCGACCTAATAAGCCATGTGGCCAGGTTTGTCGCGTGACATACATAGCCTGCACTGTGCCTTTCATAACCTTTGGAATTGGACTGGAATTGCCGACACAGGTTAGAATTGGGTGACCAAAAGGGGTCACAAACCTGATCCCTTCGGGGCAATGGCAAAGAGATATTGACCCCTTACCATAAGAATGAAAACGGGGTGACCTAAAAGGTCAAACAGCCAATACTACTAGGAATGTGCCAAATAAAAAGGGGGTGACCAATGTGGTCATACAATTGGACTTTTATGAAAAGCTTACGCACCATTGAGGAATGGTGAAAGAAAAGGGTGACCAATGTGGTCGGATGGCTGGACCTTTTATGAAAGGCTACGCACTACAAGAAAACTGTCATTTAGCGATGGATTTTAGCGACGGACACAATTCCGTCGCTAATAGCGACGGATTAGCGAGGGAATAGTGAGGGATAAAAAGTAAAAAAAATAAAGCTGAAAACGACAACTTTACCGACGGATTTAACGACGGACAATATTCCCTCACTATTTCGTCGTAAAAGTAGCGCCAAAAAATTGGGCCTCTTTTTGCCGACGGTTTACCGACGGATTAACGAGGGATTGCAATTTTGTTTTGCCAGCGGATGTATTTCATCGCTATAGAATTAAAAAAATATTATTTTATTTTCATTTAGTGACGGATTAACGACGGAATTTTGAAAATAATATAACGACGGATATCTTCCGTCGTTATATAAAGTAAAAAAAAATAATATTATTTCTTAATCATTACCGACGGATTAGCGAGGGAATAACGAGGGATCGGAAAAAAATTTTGCCGACGAATTCATTTTGTCGCTATATAATTAAAAAAATAAAAAATATTATTTCAATTTCTTTTAGCGACGGAATAACGACGGATTACCGACGATTTTTTTTTTTTAATATATACAGTTTAATGCATGTTTATTAATACATAATTGTTAAGTTTACCTCAAATGTAAATGATGTAAGGCCAAATATGATAAAATTATAAAAAATATATATTTTTAAATAAAAATTCTTAACTTTTTTTTAAAAAAAAAATCACTACTAACAAACATCTCAAATATATTACTAAAAATTAAAAAAATTAAAAAAAAAAATACATGCTATTGTCCGTCCCTCTTTTTTTCTTTTATATACTTATTTTTTTTAAATTAAATCTTAACTTTTTTTATGTAACATTTAAAAAAAAAATCACTACTTAACATTTAAAAAAATCACTACTTAACAACTTCTCAAGTAATTTTTTTATCCAAATTCTTTTTAAATAAATAAAAAAAAGTATATGCTATTGTCCGTCTCTTTTTTTTTATTTTATAAACATTCATTTAAAAAAAATGAAACATAACTTTTTATTATTTAATTGTAATTTATATTTTAAAATGAATATACTCCCTCCGTCCCAGCCGAAGTGTCACTTTTTACCCAAAATGGCGTCCCGTTTAAAGTGTCACCTTTCCTAAAAAGGAAATGTTTTATTAATATTCTATTATCCCATCCACTATTCCCTCCACTAATTCTCTCTCCTCTACACTTACAACACTTTTTAAATTCACTATTTTCTCCACTAATTCTCTCTCCTATTTTCAAATTACACTCACAACATTTTTTCTTCCCACACTTTTCCTTAATTTGCGTGCCACCCCTAAAAGGGTGACACTCTTGGTGGGACGGAGGGAGTATATCTTTTGAAGAGTGAATATCAAATATTAATTTTATAAAGTATAAAGTTATTTGAAGTCATATTTTATTTGGAATATAGTGTATAGGGTATATGAATGGTATATTGTATAGGGTATAGGGCATAGGGTATAGGGTATATGGTATAGGGTATACCCTGTACCCTATAAGGTATAGGGTATAGGGTATACCCTATAGGGTATAGGATATAGGGTATACCCTATAGGGTATAGGGTATACCATATAGGGTATAGGGTATACACTATAGGGTATAGGGCATAGGTTATATGGTATAGGGTATACCCTGTACCCTATAGGGTATAGGGTATACCTTATATCCTATACCCGAAACGCGCGTTTCGGGTGATCTCAAAATACTCTTCCCGAAACGTAATGTGACCTCCGAACCTAACAATCTCTGGTACTAAAAAAGCCTTTTGTCATGTTTTTACTACCAATAAAAACGACACCCCTTTTCTAAGCCTTTTCCAAGTTTTTGCTACCAATAAAAACGACACCTTTTTCACTAAGCCCTTTTTCAACGTTTGGGCTCAAAATACAAAACCGCGTGGCGACTCCTCTCCTTCCCGAAAGCGAGGTCCCAAACATCTGCGAAAGACAACCCCCTCGCCGCCCCCCCCCCCTCCGCGCTGTGATCCAGGGTAATTTCAATTAGCAGGTGCAGCTATATCATGGAAATCTTCTAAGCAAACTGTTATAGCCAGATCAACCATGGAATCTGAGTTTATAGCATTAGATAAATGTGATGAAGAAGCCGAATGGCTACGCCAATTTCTAGAAGATATTCCAAGATGGGAAAAGCCCGTGCCCGCAATTAGTATACATTGCGATAGCCAATTTGCGATTGGTAGGGCACAAAGTCATATGTATAATGGTAAGTCTAGACATATACGTCGAAGACATAGTACCATTAAACAACTTCTTGCAACTGGCACCATATCTATTGACTGTGTAAGGACAAAAGATAATTTGGCGGATCCGCTAACCAAAGGGTTAAGTAAAGAGATAGTTGCAAGGTTGACATTAGGAATGGGATTAAAGCCTATTGAGAAGTTAAATACAGTGGAAAACCCAACCTAGCTTACTGGAGATCTCAAGATCTAGGTTCAAAGGGACAACCTAACTGTTAAAAGACTTGTAGCGTCACTGTGGGGGTCAACCATATACTCATTCCTTAAAGTGACATCCCGAGATGAATGAGGTTAAGCCTATGGCTTTTAATGATTCTTATGTGAAGTAAAATGGGTTACTTAAAAGAATCACCTATGTGAGAAAGAAGTAGTGGCCGACTCGAGGAGAATTGTGTGAGGCTCAATTCTTAGACCTTCTCACAGAACCAGGCATTGTGATCCAGGGCCATGAATGGACACATCTATGAGAGCTGAATTGTGTTAGGGAGATACCTGTGTAAAGTATATGATCGGCTACACAAAAAGCTAGCAGTTCAAGGATATCGCGTCTACTGATTAGCGAGTAGAGTAAATATGCTTTTACGAGGGAAGGTTCAAAGGGCAAACCCCTACCTATCCTATGCAGGTTTTCGACTGCCGGACTTTATCACCTATCCTCATGAATTTCCTTCATGTGGGGTATTGTTGGAAAAATAGTGTGTTTTGAAGGAAATTAATGGATTAATTTCTAAAGGGTAATTTTGTCAAATTACTTAAGTGGTTTAGTATTTGTGAAATAAAATATTTATTTGTCCAAAATGGTTTTTGGATGAATTAAATATAAATGCTCAAAGGATTTGATCCACTTTTGTTAATAAATTTTGATTTTGTAAATCAAAAATGGCTTTGAATTTTACTGAGGTGCTCGGCCGAGCAGAGTGTTGACTCGGCCGAGCATAGCATGACAGAAAGTCCAAAGTTTCTGGACAATCATGCTCGGTCGAGGCATATGCCTTACTCGGCCGAGCATATCTGGGCAAAGCCTTGCTCGGCCGAGCAAGGTATAAGACTCGGCCGAGCAGTTCCTGAGCAGATGTGTAACAGCCAAGTATTAAATGTGAAAAAATGAAACGGAAATCATTATGGCTAATATTTTCGATTTAATGGTTGTTTAATTTCGTAATAATTTTGTTTATTACATAATTAACACCAAATTTTCAGTTTTAATCTTGGTTTTTGAAATGTTTAAATTGTTGTTTGTCAACAACATTTGAGAAGAACTTGGAAACACTTGGAAGAACACTAGAGAAAAACCACAGCAGAAAACAAACAATTGCTCCTGCAGTCCTCTTCCATTTTCTCTTGTTGCATCTTGTTGCTTCATCCTTTGGCCTCCTAGTTTGCATTATAGAAGAAGAGGTGATCTAGTCCAAGCACGATTTAACTCGCCGGGAACTTTAGGTGCAAAGTGCCCCCAGTCCGCATGTTCTATCCTGAGAGACAAGCGACCCAAGCAAACTCAAGCACACTCGGTAAGGAGTCGAATATGTCTTAAGGAGACAGTGGTTTCATTGGGCTCGTGCATCAAATTCAACAACTTATCCTTTGTATTTTCAGTTTATAGTTTAATTTTATTTTAATTACATGTTTCTGTAATTATTTTCCTCGGCACATTGTAACACCCTCCAAACCCCTCATTA
The DNA here is from genome assembly GCA_022495995.1 of Adenophora triphylla var. japonica. Classification (NCBI taxonomy): domain Eukaryota; kingdom Viridiplantae; phylum Streptophyta; class Magnoliopsida; order Asterales; family Campanulaceae; genus Adenophora; species Adenophora triphylla. The sequence goes on along the minus strand of JAFEMH010000206.1, from coordinate 905,520 downwards.
TTGTATCCCTCTCACACATCCTAAAACTTACCCCTACCAACTACATAGCTTGGAAGATCCAAGTAGAAGTGAATGCGCGCTCGCCCGAAAAATAAAATTAAGGAGTCGCCACGCCGTTTTAAAAGAAACATTGAAAACCTTTTTGAATGAGAAAATGGGTTCGGGGGTCAGGTTACGTGTTGGGAAGAACCGAGAGCTCACCCAACACGCCTCATCCGTAGACGAATCTTTCAATGTTCAACATTCAAATCATCCAAACGTGTGTGCAAAGTGTGTAACAAGAATATGTATTAAAATGCAAATCAACGCTTTGTTTTATTGCTCAAAAGGGGGAAATACAACTTGTAAGCCATTTGCCATGGGAGGCCACATCCCATTTACAACTAAGAGGAACAATACTTACAACTGAAATTGAACCTGCTGCAGAGGACTCATTGTGTCGCGTGACACAGGATCTGAGGGATCAAATGTGTCGCATGACACAACAAAGCAATCTGCAGAGGTTTTACAAAACCCACACTAAAGCAACACCAAATGATCACAACACCATGATACCACAGAATATGAACACAGGGATCAACGTTTACAATTGAAATAATAGTTTCTGCAGAGGTCTACTTGTGTCGCGTGACACAGGACTCCAAATGTCCAATTGTGTCGCGTGACACAGGTTTACCATCTGCAGGCACCTTACAATTCAAAATCAGGAACAACAGAGTTCAATTCAAATCCCAAAACAATACCAATCCAACTCAGAAACAAATGAATTCACAATGGATTGACCAAGGGAATGTGGATATAGGGAGATCCACACTCCCTTGGCCAATAAACAACAAATAACACAAAATCACATTATGAATATCAATTGCATCCAACTAAGTTAATTAAACAGAGGAATGGAAGTTGGGACTTGATAATTGAAGGCGGACGGAGCCTAATTATCAAGTCCGGGGAACAGATGGCAACGGAGCAAACACAATAGCAAATATGAGACAAAGGTGAGGGAAGAGATTCATTACCCTCGTAGTCCATGCTCCTTCAACCACGTTAGGTAGAAGGATCTTCAATCAGCTTTGGAACGGAACGAGCTCAGATCGGAGTTGCTTTGCAGTTTCACGTGCACTTGGGCAAGGGTTTGGAACGGACTTGGCTATGGAAACAGGGGAAGCAATTGAGGATCGGTTTAGGGGTAGAGAACAGGTAACGGCAAGGAAGTTTGAGGATCTTCAACCACGTTAGGTAGAAGGATCTTCAATCAGCTTTGGAACGGAACGAGCTCAGATCGGAGTTGCTTTGCAGTTTCACGTGCACTTGGGCAAGGGTTTGGAACGGACTTGGCTATGGAAACAGGGGAAGCAATTGAGGATCGGTTTAGGGGTAGAGAACAGGTAACGGCAAGGAAGTTTGAGGTTGGGCTTGGGAGATAGAGAACGGAAAGGGAGATTAGGTTTGGGCGTTGGCTTGGTTCGGCTGTGAGGGAAATTGGATGAGGCTTCGGGGCTGTGATTGGTGTTGTTGACGAGGCTGCAACGGTGAATGGTTGACGGCTTAGGAGGCTGTAAACAGGGGGGAAAGTGGCGTTGACGGATTTAGTTTGAACAGGGGAGCGGTGTTGAAGGTTTTAAGATAGGGAGCATAACACGGTGAGGGAGATTTAGGTTGGGTTGGGTTTCCGGGGAATTGGTTTTGGGATCGGAGAAGACGGTAGTTGCTTGGCCGGAGTAGGAGGGCGTCGGTTTGGCGATTGCAATTGTGGAATTGGTGAGGTTGCCGGTTGATTTAGAGGTGAGGGAGGATTGGTGTTGGGTTTCGACCGGAGAGATGGGTGAGCTTGGTGATGGGTTTTGGCCGGAGAGATGGGTGAGGGAGCTGGCTTTGCGTCTAGAGGGAGAGAGGAGAGAGAGAGGGAGGTTTTTCGGATAGAGAGAGAAAGAGAGAGAGAGGAGAGAGAGGCTGTGAGTTTTTGCGTGTTGTGTGTGTTAGATCCTTCTCAAATGAACGTATTTTGGTAATTAAATGTAAATTAGGAATAAGCTTCATTTTGTCGCATGACCCAACGCTTCCAATTTCCATGCTTCATGTTGTCGCATGACTGGCCACGTCCATAACCGTTTCTGGCGCCAAAACCTGCTTCTGGAACATTCCGGGTTAATTCTTTAAAAGCCCAAAGCAGTTAATTCCCTGTAGGTCCTTTTGTCCGGGAAAAGTACTAAAAAATACTTCCTTCGCGGGAAACTTATAAAAAGTTCCTGGAAGTCTCGAAACGGACCGGGAATTTACCAAAATGCCCCTAAATGCAATTTTATCATATTAAAATGCATCTAGAAAGGTTGCGAATTGGATTGGCGTACTTACAGAGCCCCTCGGCAACGTCACTTTTGAAAAAAAGTGAGATTTTCGATAAAATAAGACTCAATCCCAATGAGCGGCTGGGGGATAAGGCGGAGGGCTGGACGGTGATCTGGGGAATCGGATGGCTGGACCTTTGGAGAAAGGATTCCTACGTATCCCTGGGAGGGAATCAAGCCGGTCGTAGTTTGGAATCATAACTGTGCGGTTGTCACCCAATACTCGACTGTGCGGTTGTCACCCAATACTCGACTGTGCGGTTGTCACCCAATATTCGACTGTGCGGTTGTCACCCGATACTCGACTGTGCGGTTGTCACCCGATACTCGACTGTGCGGTTGTCACTCGATACTCGACTGTGCGGTTGTCACCCGATACTCGACTGTGCGGTTGTCACCCAATATCTGACTGTGCAGTTGTCACCCAATATCTGACTGTGCGGTTATCACCTGATTGTGAAATCTGTAGCTGCCGGAGGGACTGATGTTATTGTTTATGCTGCTGGGGATAGATGTAGCTGCCGGAGGGTCCTATGCTACTAACTGCTGTTGATGGTTGCCGGTAGAGCCGTCAAAATCGAGCCCGGCCCGTGGGCCCGGTCCAGCCCGCCCGAATTTTTAAGGGCCTGGGCCTCAAATTAGGCGGCCCGAAAAAAACCGGGCCTCTTTGGCCCGGCCCGGTAGGCCCGTGGGTTTAGGCGGCCCGAACTTGAAAAGCCCGCAAAAGCCCGGCCCGGCCCGGTGAAAAGTTGACAAAGTCAACACACTAAAAAAAAAATTAAGGAAAGGCCACTGCAGATTGAAGCCTGAAAATCCATCAACCAAGCATCAACCAAGCAGGCAACTAGGCAAGCAAGTAGCAGCAGTAACAGCCCTTGGCCCTTGGCCTTTGGCCTCGGCCTTGGCCTCGACCTTGGCCTCGGCCTCGGCCTCAGCCTCGGCCTCGGCCGGCCTTGGCCTTGGCTCCTCAAATATCCCACATTGAAAGAAAGGGAAAGAAAATGGCCTTGTTGGTTCTTGGCCTTGGCCCTTGGCCTTGGCCGGCCGGCCCTTGGCCTTGGTCCTTGAAGGATTTTATCCCACATTGAAAAATAATGAAAGTAGAATGTGGCTATTGCTTATATATTAAGGCCGCTGAGACCATTGTTGCCCATATATTTCACCCGTGGCCTTGGCCTCTGCCTCATCTCTCGGCCGTGGCCTTGGCGTAGTCCGGCCGTGGCCTTGGCGTTGTTTGGCCGTGGCCTTGGCGTTGTCCGACCGTGGACTTGGCGTTGTCCGGCCGTGGCCTTAGCATTGTTCGGCCTTGGTCGGCCTTTGGCTTGGTTTAGAACGTTGTTTTAACTTTGGCCTGTAGGCCCGAAGGCCCGTAAGCCTGATGCACTCATGGGCCAGGCTTGAATTTTATTAGGCCCGCAAATATTTCGGGCTGGCCCGGCCCGGCCCGTTTGACAGCTCTAGTTGCTGGGTGCGGGGCGGTCTTTGCCGAAGAGTTGTCGAAGTATCAGTGCATACAGGCCTTGATGAGGGTGCGCCCATGAGAACGGACTTTTGAACGCAGATCTGCCCATGAGAACGGGCTCTGACTGAAAATCTGCCCATGGGAACGAGCTCTGACTGAAAATCTGCCCTATGAGAACAGGCTCTTGGTAACGATCTGCCTATGGGAACGGGCTCTGACTGAAAATCTGCCCTATGAGAACGGGCTCTGACTGAAAATCTGCCCTATGAGAACGGGCTCTGACTGAAAATCTTCCCATGGGAACGAGCTCTGACTGAAGATTTGCCCATGAGAACGGGCTCTGACTGAAAATTTGCCCTATGAGAACGGGCTCTGACTGAAAAACTGTCCCATGAGAACGGGCTCTGACTGAAAATCTGCCCTATAAAAACGGGCTCTGACTGAAGATCTACCCATAAGAACGGGCTCTGACTGAAAATCTGCCCTATGAGAACGGGCTCTGACTGAAAATCTGCCCTATGAGAATGGGCTCTTGGTGAAGATAACTCGCTGTGTGGAACATGCCTTAAAGTCGCTGAGGCTGGTGAGCTTTATTGCCTGGTTTCTGGGGCAGCTGGGGCTCTTTTTCTTGACAATCATTGCTTGGGGACTGAGCAGCTGGATCTCTTTTTTGACAAGCATTGCTTGGAGACTGGGTAGCTGAGGCTCTTTTTCGACGGTGTTGGTGAGTCCGGGCCTGACGCAGATAATAAAAGCAGGGTCTGCCACCTGCAGGATTTGGAATCCTTGTCCAAAATTGTGATTCGAGGGGCAGTCCTCACGATCACATTACGATCACTGGACTATTGTACCCTGCGGGGGGAAACACAACACTCTAGGCACTCTGCACTTTATTTAACCTCTTGCTTATGCATTATTAATCTTTTGTTGCACAGGTCCATCTCTGTGACGACCCCAACCCTAGGCACTAAATTTAAATATTTTATTATATGCTTTTAATGATTATGATAGTTTTATGTGTTCAATTATGTCTTTAGATTCTTAATTTAAGATAAATTGGGTGAGAAGTAAATTTAGAATCTTTTGAGAAATTATTGGGTATTAAATAAAGAAACTTGGGGAAATAATAAAAATGGAAATATGATAAATAGTACAAGGAGGTTAAATGAGTAGGATGAATTATTTGGTTAAGGGTTAATTTAAATTTAAAAGATGAAAGCCTTAGTTTTAAATAATTGTAGGAGGGGGGGGCCAAATTTGTCTTGCTCTCCCTAGGCTTGACAAGTGTCCTCTCCCTCACCTCCTCTTACTCCCTTCTCCCTTCTCCTTCATTCATTCTACTTCCTCCTAGGAAGACCTTGAGAAAACTCCATGGAAGCTCTCAACTCATCTTCTTGAAGCCAAGCCATTTCTCCACCAAATTCAAGTCTATGAGCATCATTGAAGTGGGATCATCTAGGGGAATCCATCAAGTTAGAAAGATCACCTTCCATTATAAAACCCTAAGGTGAGTTGTTATGATTCCCTTCTCCTACTTGTTCATAAGTTCTTTAAATGTTGTTCTTGTTCTTGTGATGTTGATTTCATGCCTTGGAAACCTTAATGGAAGTTGGATGATTGAAAAATGAAACTAGTTGAAGTTAGGGTTCAAGGAAGACAATCTAAAGGGGTTGAAATGGGTGGAATTTGTAGTAATAATCAATCTAAGGTTACTTGGGTTTGGGTTTACTTGTTTGGAGTGAGACTTGGTAAAGCTAAGGTTCCCTTTGGTGTTCTTGTGATAGGCATGATATAAGGAAAGGAAGACTAGGTTCAAAATGGGTAAAAATCTGAAATTGAGGTGGAGGAAGGCTTGGGCGGTCGCCCATGGGGCTTGGGCGGCCGCCCATCACGGCAGTAACTCACATTTGCTTTAAAGTCCACTTGGGCGGTCGCCCAAGTGGTTAGGGCGGGCCGCCCATGTTGGCGCAATTTGGCCCAGGTTCCCTGTTTCGCCGAATTTTCACTAGTAACCTCCTAGTATGACCCTTAACCAAAATAAAGTTTGGAATCTAACCTTCCGGATATGAATTAATCCTTTTAACCTAGGTTATACTTAGAACAATTGTATCACTTAATGACACCTTAATTGGGTTACTATGGAACTACGGAAGCACATTAAGTCGGAATCAGAATTGTTTGGAAATCTTATTTGGCCTTATCAAATGTAACTCCGACTTGATAAATCTAACATGAATTCCTATAAAGACCTTGTAATATAGAATATTGTCCGGAAATTGGTTATTAAGCTTGATTCGTACTTCACCAATGTAGTTCAAACTTGGGAGGTAGATCATGAACTCTTATTGAGGTTATCCGAAGTTGTGTAATGACTACGTAGGAATTGTTTATGATACGTTGTTATATTGCTTATTCCCTTTTGTGGATTATTTAGCATGTTATTATATTATCCCAAGTGTGGATTTATTTATCTTATGGTTATATTGTTATCCCAAGTGTGGATTTATATTGCAACTTTATGATATGTCTTTGGACTTGGTATACTGGTTGTTGGAGGGTTAGTTACGGTGAATATTGCTTTAAGCGAGTTCACGAGGAGATGAGTTATGACAATAACTATCTCGGTTGTTAGGGGTGGTTTTACGGTGAATATTGCCTAAGCGGTTCACGGGAGATGAGTTATGACAATAACTATCTCGGTTGTTCGGGGTTGTTTATGAATATTGCCTAGCGGTTCATAAGAGATGAGTTATGACGATAACTATCTCGATTGTATGATTTGTTTGTGAATAATGCCTAAGCGGTTCACGGAGATGAGTTATAATCATAACTATCTCGAATTTATGATATTGATTGGTGGATATGCATTCACGTAAAATGTGGAGTATTTACTTCCACAATGGTACGACTCATGATTCGAGACGGGAAAAGGTAAACCAAGGTAATGTAAGGTGTTTACAGCTTTTCCAATGTGTTGTATGCAACTTGTTATGTGTTGCATCTTATATGGCATATTCTGCATTCATAATAGCTTGCCGAGATTTATTCTCACCCCTCTCCCTTTAATGTTTTAGATCCCGAGACAGGTAGACCGACCAAGTAAGGGCGGAAAGGAGTTTAGAAGTGGTGTTTGGGAATTTTCGGGTTATGTATAGGTTGGTGTAGAATGTGTATTTTGGCATAATTCTTTTAAAGGGTTTGTATTCATAAACTTTAATTCCATTTTATATTCGATATCTTTTGTAACTAAAACCGTTTATTATTTTCAAGGTTGGTCAACTCTTCCTCCAATGTGGAAAGGAGTAGAGTTATTTTAAATGGTTGTGTGTATGTTTGAAAGTTAAATCAAAGTTTTAAAAGTTTAGGATCTTTGGGTTAGTTTGAGGACGCTCCAGCTCGGGACACGTGTAGGTTCGGGTCGGGGTCCTCACGAGTTAATTATCGAGCTCGGTTAGAATTCTCGGGGTAGAGTCTAGGCGAGTGAGAGTGTGTGATGACCGACGCCGAGAGTATTATGCAGGAATTTGTTCAATGACAGAAAATGATATTGACCAACCAAGGAATCAAGGAAAGGTGAGTTATGGAGAGATAGATTCCTCCACAATCATTTGAGGTATATTACCTGTCTCCGGAGTTAGGGATCATACTTTTCTAAATTTCATTCATTTCGTTCTCATGTGGCATTACATTTCGCTTTTATTTGCATAATTGGCCTAAAGGTTGTCTTATGTGCTGGAGGTTCTACTCCTATGGGAGAGTACCTCGAATCATTCTTGTTTATCATGGTGGATGTGATGTGTCCATATGTGGGCATGTATTGCCGGTGGATTTGGTCGAGTTACCAATCCGTGAATTATTGTTATATTAACCTGAATTATTTGAGTAGTTGTTGTGCTTGAGGAGGACTGTTGCAAGAAGCGAGTCTCCTTATCTATGTTTGATTTGTCTCCATGTGTAATTGAGGCGGATAAATTATTAATGGAGGTTATGTTATATATGCGTAAATGTCGAAAGTATGGCCTAAGGAATGTGAAGGTTATTTGGATTGTGTTTTATAATTGATTTAAAAGAACCTTGAATTATCTCATGTACCGGTAGTAAATGAATTTGTGAACTCTTAATTGAGGTTAGGTATATGGCCTAATTAAGAGTGGTTTATAGTTATTGTACACAACGTGCGTGAGTATTTATACATTGGTGTCTCGTGGTGGGGACTAGATATATGAGGCTAGTATTGAAAGTGATAGTCTAAGTGGGATTATATGAGTTATAAATATCGCGAGTACGAGATCTTATAGAACTAATATATCTTTGCCTTATGTGCTATTAGTTGACTAAGTGGTGTTTTCTGTGTGAGTTTCAAAATGGGTTTCATCAGGTATCATACCCGGATATTGAGATTTTGAGTTGCTATAAGGTACTATTATGGTATTCGAATTCCTAGATAGAGGACACTAATTGGGATGATTGTTGATGATTCATCTTGGGAAAGTATTTGATAAAGAAGATAATTAGCTTAGCGACTCTCCGTAAGGATAAATTAGTACTATATTTAGAAAAGATGATACTTGGTGGATAATTATAGATTATGGAGATCTCAAATTAGTAACTGTGAAGAATAAGTATTCATTATCACTTGTTGATGATTTGTATGACTGATTTTAGAAACTAGTAGGATACTCAATGGTTATTAGTTGAAATTTTCGGAGTGTTACAATTACAGTAAATATTTGCTTTAAGGATATACTTAAGACAACATTTATATCTAGTATGACCGTTTTGATTTATGGATTGTGTATTAGTTATGGAAAGGTAAATAGAGTAAAGGCGAAGAAGTATAATAGATGTAATTATTGGTGACTTGTAGGATCAACTTCAGGAATTAGTAAAATATGTATATGGGTTGTTTTGAGAGATGATTATCATTAGTTGAGAAAATAAAATGAGGATAAATCTTATTGGAAGACGGGGTACTTTAGGATGATTACACCGTATAGGTTGACTTAGTGGCGTGACTCATATGAAGGATTGGTGTGATGCTTGGAGGATGTAGACGTTATACGGATTTTGAGTTGTTGATGGTTATTGGGAGGTAAGCTAGTTTATACTGTTCATGTTTAATTGCAACTTGGGGATGATTGATCTATGTGCGTTCAGATTGTATCTTCTTATTAGGAAATCATGGTATTTGATCGGAAACTAGATGTTTACAATATGTTGTTATTAAGTATAATTCCAATATCGAAGGTAAGGAATAGATGACTCAAATTAAGTAAAGGTGTTGAATATTCAACTTGAGGAATTATTGAATTGAGGATGATCTACCAAGTTTACTATTTTAATGAATGTTATAGTGTTAATTATAAAAGATAGTATTAATATTCCGAGATTGTGTTTCCTTATAAAGAATTTAACTAAGTAAAAATATTATGTTAGAATTGTTTTAAATGTGCTTTAAAACTTTGGATTGTATATTGAACTTCGGTACGAGCCATTGTGCCCTTCGGGGATAGTTGATTTAATAAGGACAGTAAACCGTTTTGTGTAAATTAAAATCTGTGAGTAATTTAACTATCTACCACCGGTATGGGACGGTTGTAGATAATTAAATCACTCGAGTTATTTTTATTAGCTTACCAATCTTTTGAAATTTCTTGAAATTGTGAGTGGTTTAGTTAATTAAAACTGGTATGGGCCGGTTTTAAATAAATAAATCATTCGGATCTCTTTGAATCTCTTTTTATATTATCCTTCGGAATTCTGAAAGATGTTGTAATTTTTTTTTGAAAGACTTGGTATCCTAAAGATATAAATTGTACAGAAGCAAGTAGAAAAGCAACCTAGTTTCCCTATAGTGATTAATTGTATTAAAAATTTTGATCCGATAAATGATTTGATAAATTGTGTAGTTATCCATGTGGAGGTCGCAGTAGACTTGGTTTTTGTATTGGAGTTGGACCGACCCCGTTGTGGGCGGCCAACCATTTGAGTTGAATATTGATCTGTCACTGGACCTGAGCATAATTAGAACATTGAATTATGATATAAAATCGACTAGTATTCCGTTTATGGGAATCCGGGTCTTAGTAGCATGTTTACATTTATTATTCATAGGCAGTTATTTAATGTTTGTATCATGAGAAATGAGGATGGGATAATCGAAATAACTCATTTCAAGCGAGTCAAGACATAAGACGGTTTGGTCATAAATGTGAAAATAGAAACCTGACGTTAGAAGATTTATTAAAATATTTAGAGTTCTAGATTGAACTGAGAGTATTATCACGATGAATTTTGTGATTTGGTTACTTTGAAAGTAAAAGGAGTATGTCGTTTTTTTTTATAGGAAGTTGATGGTGTTTTCTACTTATTTTATATATTTATAATGATGAGATTCATTGATCGAGTCCTCGTATATGTTAGGAGATAGTTGATTGTATAAAACCCCATAGTGTGAAATGGATTGGATAGTCATTCATTTTGGAAGATCCTACTGGAATGTAGGAATGCTATTGAGTTTAACTTTGTGAAAAATTGTGGAATCATTAATTATTATTGAGGATATGCTACGGGCATGTACAATGGGTTTTTGTAGTCGATAGGAAATATGATTACTAGTGGTTGGATGTGTATAATAGCAGTTATCATTCTAGCATTAAGGTAAAACCGTATAAGGCGTTGTTAGGGAATAAAATATCGATCTCTAATTTGTTGGGGTGAGGTTGGAGAAGCAAGGCCTAAGGTAAATTGGCGCCAAAATTTGTTAACCCATTTGAAGTTTTGGAAGGTTGATGACTTGAATCATAGATTGGCTCGGAGCAGCTTATAGAGTATTTAAAGTTTTAAATGCAATATTGTAGTGTAATTAGTGACATAAGTTGTAAGACTTTTAATCATTGATATTTTATTGAGGTCGTGAAAATTCGGGTTAGTGATGTTTGTAAGGTATTCATGGAGCATTAAGTTGTAATATCGTATTATTAATGAAATTAGAATCTTGGGAAAGAATCACACATTGAAGAGACTATTTGAGAATTGGAGCCTGAGGTATACATGTAACCGAGGCGGGTTGAACAATTAGGCAAGTGACAGTCAAATTCGGGACGAATTTTCTTTAAGGGGGAGTGAGTGTGACGACCCCAACCCTAGGCACTAAATTTAAATATTTTATTATATGCTTTTAATGATTATGATAGTTTTATGTGTTCAATTATGTCTTTAGATTCTTAATTTAAGATAAATTGGGTGAGAAGTAAATTTAGAATCTTTTGAGAAATTATTGGGTATTAAATAAAGAAACTTGGGGAAATAATAAAAATGGAAATATGATAAATAGTACAAGGAGGTTAAATGAGTAGGATGAATTATTTGGTTAAGGGTTAATTTAAATTTAAAAGATGAAAGCCTTAGTTTTAAATAATTGTAGGAGGGGGGGGCCAAATTTGTCTTGCTCTCCCTAGGCTTGACAAGTGTCCTCTCCCTCACCTCCTCTTACTCCCTTCTCCCTTCTCCTTCATTCATTCTACTTCCTCCTAGGAAGACCTTGAGAAAACTCCATGGAAGCTCTCAACTCATCTTCTTGAAGCCAAGCCATTTCTCCACCAAATTCAAGTCTATGAGCATCATTGAAGTGGGATCATCTAGGGGAATCCATCAAGTTAGAAAGATCACCTTCCATTATAAAACCCTAAGGTGAGTTGTTATGATTCCCTTCTCCTACTTGTTCATAAGTTCTTTAAATGTTGTTCTTGTTCTTGTGATGTTGATTTCATGCCTTGGAAACCTTAATGGAAGTTGGATGATTGAAAAATGAAACTAGTTGAAGTTAGGGTTCAAGGAAGACAATCTAAAGGGTTGAAATGGGTGGAATTTGTAGTAATAATCAATCTAAGGTTACTTGGGTTTGGGTTTACTTGTTTGGAGTGAGACTTGGTAAAGCTAAGGTTCCCTTTGGTGTTCTTGTGATAGGCATGATATAAGGAAAGGAAGACTAGGTTCAAAATGGGTAAAAATCTGAAATTGGGCTGGAGGAAGGCTTGGGCGGTCGCCCATGGGGGCTTGGGCGGCCGCCCATCACGGCAGAACTCACATTTGCTTTAAAGTCCACTTGGGCGGTCGCCCAAGTGGTTAGGGCGGTCGCCCATGTTGGCAGAATTTGGCCCAGTTCCCTGTTTCGCTGAATTTTCACTAGTAACCTCCTAGTATGACCCTTAACCAAAATAAAGTTTGGAATCTAACCTTTCCGGATATGAATTAATCCTTTTAACCTAGGTTATACTTAGAACAATTGTATCACTTAATGACACCTTAATTGGGTTACTATGGAACTACGGAAGCACATTAAGTCGGAATCAGGAATTGTTTGGAAATCTTATTTGGCCTTATCAAATGTAACTCCGACTTGATAAATCTAACATGAATTCCTATAAAGACCTTGTAATATAGAATATTGTCCGGAAATTGGTTATTAAGCTTGATTCGTACTTCACCAATGTAGTTCAAACTTGGGAGGTAGATCATGAACTCTTATTGAGGTTATCCGAAGTTGTGTAATGACTACGTAGGAATTGTTTATGATACGTTGTTATATTGCTTATTCCCTTTTGTGGATTATTTAGCATGTTATTATATTATCCCAAGTGTGGATTTATTTATCTTATGGTTATATTGTTATCCCAAGTGTGGATTTATATTGCAACTTTATGATATGTGCTGGACTTGGTATACTGGTTGTTGGAGGGTTAGTTCTGGTGAATATTGCTTTAAGCGGTTCCACGTGAGATGAGTTATGACAATAACTATCTCGGTTGTTAGGGGTGGTTTCAGTGAATATTGCCTGTAGCGGTTCACAGGAGATGAGTTATGACAATAACTATCTCGGTTGTTCGGGGGTTGTTTATGAATATTGCCTAGCGATTCATAAGAGATGAGTTATGACGATAACTATCTCGGGCTTGTATGATTTGTTTGTGAATAATGCCTAAGCGGTTCACGTGAGATGAGTTATAATCATAACTATCTCGAATTTATGATATTGATTCCGGTGGATATGCATTCACGTAAAATGTGGAGTATTTACTTCCACAATGGTACGACTCATGATTCGTACGGGAAAAGGTAAACCAAGGTAATGTAAGGTGTTTACGGCTTTTCCAATGTGTTGTATGCAACTTGTTATGTGTTGCATCTTATATGGCATATTGCTTTGCATTCATAATAGCTTGCCGAGATTTATTCTCACCCCTCTCCCTTTAATGTTTTAGATCCCGAGAGGCAATGTGGACCGACCAAGTAAGGGCGGAAAGGAGTTTAGAAGTGGTGTTTGGGAATTTTCGGGTTATGTATAGGTTGGTGTAGAATGTGTATTTTGGCATAATTCTTTTAAAGGGTTTGTATTCATAAACTTTAATTCCATTTTATATTCGATATCTTTTATAACTAAAACCGTTTATTATTTTCAAGGTTAGTCAACTCTTCCTCCAATGTGGAAAGGAGTAGAGTTATTGTAAATGGTTGTGTGTATGTTTGAAAGTTAAATCAAAGTTTTAAAAGTTTAGGATCTTTGGGTTAGTTTGAGGACGCTCCAGCTCGGGACACGTGTAGGTTCCGGGTCGGGGTCCTCACAATCTCAGCTGGGGAGAATAGGAAGTAGGGAGGTTTTTTGCACGACTTGACGGGCGGATATGTAGGTAGCCATTATGCTATGAGGGGTCGTGTATAGGACGAAAGTGTTTACAATGAGGTGGACCCTCTCCCATAAGGCGGGAAAACGATATGGCGCAGCTAGGCAAGTCGGGGACGCTCCCGGGAGTACAGATTGCAGCAGGTCCATTGCTAGTGAGGACAGTGTATCGCGCGTCTGAGACAGCAAGCAGCAGAGGGGGGGCAGAGAGCAATCCCGCCTTGGCGATGCCCAGTTGACAATGCAAAGCAAACCTGGAGGGACTCTGGTAAGGAGAGCCGAAGGGATACCTTAACCAAAGCTCCAGCTTGAGGAAATTCCATGCAGCTTCATTGCAGACAGAGTCATCTTGTGGCAACCCATTATTTCAAACCGCAGTCAATCAGTCGCTGGACAAGACTCGGAAATGTTTACGCGCAGGGTCACATCCTTCGAGGGTGGGAAATGAATCCCGAGTTCTGTGTATTACACTCTCGCTTTTGGGTTTAACTCTTTTGGGAGAGTATAAGCATTACATGGTGTGGAAAAGTGTATTGAAGCCCCTGCTGACAGACACATTATTTGGCTCTATCTTCCTATGATGTAGAAAGAGAAGACTTGCCGAGACACTTGAAAACTTGTCTTATTCGTGATGATCACAAAGCTGCTTAAAACCCTTTATTGATGTTCGGGTTAGTCAATCGCCAAAGCCGATATGAGTAAATATTTTTATCAATCCTGAGGAGAAAGCCCACTGATATCGAGAATCAAACTCGGAAAGATGAACAGTGTATGGGCATGGTCCTTGAGGAGACCGGATTTTCTGAGATCTGTTTGTGATTTCGACCGGACCAGTTATGGTTGCCTACGTTCCCCTCCTTGGGAGGAGCTCAGGTCGCCGTAGTTCGGGCTTATCCCGAATGAATTGAATGAACATTGGAATTCGAGGATCTGAGGACCTTTGAGGATTTTGGGAATTTAAAGAATATGTCCTCTTGGAGTGTCGATCGGAGACACGGATGTGAAGCCCCAGTGGGACATTCACGGCAAGTGTTTGCGGAGGAGAAATGAAATATGCTCACATGAAACGTCGAATGAACGAATGGAATTTGCACAATCTTCGCTTGACGGTCCTTTGAGCCGAGATGGATTTGGCTCCGCTTTAAGCAAAAATCTGTTTTAGATCTCGACGATATTGGAATGAAACTGCTATCCGATAGGAACTGCGACTGGGTCTCGGGGTTTCGATCGGCCCTCGGGTAATTTAGGATATCATGACCTCTTAAAACGAGAGGTCGGCTAGGCCTTTTGCTAACTGAACCTCTAAAGATGAGAGGTTGGCTTTTGGGGGTGTTTTTGGGATTTCTAAGGTGAGGATATCTTGTGATTGCATCTTTGCTGCCTCTATGAATGAGAGGTCGATCTTTTGGCTTTTGGTCAAGGTCAAAGGTAATGGTAATGGGAATATCCTCTAAAATCGAGAGGACGGCTTGGAATTGGTTAGAGGTAATGGTGAGGGACATCCGTGCTGTCTCTTTATTCACTCTGAGACTCCTCTTGAGTAACGACCGGATCCTTTGACTTTTGCTTTTGAGAGAATCACTGGGGACTAAGCTCTCTTTCTTTTCTTTTTTTTATTCTCTTCTCTTTTTTTTTTTTTTTTGTCTCTCTTTTCTTTTTTTCGATTTTACCTTTTTTTTTTAGAGAGAATTTCAGCTAGTCCCCAGGATGGATCATTGCTTTCCGTCGTTCTTGAGCTTGGAGCCGGTCGATCTTTCTTTGAATCACGGGAGTCTCAAGGATAGTCCCTCTTCTTCTGGCGATGGCTAAATGGGTTTCAAAAACATGCCGATCTTGAATCGAAGGGGTATTGTTTAGTGAGGGTGAGGTAATGGTTTTCCTAAGGGTGAAGGTTTCAACCGCAGTCCCTACCGGATGATCCGAATGAGATTAAGTCTTCATTGCTTCTTTAGCTTACTTCGCGGAAGATCTGTGCAAATTCATCGAGCAACGAGATGGTGAAGACGATGAAAGGTATCTGAGCATATGGGACGCGAGATGGGAATTGGTGAGCCCCACTTTGGGAAAGATATCAGTCAATTTTCTCACTCTGATCAATTTAAACATTAGCCATTTCAAAGCGTTGGTCGGTGAGCAGCACAAGTGATCATTTGGAATAAGACCTTTTAAATTAGGTGTAACGCAGGTGTGCTAGTGATGTCTCGAGTCTAGCAAGAATAGAAACAAAGATTTTATTACTGCAAAGCAAAAACTGGTCCAACTTGGACTCGACAGACTCATGTCCGACAGCGGACATTCTAGATCCTACGAGGACTGATTGGCTGCATCAACTTCTTCAACATTGGATGGGAGGAGGAGCATCGTTTCCATCGGTGCGGTGAGGACCCTTCTCAATCATTCTGTCCTTCATAAGTCGCCCTCCTTAACTTTCGTAATCTGAGCAAGTAACCGGGCCTCCCGCTCGTGAGAAAAAACAGCTTCAAGGGTATCCCGCAACTTTCCAATGGACACACCATTTGCACTCTGCTGACTCATGGGATACGACCCTCCAGACTGGTGGGCCATAATCTTCTCTGCACCGAGCGTTTTGGATTCCGAATCAGATGGACGACCGCTCGGGCACTTGAACTGCTTCCGCCGGGAATATGGACCAATGAATGCGTGCTCGCCCGAAAAATAAAATTAAGGAATCGCCACGCCATTTTAAAGGAAACATTGAAAACCTTTTTGAATGAGAAAATGGGTTCGGGGGTCAGGTTACGTGTTGAGAAGAACCGAGAGCTCACCCAACACGCCTCGTCCGTAGACGAGTCTTTCAATGTTCAACATTCAAATCATCCAAACGTGTGTGCAAAGTGTGTAACAAGAATATGTATTAAAATGCAAATCAACGCTTTGTTTTATTGCTCAAAAGGGGGAAATACAACTTGTAAGCCATTTGCCATGGGAGGCCACATCCCATTTACAACTAAGAGGAACAATACTTACAACTGAAATTGAACCTGCTGCAGAGGACTCATTGTGTCGCGTGACACAGGATCTGAGGGATCAAATGTGTCGCATGACACAACAAAGCAATCTGCAGAGGTTTTACAAAACCCACACTAAAGCAACACCAAATGATCACAACACCATGATACCACAGAATATGAACACAGGGATCAACATTTACAATTGAAATAATAATTTCTTCAGAGGTCTACTTGTGTCGCGTGACACAGGACTCCAAATGTCCAATTGTGTCGCGTGACACAGGTTTACCGTCTGCAGGCACCTTACAATTCAAAATCAGGAACAACAGAGTTCAATTCAAATCCCAAAACAATACCAATCCAACTCAGAAAAAAATGAATTCACAATGGATTGACCAAGGGGATGTGGATGTAGGGAGATCCACACTCCCTTGGCCAATAAACAACAAATACCACAAAATCACATTATGAATATCAATTGCATCCAACTAAGTTAATATGAATAGAGGAGGCCTCTATTTATAGGCAGATTTGTGTTTTCTAATGAAGCCGTGTGGCTGTAACCTTTGGCTAATGAAGTCGTGCGGTCTTATCCATTAGTGACTCAGCCTATTTCTAGAACCATGCAAGGTGGCATTCTAAAAGCTCTTTTCCAACGAGGGACTACGTGGAATTTTAATTCCTAACAAGTCCTTCGCCCCTCGGAAGGTTTGGAAAAGTTCCCAAATTGCCCCTGAACTTTAGGAAAGTCTGGGGAATTGCCGGGAAACTTAACCGAAAGGCATTAGCCAGATTTAGGTACTTACAGGTACGGATCGTAACATATCCGATCTACGATGGACTTGTGGATCTTGAACTGGTTCCACAACTTCTTGTGGACTTGGTTCAGTCTCTACTATCGGTTCCATGTTATTTTCGGGTTCTTGAATATCTTCAAGATCAACTTTACTCCCACTAGTTCCTTTATTGAGAAACTGTTTCTCAAAAAAAGTACCATATTGAGCAACAAACACTTTGTTCTCATTGCGATTGTAAAAGTAATACCCTTTGGTTTCCTTAGGGTAACCAACGAAACTAACCTTGTTAGATTTAGGTGCTAACTTATCAGAGACAAGTCTCTTCACAAAAGCTTCGCAACCCCAAATCTTCATGAAAGACAAACTAGATTTTCTTCCATTCCACATCTCATGTGGGGTCTTAGAAACCGATTTAGTAGGGACTCTGTTCAGTGTGAACGCAGCAGTCTCTAATGCATGTCCCTAAAAGGATATAGGAAGTTCTACTTGACTCATCATCGAACGAACCATATCTAATAGAGTTCTATTCCTCCTCTCGGAAACACCATTCCATTCTGGCGTTCCGGGTGGAGTCAACTCTGAAACAATTCCACAGTTTTTGAGATGATTGTCAAACTCTTGGCTCAAATATTCTCCACCACGATCCGATTGAAGTGCTTTAATAGTTTTGCCAAGTTGATTTTGTACTTCATTTTTAAATGTTCTAAACACCTCAAACGATTCACTTTTGGACTTCATTAGATAGATATAGCCATATCTAGAAAAATCATCGGTGAATGTAATGAAATACCAAAATCCTCCCCTAGCAAAGCTGCTTATTGGTCCACATACATCAGTATGTATTCGGCCCAATAAGTCACTAGCCCTTTCACTACTCTTAGTGTAGGGTGTTTTGGTCATTTTTCCCAATAAACAAGATTCGAATATCTCATATGATTCATAATCATGTGAGTCTAACATTCCATCCTTGTGGAGTTTAGAGATGCGTTTCTCATTTATATGACCAAGCCGGCAATGCCACATGAACGAGTTGTTCACATCATTCGATTTAGACTTCTTGTCCACATGATATACATTTTCAACACTATTTTGATTCTCATCAACATCAAGAACATAAAGTCCATTAAATGAATTTGCAATACCATAAAGCATATCATTTAAATAAATATAAAACTTCTTATTCTCAATAAGAAAATTATACCCTTTATTATCTAAACAAGAAACAGAAATAATATTCCTACTCAAATCCGAAACATAGTAACAATTGTTCAAAACAAGTACTAAGCCACTAGGTAAAGTTACATCATATGTCCCTTCGGCTAATGCAGCAACTCTTGCTCCATTCCCCACACGTAGGTCAACTTTACCTTGTTTGAGTAGCTTTCTATTCCTTAGTCCCTGCACATTTAAACAAATGTGAGATCCACATCCGGTATCTAATACCCATGAACTAGAAATAGAAAGGAAAATATCTATCATATAGATACCTGAATCAGAAGCAATCGTATTGCCCTTCTTCGCCTTTAAGCCTTCCTTGTAAGCCTTGCAGTTTCGCTTCCAATGACCAACCTCTTGGCAATGGTAGCAAACCGCATCCTTTTGAGATGCCTTGGGAGCCTCTCCGGCAATGGCAACTTTTGCCTTAGGTTTAGCAACACTTGCTTTACCTTTGCCATCTTTCTTGAACCCTTTGCCTTTGTTAACCATTAACACAGTATCGGTTCGGGGCTTCTTGATATTCTTCTCTGCGGTCTTAAGCATCGCATGCAATTCCAAGAGAATCTTATCAATGCCAGTCATGTGATAGTGCATAATAAAATGACCATAACTTTCAGGCAATGAATTTAATATCAAACCAGTGGCGAGTTCCAAACTCATCGGATTACCAAGCCTTTCCAGACTCTCAATGTGACCCTTCATCTTAAGGACATGAGCACCAACCGATTGCCCCTCTTGCATCTTGCATGCAGTTAGGGCCTTTACCACATCAAACCGCTCATTACTTGCTTGCACTTGGAACATTTCCTTTAAGCGCTCCACAAGATCAAATGATGTCTCCATGTGCTCAAGGTCCTTCTGAAGAGCCTTAGACATGATGGCAAGCATAAGGCATGCAACATCTGTAGAATCATCAGTATGTTTCTTATGTGCATCCCTATTTACCCTAGAAGCATTTGCAGTAGGTTGAGGTGGAAGGGGTTCATCGAGAACATACAGTTTCTTCTCTTGCCTTAGAACAATTCTTAGGCTCTGATCCAATCAGAATAGTTTGTACCGCTCTCTTCAAGCTTGTCCTTCTCAAGGACTGATCGCAGTGACAGGGGTTGATTATTGTGATTAGTCATTCTACAATAAAATATGCAAACAATATAAGCATATATCAATATCAACTCATTTATCATCTAAGAGCAAATAATGTATAATACTCCCACTAAATTATACACCTTCAAATACAAACATGTATCATATAATCATAGTAGGCTAAGATCCATATTTCACTTGATTTTGGTTTAACTGAGTCAATGCACGAAATCAAGCTATTTAGGTAGAAACATCAATCATATCACTATATAACTCTTAGATCTTTTATGAGATTTCCATAGACATCATATGTCAAAAACATGTTTTAAATCTCATCAATGCCTTGGGTCAAATCTCATTTGAAAGCACCAATTAAGTCAAAACCTTTTTCAAACATATGAGACATGGAACGATGCACCTAACTGAGTCAAAACTACATCAACCATTATCTCATCTTGATCACAAATTAAGATATAATGATGCACCCAACTGAGTCGAAACTACATCAAAATACCCTAAAATTTCACAAGTGTTCTAATCAAGGAATGGCATAAGACTTAAATATTTTGAAGGTTTTCACATTGTAACAAACATCGCATGGTTGTAACATAAATCTCATGTGTACATAATTATGAACATAGGGCATCACAAAATTTCATACAAACAATTTGATTCAATTTTGAGAAATTACAAATTTAATTTAATCATATTAAACAAATCATCAACCTATGTGATAAACTAATCATATTAATCATCATAAATCATAATCATGCCATATCTTATATACTTATTTTCATAAAACAAAACACATAAAATCTAGATCTATTTCATATAGCATGGATAGCAATTAATCAAATTAAATCTAGCATGCATATTTCAATCCTAATCATGGCAAGACATGGCTTTGATACCACTGTTGGGTTTTGGGGTTACAAACGCAGCGAAAGAACTTTAAAAAAAAATAACCAAAACCCTAGCCCTATGATCCGTCTAGCATGAAGAGATTAGAGACATGAAATAGAATTTACATACCATAATGTGATTTGTTTGTTCAAAATAGATCTCAAAATTCAAGCCTTAGAATTTTGATGTCGAATCGGATCTTCAAAGCGAATCTCAAAAACGAATCTCAAAACCGTTGATGAAGGTTTTGATCTTCTCCTTGTTCTTACTTGGTGAGAAATCAACGATCGAAGACTTCAAGCTTTTGGTGATAAAATAATCACCCTCTAACGGTAATCCACACGCGAACGGACATAGAACGCTTCTTGTTTGATTGCTAGATGATTCCCGATTATTGAAACGTTTTTCAATAATCAATGGCTATTTGGTAGAATGAATCTATGTGATTTGATCTTTGATTCTCAATCAAAATCACCCAATTAGTGTTTCATAAACTCTAATTTTTGTCACTTTTTACTGGGAGAAAAGGGTTCTATTTATACTTGTTATAAATCCCTAACACTTAGGAAAAAGAGTCATTTTTCCTTGCAAAAACGGGTTTCCAGCGCCGCCAGCACGACTCGTCCCCAGGGGCACGAGTCGTGAGCATGAGTCGACCTCACAAGACATAAGTAACTTTTAGCAAATCATTATGTCCACCCAATTAAATATAACATCAAAGCTTAATTCCTTGATAATCGAATGTCACAATCCCTTTGTCCACGATGTTCAATTGAGCATGAGTCATGGTCCAAGACAACTTATATCGTTCAATGCTTTCTCGATTCCGAGTATGTTGATAATCCAAATGCATTTGATATCTATCAAATCACTTGAGTGTGGCCACACATTTCATCAACATCATTCATCGAGGGGCCCAAGCAAACATCTCTCTCAACAAGAGGGACAAATCCCATCTTTACTTATCATTCTTCCCTACAAGAATCCAATCATGCTAACATAGCCCTTATTGCTATCCGATTAAAGATAGTGTTGGACTATATCAAACACGATCTTCATCATGTGGAAGACGATGATAATCTCAGGTACAAAGGATTCAATAACATGACTATCATGAGATTTATTCATGACACATATGACTATTGACCATGTCATAAATCTCATCAGTAGGTCATGTCCAATACTTATTCTCTAGCAAGTATCCATAAGTGTAATGTGCATCGCATGCATATAATCATCTCCATGATTATCCATTACCAACTTATACTAGTTATTCATAATAACTAGGGACGCAGTTCAATATAATAAACATGCAAACATATAATGAACCAAATAATGCTTTCTCTATAATAAATGATAAAGACGATTACATAGCGGTTTAGATAATAAGTCAAACATAACTAAACGCCTAGGGCACTACACCAACATCCCTAACTTAGTAAGCATACTCTCATTCTCATTTTACTAAGTTCACCCTCCCTTCATTTTACTAAGTCCACCCTATATATCAATTTACTTTCTCTCCAACCACCATCACCTTAGGTCACCCCTCCCCATCTTCTCCGGTCAACAACTCCGGCAACCATCAACTCTTGCAACTTTTTTTTTTACTCCGGCGACCAAACAACTAAGAACTTAACTTATTAGTAAGTTCTCAGTTGTCAACTAAACTACTAAGAACACGATTAACTCCGGCGATCACCAACTCCGGCGACCAATCAACTGAAAACTTAACTTATTAGTAAGTTCTTAGTTGTCTCCACGAAGAACACGATCAACTCCGGAGATCACCAACTCCGACGACCAAATAACTGAGAACTTATCAGTAAGTTCTCAGTTGTCAACTAAAGTACTAAGAACACGATCAACTCCGGCGACCACCAACTCTGGCGACCTCTTCGGCGACCAAACAACTGATAACTTAACTTATCAGTAAGTTATCAGTTGTCAACTAAACTAATAAGAACACGATTAACTCCGCACGACCACCAACTCTGGCGACCAAAGTTCTCAGTTGTCTCCACTAAGAACACGATCAACTCCGGCGATCACCAACTCTGGCGATCATACAACTGAGAACTTATCAGTAAGTTCTCAGTTGTCAACTAAACTACTAAGAACATGATCAACTCCGGCGAACTCTCCAGAGACCAAACAACTAAGAACTTAACTTATCAGTAAGTTCTTAGTTGTCAACTAAACTACTAAGAACATGATCAACTCCGGCGACCTCTCCAGCGATCAAACAACTAAGAACTTAATTTATCACATTGAACACTTTTAAATACCCTAGTACTTTTTACTCTAACACCTATTAACAAATACTATATTCGTCTCATTTGAAGATTCACTTATTATTCAAATGAGTGTTCCATTTAAAAGTTTATATTTTCCAAAATGGTCAAAGCTTATTATTATTGTGCTAAGTATACCACAATTGTCATATTAACACACCTGAATTGTGGACTTCGCTTTTAAATCTCACTAATTTATCACATTGACAATCTCTTTCCCATTCACAATATTTTATAATATAAATACTCATTTTCTTATTTTTTGTCTCCACCCCAAATGATGAATCTTCAAATGGGACGAAGAATGTATTAAAAGTATCACTTGAATGTTTATAAATAGAGGGATTTACCATATAATCCTTCAAACTTACCAATCTTACCTAATAAGACAAGCAATATTTCATCTAACCATATAATTTCTAACTTAATAAGCACACTCTCATTCTCATTTTACTAAGTTCACCCTTCCATCATTTTACTAAGTCCACCCTCTTTATCAATTTATTTTCTCTCCAACCATCATCACCTTAGGTCACCCCTTCCCATCTTCTTCGGTCAACAACTCCGGCAACCATCAACTCCGGCGACTTTTTTTTTTTTTACTCCGGCGACCAAACAACTGTGAACTAACTTATCAGTAAGTTCTCAGTTGTCAACTAAACTACTAAGAGCAGATCAAATCTGGGGACCTCCCCGGCGACCACCAACTCCGGCGACCAAACAACTGAGAACTTAACTTATCAGTAAGTTCTCAGTTGTCAACTAAACTACTAAGAACACGATTAACTCCGACGATCACCAACTCCGGCGACCAATCAACTGGAAACTTAACTTATCAGTAAGTTCTTAGTTGTCTCCACTAAGAACACGATCAACTCCGGCGATCACCAACTCCGACGACCAAACAACAGAGAACTTATCAGTAAGTTCTCAGTTGTCAACTAAACTACTAATAACACGATCAACTCCGGCGACCACCAACTCTGGCGACCTCTCCGACGACTAAACAACTGATAACTTAACTTATCAGTAAGTTCTCAGTTGTCAACTAAACTAATAAGAACACAATTAACTCCGTACGACCACCAACTCCGGCGACCAAAGTTCTCAGTTGTCTCCACTAAGAACACGATCAACTCCGGCGATCACCAACTCTGGCGATCAAACAACTGAGAACTTATCAGTAAGTTCTTAGTTGTCAACTAAACTAATAAGAACAAGATCAACGCCGGCGACCAAACAACTAAGAACTTATCGGTAAGTTCTTAGTTGTCAACTAAACTACTAAGAACACGATCAACTTCGGTGACCAAACAACTGAGAACTTAACTTATCAATAAGTTCTCAGTTGTCAACTAAACTACTAAGAACACGATCAACTCTGACGACTACCGATTTCGGCGACCAACCCCGACGACCAACCCTGGCGATCGAACAACTGAAAACTTATCGATAAATTCTCAATTATTCTTAACTGTAAACCACTAAAAACACAACCAACTCCAGTCGGCAACCTAGAACTTCTTAGTATTGTAACAAATTTAAATGATGCTTCTCAATAAATAAATCATATTTACATTTATTTTGGGACAAAAATAGTATTTTAGATTAGTTTAAACGATGCTTCTCAAAAAATAAATCATTGAGTCAAGTACTAAAGTACTAATGAGTTGCAAAAAAAATAGTACTCCCTTTTTGAAACATTTTTTTTCAATAATGATTACTCCCTCCGTCCAGTTTGAAAGGGCACTTTTGATCAATATAAGTTAATTTGACCCAAACATAAATGCAAATTTAATCATCTTATTGAAATTTTAAAAATTGTTATTCATAAATCATTTAATGATTTATCAATAACAATTTTTAAAATTTTTATAAGATGATTAGATTTGCATTTATGTTTGGATCAAAGTTAACTTATATTGATCAAAAGCCTTTCTTTCATGACGAGGGAGTATTTATTTTGAGACGAAAAGAGTATAACAAATGCATTTTACTGTTATACTGTCTGTCGTATATAAACTATATAAACGCTTCAGTTTTGTCAAAGCCAAATCCATGGAAGTAGTAGTGAGAAGAATCATATAGACATGCATGGCAAAATGAATTCTCCACTGATGTGGATAACAATGACAACCTATACATTTGTGTACCTTATTAAAACTAAGAGCAAGACTAGGCAAAGTAATGATCATTGTCTTGACATTACAAAAATATACATGAATTTGGGCAAGGCATAAACACAAACACCTTTTGTGCACTAACAAAAATGACTACAAGTAAATTTTATAACATTCATCAGGTAACAATTTGGCATATAATTTTCATAACAATGCATTTAAACACTTCATTCACTACATTCCCATGGATTCTCTTAATCGACAAGCAGAGCTCAACTACAGAAGAAATGAAAGAAAAGAAAAGAAAACAAAGGAAAGAAACTCATAATAATGGACATCAAAATAAAGCGATTTCCGAAGCAGTGCTTCACATGTGTACAGTCCTACATTTAAACACCTCATTCAACGATCTTCAATGGCGCACCAGATGGAGGAAGAAGGTGAAAATCAGGGCCAAGTAATGAATTCCTTACAATCAATCGACAACAAAACTGCTTCTCCAGACCAACATTGAATTATTTAAACCATGCTAACCAATCTCACCAACTCCATTAACAACCAAATGATCGACAAAGTTGCCGCCGTCGCCGACGGCCACCAGGCAGCGTTGAATCTCGAACAACCGGTTTTCTGTTCACCTAAACGGAGTGACCGCCGGATAGCAGCGTTGAATCTCGAGCAAGTCAACTCATTATATTTAAGTAAAATTCAAACTATTTTATTGATATGAGTCAAAATTCATTATATTTTATTAATATATAAGTAAAATTTTAAATCAAAATAATCAAATAGCACTTATTTTGAAAGGATGGAGTACCACCAAACAATACCCACCCCAAAGCTAAACAACAATCCCAGAGGCCAGAGGACATAATAAATCTTACTCCAGCCAAAAATAAAAATAAAATAAAATTTGCTCTCGAGCAAATCTGAGTTTTGTGGACATTCATTTTGGAACGAGACAGAGGGAGTAACATACCGTACATACTACATAAATACAATAGAAGTAAACCAGCTCAGATCCCCAATGTTTACTATTGCCTATGACCAATCTGTCAGACATTAGTTCTTCTGTACACAGGAGCAAAAATGACACCAGCTACTAGCTAAACCACCATAACAAGGCCTAAAGCTCTTTGAATAAAATTATATGGTTCTACCAGAAGAGCTTCCGACATATCCATGATACTCGGGTAGTCGGGTAGAAAGAGATTAGCTTACATATGGAGTATTATGGAGTAAATACTTGCACTTGTAGCAGGCAGGGTTGCATTCATCATCGCCAGCCAATTTATAACTACTTGGAGTAATCAAGCAAGTAATCCTCCGTCTTTGATTCCTCAACAGCCATGAATTCCAACAGAGAGCAATACCATCTCCGTTCTGCTAAATGCCTTAAGACAGTGCTCCAAAAATGGAATTGGTCAATATGCCAAAATACCCTTGGAGCTTGTTCGGCAACTATAATGTCATGATTCTTTTCCATGCTGTTTGTGTTATCCTGGAGTGAACTTTGTACTACAACATCATGAAATGGAATGGTCATTGAAACGAGCACTTGGTACCTTTGGAAAAAAAAAGACATTCATTTTGGGGCGGAGGGAGTAGCTTTCATGAAAAGGTGAATATGTAGATTTATAAGTAGAATCCATGACCGGCTCATTCCTGAGAGGCACCAGTTCTGGGCAAACCCTCTCTCTACTTTCCATTCTCGAGGAGCTTTGTCTCACCAATCAGAACCCCTACAAAAACATTTAATTTATACATCAGAACACCGTGAGGATATACACAGATACCACAATTCTTAAATCAAATCTACTATCTACAGTTAAGGTGAAAATGAAGCCAAGCCGATGAAGGAGAAGTTTTCAAGAGATTCTAAGGCAGACTTACACATGATACACCAATCAGGGGATATCTTCATATAGGGTCTATGCATTTGTTAGAGACTGTTGGGTTGAGTTTATTTTGAACAAGACCCATGTAAAAAGCCTAATTCAGCTTTCAAACGGCAGAACGGAGCAGAAAAATCATCAGGATGTGCAAACAAATCAAATGGGATAAAAAAAGAATAATGCATAGAAAACCAAAACTATGAAAAAGACGATAAATATGCACGCCTAGTTGAGATGTGATATGATTGAAGCATGGTGGCTCCATCAAAAGTTAAATTTGGACAAACAAAATGAGACGGAGGGAGTATGTAGTGAGGGGAATCTAGAGATATCAAACTTATCTAGTAGTGCAATATCGAATCAATTGACAAAATCAATAATTCAAAGAGACCTGTTTACTAGTCTAGGAAGTACCAATAATTATAGTTTGTTCACCCCAAACATGAGTAAAGTCAAACCATTGCGGGATCAGAAGAACAAGTATTAAAGATGACCATTTTCATGGAATATGATGAAAAAGATGCAAGACTCTTTAGGAGAAACAGAGAGAGTATTAATGCAACCCTGTTTAAATAACTCAAAATACTACCTTATTTTTAATTGTATTGCTATTCAAAATAGTGTTTTTTCTTTTCTTTTTGTGTGTGTTTTTAAGACTATTCAACATATCCAGCATTCCTGATAAATAACTTAAAGAGTACAGAATCATTTTTTGCTTATTGTTCTTCAACTGTGATTTGGCAAATATGTAATGAAAGATACTGTGTTGGAAAAGCAAGTCGACATGATAATAAGTTTCTAAAATGTAGGATTTAGCCTATTGAAGGCCATATAATTTACCATGTTCATATAAAATTTGGGGTATTTGATATCAAATCAATCTATGGTACATATTACTTATATGTACTGGGGCTTTAGCAGAAAATATATTCATCTATATTTCAAATATCTAGATGTTTTATATCTAAGCTGTGATATTACATTTCTATGTATACATTTGACAATTGTGCCCTAGTCCACAGGTCACAGGCTAATAGCTATTCAAAGACCTTTGCTTTTGGCATTAAAAGCAAATACTGCACGACAGTGTCATCAACTCAGATCTGTTCATAATCATCTCCCTTCTCTTTTCCAATTCAGCCTTTTTCCCTTGTTTTCTCTTATAGATTATTAATAATTACTACATGTGCATGTAAAGAAATTTCACCAACACACATGCAAAGAATCTGCTCTCTTTTTTATTCTTTTTTAGCTTAATACACTCTCTACGGCCGCACAATAATCCTCTCTCATGGCAGGGGGGGGGGGGTTAATTTAAAATTTCAATTATCAAATTCTCTTAATTCCAGATTCATCATGCTTTCTCCAAATCCCCATAAAGAAAGGTCGTCTTTACATCCATCTGCTAATAGCTAGTTCTCTGCAGCTGCTAAACCCATAACCATTCTGATAGTAGTCATCTTTACAATCGGAGTGAAGACCTCTTTGTAGTCAATATCATACTTCTGTTCAAAGCCCTTTATAACCAACCTTGCCTTGTAACGAATGTTGCCATTTGCCTCCTCCTTGATCCTAATTTTGACACTTCCTTAGCCCTAGTATAAATAAAAAAACCTTTAGCCATGTACATCTTTTATGCTTTATTTCTCTTCTTTAGTTGTAAACAAGGATTCAAGTTTTATATTCAAGATTCAATTGAAGATTTTATGCAAATATTGAAGCTTTGTTGGTATTCATCATGAATATGAGCGGCTATTCTCCTTTTATCTGCGAAATGGAGGTAATATGTATAGTTCCATTATGTACTAATTAATCTTGCAATCAATCAAACATTTGGTTCTTTAAAAGTGTTCTTAAATCAAAGTTTTCTAGCTACAATCACATGTGTAGACGTGATTGACTTTTTAACTAAATATGTGTGGTGATTGTCAAGCGATTGTTTTATTCATACAAAGTCGGACTTTTAAGAAATATAATTTCGGTTTGACATTATGCAAAACAAATTTGTAGGTTCTTTGTTCCTAGGCTTTTAATGGGTTATTGATTATTATGCAGATTTAGCAGAAAGTGTAATATTTGAAGAACACTAAATTGAGGACGTGAGAACGCCCAATTTTACTAAAGAGAATGAACTCCTAAGAAGGATTGATTGTATGATTAATTTGCATGTTGGTGAGATATAAATGAATTCATTAATATGTTTTTCTTCTATTGAATCCGATAATTTTTAACTTGCTTGCTTTGTTTATTTTCTTATTTTAGTTGTGAATTAAGTTTAATTGTTTAAGTAGTTAATTAAAATTCAGTCTTTTCTTTGATGTTTACTGTTGAAAGTCAAACTGTTGAGAACATAAGGACGCGTAGATTGTCAATATCCTCACGTATAAAACTTAAACAAGCTAAAATATGTGTAAACTCCTACCCACCTATATTCCACAAACTTTTGATACATTCTATCGATGGAAAGCTCAAAAAACTTGATCGTAACTGTACAATACCTTGTAAACAGATCCAAAACCTCCCTTGAATAAGACTGTGCGAATTCAATCCCATCAGTTTTGTGGGTATAAAACATTAAAGATATCGGAACACATCTTAGGGGAAAAAATGGAGACACAATAAATTATTAACTGTTATACATACTTGCAAGAGTCTAGTCATGTGCAGTATTCTAAAAAGTGGGTTCAGTCGCCGCGATTTTCCAATTAGGCGTCCAAATTAGGTGTTAGGCGGTACTAGGCGGATTTAGGCAGATTTAGGGGGTCTAAGTAATTTTTTTTGTTGCCTTAAAACGATGTCGTTTTACAAGGATTGAAAATGAAAACAAAAGACACAAGTTTGAATTTGACTTGACCTTAGTTTATGTTGTGGATGATGGAACACATTTATAATTTTCATATACTCTATAACCTTTGTGCCTCAATTCTCGGCCTCGCTAGCCCTACCTAGACCCCTAGAATCTAGGCCCGGCTCTGCGCCTAACATCCGCCTAGCAATTTTTAGAACCTTAAGTCATGAGTATAAAAAATCGGCATACGAGTATACTACAATCCCATCAAAAGCTAAATTTTCAAAGTTAAAGTAACGACCTCAGTTTACATACTCGAGGGAGAAAATATAAGAAAAATGCACATATTCACTAACACATGCTTAGAGGGTCTTCTTAGTTACCCGAATCAATGGATATAGCAGATATTAAAGGACTGTATGTTCCTCTGATGGGTATTGTTGTACTTCCTTTCCCAGGAACCTCACCTGTACTTCCTTTCCCAGCAACCTCACCCACAACAATCACTATCCGTCTTTGGTCACCAAAAATATGCACAAACAAGCTTTGAATTTGTCTTCCTTTCAAGTAGTCTTGATTTAAACCTTTGCAGCATTGCTGGCATTTCAAAATTATGACAACTTGATCATTTCTGAAATGATCATTCCTGAAGAAATGATCATTCCTGAACAGTCATGAAGTTCAATGGACAGCAAGAGAGCTAATATTCTCTTCCCGCCTCAGCTGTGCCAGACGGAGTTCCCATAGTGAATCCAGTTACATTCTAACTGTATGTTACGTTATAAATAGCTGCCACGTCAGATTCAAAACAGTGAGACCTTAAAATGGATACTCTCCCCGTCCCATAAAAATGTTCCCATTTGCCATTTTTTGTTTGTCTCAAAAAGATAATCCCATTTCTAAAACTGTTGGATTAAAATCATTAAACTTCCAAAGTTGACAACCAAGGAATAAGAGAGGAAGAGGAGAGGATGAGAACCAACCAAGGAAGAAGAGGGATTAATAGAGTAATAGTTAAACTTCATTAAGGTTAGTGATGAAAATGGAAATAAGTTGTTAAAATGTCAGAATAATTTAATGGAACTATCATTATGGGAAAGATGGAGTATTTTGTAGGAGTAACAAGAACATCAGTTATGCAAATGGATTCTTAAGGTCAGTTACACAGACACTGCAGGAGTCTTCCTCACTAGCTTCTGGAGGATGAGTGATTTCTAGGTGATCAGAGACGAGCTCATTAGTAGGCTGGCAGGAGTAGATGAGAGAAATACCAGAATCAGACAAACATCAGGTCATATTCAGTGATGACCTATAATAAGAGAATTGTGACCTTGCTTTTCTTTAAGTAGTATAAGCAGACATGAAAACATAAAGCAGAAGGAAAAAGGAAAATAATCATTGGAGTTGCCAGGATGCAACGTATTAACAGCAGCAGCAGCCGCAACTTTCTTGAACTCGTGAAATACTAGGAGTGATAATAACATGTTTCAAAATCTTCTTACACAATTGCCACTGGTTATCTGCAGGCTACATTGTCACATCCTTCTGTTGCCCCAATATTCCTACTTCAATCACAGCTTTTCTTCAACTCCAGGCCCCTTGCCCTCTCCGGTAGACAGCCACATACTTCAAACCATATTTCACTCTTCGAGGAGAGTGAGTTTTTCAATACCCATTTTTCTTGACAATCCATCAATTGCATACATAAAACTCAGGCTATTTGGTGCTACACCGACTTTGAGCAACCTATCCTGAAGTTCAATTAACTTATCAATGTTGCCTTCCTTGCCCAAAATTCTGATGATAGCATTATAGCATTCCGTGTCAAAAAGTTTAAACTCCTCTGCTAGAAAACTTAACAATGATTCTGCCCTAGTGATGTTCCTTTCATTGCAGAGACCAATTATCATTGATCCGCAGATTGTCACATCAGGGATGATGCCAGCTTCAACCATTTCTCTCATCAATAATTCGCCCTCCAAACTTTTATTTGATCTACAAAGACAGCCTATAACAGCTCTATATGTCAATAAGTTGGGCTTTATATTCTTAGAAACCATCTCAGATTTCAGTTGCAATGCTTCCTTTAGACAATTACAATTAGAAAAGGAATCAATCAATTAATTATAAATTTCAAGATCAGGTACTTGGCCATCTTGAGACATTCGTTCCAAAAGGCTCTTAGCTACAAATGGCCTACTTTCTCGACACAAAGCAAGAACTAAATAAGCATTTATATCTCGAGAGACTGGAATTCCAAACCTGTGAAGCTCTACAACAACATTTATAGATGAAATCAATGCATTCTGTTTCTCATAACCTTCAACTAACATAGAACAGGTGAAATTGTCAGGGGACACCTTATTTCCTATCATGCCTTGCAACAACAACCTTGCTTCACGCATCATACCCTCCTTGCAGTAACCCCACATAAGAGTATTGTACGAGACAATATCTGGATTCAGGCCAATACTAACCATACGGTGAAAGAGCTTATGAGCCTCCCTTACATTCCCTTCTTTGCAGAAACCATAAATCAATATAGTATGTGAAACTAAATCGGGAATAATATGTCTTATATACATAATTTTATACAAATAAAGAGCATCTTTCAGCTTTCCGTTCTTACAATAGTTATCTAATAAAGTATTATACATGACAATATCCGGAATGAATCCTTCTTCTTCCATTTTTTCCAAGAACTCATTCACCTTATCCACATCTCTACCTCTGCACAAAACACAAGTCAATATATTGAACGTGTGTGTATTAGCATGCACCCCAACTTTCCCCATCTCTTCATAGACTTCCCAACACTGGTCAATACAATTCGATTTCAGAAGCCCATCCAAAAGAAAATTGATCGAAATGACACTAGGAACAAATCCAACCTTGACCATCTTCCTAAAAGTTTTCAACCCCTCTCGTACCATACCAGCTTTAAGATAAGCCTTGAGAAGCATATCAAAAACAACTGGCTCCCAACTACATTCCTCAGAACAATCAACCAAGTTCTAAAAAACGTCTTCTGGTCCAACGAGACCTCTATTCAACCTTATAAGCTCAGACAATATTTTCATTGTTTGAGGGTATTTCCGAGATCAAGTTAATATATGCAAAATCAGACAGTAGTTCCGAATATCGGGTTTAAACCCCAGTTCATTCTTGACCCAGTTGAAGAAAACTAGTGTTGTAGATGAATCAGATTGGCATCTGAGCAAAACCCTGGAAATTTCCCGGGTACCCAAGTGAGGAAGAATATCCTGAATTTCAACCTTGAGAAGGATAATTTCTGAATCATTTTGCTTGAGACTGGAGCAAATTAGGTCAACTATGTTGTTGGGATTTTGGGTAGGAGGGAGAAAATTGTAAAGTGGGTTTGAAAGTGAACTAGGATTAGGTTCACCTAGTGTTTGGAGAGATGAAGATGCTAATTTGTAAAGAAAATGGAGGTTCAAAATTTGGATTGAGACAGATTTGGGGAGAAATTTAGTGATAGGCGTGACTGAAATATGGTTCATCTTAGAAATGAAGGATCATATAGATATACGAGTATTAATCAAAAGAAACTGCAGAAACATGAATTTGTGCATAGTTTTGGAGATAGTGGAATACCAGATTAGGGCCTTGATTATGGCTGATATCAAACGTTGAAAAGGAAGCTCACCGTCTCATTTGCTCCGGCGACGGTGAAATCGAGCGGTTTTGTGTTATTCAAAAGAGAGAAGGATTCGTTCTAGGAGTGCTGCCCTTTCTTTCTTAAGGCCTTGCTCTGAAGTTTCAAAGGTAGAGAAAGGGAAGGGAATGCTCTTGAGTTAAAACGAATGGAGGGGAAGGAAAGGGTAAGAAAGGGAAGAAATTTAATTTTTTTCTCCGAGTTACTTCTGAGTTAAAAAGGAAAGTTAAAAAGGGAAAGACAATGAAAAAATATAGAATTACATTTTTTTGTAGTATTAATGAAAGAAACAGAAAAATCATATTTCACGGGTAAAATAGGTTTATTAAAAAAGTTTCTTTTATAACATTTTATTTTCTTTCATTTCCTCTCACTTTTGGGAGGATTGTGTATGTGAAAAATGCTCAAAAAATATCCTTTTCTTTCCCTCCAATTCCTTCCTAAAAAATCTCGAAAGCAAGCTCAGAAAATAAATTATTTTAGATTTCATCTATTTTCCTTCCCTTTGTACCGATTTTTAAAACTCAGAAGCGCATCCTAAGAGTTCGCCCTTCGTTCACCCCCAATTTTTTATTTTTACCCCCTAAATATAATTACTAAATACATCTCCTAATTTTCCTATTTATCCCCACTCAAACAAAACTTATATAGCACAATTGCAACATTACTGAATATTCTCACAATACTAAGTCTACTCAAATGATTATACTAGCCACACCACTTCTCTTCCTAATTTACCCTTTTGAACCCTAGACAGAGATCCATAATCAATGAAGCCTGGCCGAAAGAATGACTCGCCGGAATACAGGCAACAACTTGCGAGAGATGAAGAAGATGAATTTAAACACTGAGAATTAACATGTATTACGAAGAATAGGTACTTTGTGAGCCAAAATTGCATTAAATCTTTGTGTGATCTCCTTGTATGTCTGGATCCAAGAATTGTTACCGTCTGCTTAGAGGGTCTTGGAAAAATCTTAAAGGTAAGTTGAGAAGAACTTGAGTAACACATGGGATGTTAATTACTATGACCGGTTGATTGATGATGCTGAGGTTTTAGAAAAGATAGAAAAATTGTAAAGTCACCACAACAATGAAATTTATGAGAAGGTTGTGAAGGTTTTGGAAACGTATTGGTTGGAGGATGATTATGAGAACCTGCCTTCAGGTGATGATGGGGCCAACCTGATTTCAACTTTGGAGAGAAAGTAATGTTCAAGTTCCATCTCCTTCATCTCCGGCAAGCTGTTGTTTGTATTTCGGTGAGCCATTCTTTCCGGCCAATTCATCGATGTGTTGTGGGTCTCCAGCCATTGTTCAAAATAGGTAAAATAGGAAGAGAGGTGGTGTAGCTAATGTAATCATTTGAGTAGACTTTGTATTGCGGGGTTATTCAGTAATATTGCGGGATGAATAACATTTCTCAATATATACTCCCTCCGTCCCGATTTAAGCTTCACCCTTTACACAAAATGGTGTCTCATTACAAGCTTCACCTTTCCTAAATGGTAAAGATTTTGGGTCTCACTTGTTTCTCTCACACTTAAATTATGGGGCTCACTGTCAATCACTCACTTTTTCTCTTCAGATATTTAAATTGTGGACCTCACTTATTAATCTCATTCATTTTCTCTACTCACAACATTTTTCCTACTAATTCATTTTCTTAAATTTTTGTGCCCACAAAAATGAGGGAGAATACACTCCCTTGTCTTTGTTCGGAGAATAAGTTTAATCTTCCCTCCATTTCATCCGAAAAGACACAAAGTTGGCATTGCACAAGAATTAAGAAAAGTGTATAGTTGAGTAAGTGTTGTGAGTATGAAAAGTGATGTAAGAGCGAGAAAGTGGGTAGGGAATAGTTAGTGTAAGTATGACAAGTGAGACCCACGAATAAAGAAGCATTAAAAAGCTGGACAATGATATACAAAGTGAAAATGCATAGGAAAAACTAATAGTGAAAACTCGTAAACCGTTGGATGATATCAGTAGGGTACACAAAGATTTATTGCAATCCAACGGACTACACGTTTTCACTATGGGTTTTCCCTACAAATTTTCATTATACATATCATTATCCTAAAAAAAATCATTTTGAGAGTGTGTCTTCTTAAATGTGACATCCAAAATGAAAATTTGTGTCTTTTCGAGTGAGAAATAAGGAATAGTATTTTTTTTATATTTTAGACCATTTGATTTCACATTTACATTATCACTTACCCATCGATAGTTTTTAATCTGCTTATTAAACCCTCACATTCTTTAACACTATAATTTGTGTTTTTTATCACATTGAACACTTTTAAATACCCTAGTACTTTTTACTCTAAGACCTATTAACAAATACTATATTCGTCTCATTTGAAGGTTCACTTATTATTCAAATGACTGTTCCATTTAAAAGTTTATATTTCCCAAAATGGTCAAAGCTTATTATTATTGTGCTAAGTATACCCCACTTGTCATATTAACACACTTGAATTGTTGAATTGTGGACTTCGCTTTTAAATCTCACTAACTTATCACATTCACAATCTCTTTCCCATTCACAATGTTTTATAATATAAATACTCATTTTCTTATTTTTTGTGTCCACCCCAAATGATGAACCTTCAAATGGGATGAAGAATGTATTAAAAGTTGTAGGTGTAATGCCCTAGGCGTTTAGTTATGTATGACTATAACTTAATATCGCTATGTAATCGTCTTTACCGTTTATTATAGAAAATGTTTATTTGGCTTATTATATATTTGCATGTTTATTATAATAACATGCGTCCCTAGTTATTGTGAATAACTAGTATACGTTGGTAATGGATAAATCATGGAGATGATTATATGCATGAGATGCACATTACACTTATAGGTACTTGTTAGAGAACTAGGTACTGGACATGACCTATCGATGAGATTTATGACA
This sequence comes from Adenophora triphylla var. japonica, assembly GCA_022495995.1. Classification (NCBI taxonomy): domain Eukaryota; kingdom Viridiplantae; phylum Streptophyta; class Magnoliopsida; order Asterales; family Campanulaceae; genus Adenophora; species Adenophora triphylla. The sequence goes on along the minus strand of JAFEMH010000206.1, from coordinate 869,362 downwards.
TGGTCTATAGTCATATATGTCATGATTAAATCTCATGATAGTCGTGTCATTGAAATCCTTTGTACCTGAGATTATCATCGTCTTCCACATGATGAACATTGTGTTTGATGTAGTCTAACACTATCTTTAATAGGATAGCAATAAGGGCTATGTTAGCACGATTGGATTCTTGTAGGGAAGAATGATAAGTCATGACAGGATTTGTCCCTCTCGTAGAGAGAGATGTTTGCTTGGGCCCCTCGATGAATTGTGTTGATGAAATGTGTGGCCACACTCAAGAGATTTGATAGAGATCAAATACACTTGGATTATCAACATATTCGGAATCGAGAAAGCATTGAACAATATGCGTTGACGTGGACCATGACTCATGCTCAATTTGACATCGTGGAGAAAGGGATTGTGACATTAGATCGATCAAGAAATCAAGCTTTGATGTTATATTAATTGGATGGATATAATGGTTTGCTAGAAACCACTTATGTCTTGTGAGGTCGATATTTCGACTCACTACCAACATAAATATAATTCCTAAAGGGTCACACATAAAGAACGAATTGGAAAATGGCTGAAAATTGGGAAATTTGGGTTAAGGCACGACTCTTGCTCGGAGTCACGACTCGTGACGCTTTTAAAGTTCTGTCACGACTCGTGCCCTCAGGCACAACTCGTTCCCTTGATCAGCACGAGTGATTATTTTGGTCATTGGAAGCGTAATTGCAAGGCTTACAAGGAAGGCCTAAAGGCGAAGAAGGGCGATACGATTGCTTCTGATTCAGGTATCTATATGATATATGTTTTCCTTTCTATTTCTAGTTCATGGGTATTAGATACCGGATGTGGATCTCACATTTGTTTAAATGTGCAGGGACTAAGGAATAGGAAGCTACTCAAACAAGGTGAAGTTGACCTACTTGTGGAAAATGGAGCAAGAGTTGTTGCATTAGCCGTAGGGACATATGATGTAACTTTACCTAGTAAACTATTACTTGTTTTGAACAATTGTTATTACGTTACGGATTTGAGTAGGAATATCATTTCTGTTTCTTGTTTGGATAATGAAGGATTTAGTTTTCTTATTGAGAATAAGAAGTTATCTATTTATTTAAATGATATGCTCTATTGTATTGCAAATTCATTTAATGGTCTTTATGTTCTTGATATTGAGAAACAAAATGATGTTGAAAATATTTATCATGTAAACAAGAAATCTAAACCGAATGACATGAACAACACGTTCATGTGGCATTGCCAGCTTGGTCATATAAATAAGAAACGCATATCTAAACTCCATAAGGATGGACTTTTAGACTCACATGATTATGAATCATGTGAGGTATGCGAATCTTGTTTATTGGGAAAAATGACCAAACCACCCTACACTAAGAGTAGTGAAAGGGCTAGTGACTTATTGGGCCTAATACATCGATGTATGTGGACCAATGAGCTGCATTGCTAGGGGAGGATTTTGTTATTTCATTACATTCACTGATGCCTTATCTAGATATGGCTATGTCTATCTGATGAAGTCCAAAAGTGAATCGTTTGAGATGTTTAGAACATTTCAAAATGAAGTACAAAATCAACTTGGCAAAACTATAAAAGCACTCCGATCCGATCGTGGTGGTGAATATTTGAGCCAAGAGTTTGACAATCATCTAAAAAACTATGAAATTGTTTCAGAGTTGACTCCACCCGGAACACCACAATGGAATGGTGTGTCCGAGAAGAGGAATAGAACCTTGTTAGACATGGTTCGTTCGATGATGAGTCAAGTTGACCTTCCTATTTCCTTTTGGGGACATGCATTAGAGACTGCTACATTCACACTGAACAGAGTCCCTACTAAATCGGCTCCTAAGACCCCACATGAGATGTGGCATGGAAGAAAACCTAGTTTGTCTTTCATGAAGATTTGGGGTTGCTAAAACTACCCAGATTTTCACACGCGGCGAAAAGGCGGTTGTCTTTCTGTAAGTACCCAAATCTAGCTCATGCCTTCCAGTTAAGTTTCCCGGCAATTCCCCGGACTTTCCTAAAGTTCAGGGGCAATTTGGAAACTTTTCCAAACCTTCCGAGGGGCGAAGGACTTGCTAGGAATTAAAATTCCACGTAGTCCTTCTCTGGAAAACACCTTCTAGAATGCCACCTTGCATGGTTCTAGAAATAAGCTGAGTCACCTCTGGATAAGACCGCACGGCCTCATTAGCCCTGGGGTTACAGCCGCACGGCTTCATTAGCCATCACCAGAGTGCCTATAAATAGAGGCCTCCTCTACTCATTTTAAGATACAATTTTCAGCAGTGTTACTCTGCCAAAATACCACCACGAAATTCCAGAGAGCTGAGAGCACCAAAAACCACCTCCCCCCTCTCCAAAACCCTTCAAAAGTTGGTCCTTCCCTAGGCAAACTTCAAGGAGATAGAGGGACACCACCATTGGTAACCTCTCCTCCCCTTTCTCTTGAAATATACTTGTTATTACTTGTCATATTGCTCCTTGCTTTACATATTATTATCTACTTGCTTGGGACTTGATATATTGTCATTAAAGATCACATCTTTAGGCATGTAAATCATATACCCCCATTCCCCTATCACATAGGATCCATGGAAGATCCAACCCAAGGATGAACAATAAGACCTCATAAGGCTTGTTCTAGGGTGGATCTCTCACATGGTGATGTGAAAATAGCATCCTTTGCATATAAAAATGTCATCTTTATATATAAAGTAGCATCCTTTGCATATGAAATGTCATTTTTGCCTATAAAATGTCATCTTTTCCATAAAAATGTCATCTTTATGCATGAATATCATTTCCCCTTCCCATAGACCTTGTTTCCAAGGATTGTCTACCTAAAAGGTTCATAAAGGACATAGGAAACCATAAAGGTCCTTCCTTTTCATTCCTAGCATTAGCTTGCATCATGTTCATTACATATGTTTGCATAAAATGTCATCTTTAGCTTAAAATGCATTCCCCATGTCCCTCATGGTTGGATCTCTCTCCTAGGATTGCCTAGTGACCTTCATAAGACGCAAAAAGGCATAGGATGAGTATAAAGATCCAATCTTTATACCCCTCCCCTAGTCCCCTTTGATACTTGGAGCATCTCTTGGAGCTAAATGGTGTAAAGGTCCTATCTTTACATCATTTCCTCCACTTAAAGATGCTATATATGGATTCTCCTTAAGAAAAGAATGAACTTGAGCCACATATCTCCGATCATCACTTGAGACGAGCATAAATGTCCCGAAAGAGCTCAAATCGTCTCAAGATGTAGGATTGATGGGCAAAGGTCATTCCTTTCTAAAGAGTCTCATCCTTGGACTATAAAAACGGTATCCCTATTACGATCACATGTTACCCAAGGTCTCATAATGTTGATCATAAGTCCAATATGAGAACGGGACCAAAGTGTGAGTACCCCAACCCGAACTTGTGTTTTTGGGTCTGCTTTCCATGATTGGCATTAGTTTTGGACTTGCATTAGTCATTTATTTATTTATTTACTTGATCCATTTACACTTCCTTGGGCCTGCCTCCCTTCGGCCCAATATGTCCTAAGATTGACCGGTGTCGTCTGACACAGGACGACCCCAAGGCGGTGGAAACTCCATGTCGTACGACATAGGAGCTCCCCTCAGCATGCCTATAAATAAAGGGTCTTGCTGATCATTTTGGGGGGACTTTTGGCAAGTAAGGTCACTCTGCTGAAATACAGACTCACAATCTCTCTCATACACACACACTCACCTCCCTCACACACACACACACATATCCAAGCCAAAGTCCAAAGGTGGTCATTCCTTGTTGGGGTTTTGAAGGGGTAAACACCATACTATTGGTGCTTTTACCTTGTGGACTACAATAGGTAGACCCTAACCCCTTTAATATCTGATTCATACATTGCTTACTTGTTCATTTCATCTTGCATGCTTACATGATTTGATATTATGTGAAATATTTGGGATCTTTGCATGATAAAGGTGATGGAGATGTGAATCTTCAATATTCACATCTCCTCACCTCAGATCTGAACATTTAGTAGCCTTAGTTACATTAAAGTTTGCATCTTGGTTGACTTTGTTTGAGTTAGGAGGTGATGGCACCCATGATCATGGCCAAAAACATGTGATCACTCACATTTGGCCATTAAAGCCATGTGATCCTCCCATAATACTCACGTATTATTGTTTTCCACTGCTTCCAGTTGATATTATAGCTTAGTTTTATAATTGTGAACAGTGTGGGATCAATCTGCTGAAGGCACTGAAATAGGACACCTATGTCATCCGACACAGGACACCTCAAGGAGTCCTGTGTCATACGACATAGAGATCCCAAAAAGCTGATTGGCTTTCAGTGACTTCAGTCAAGCCAAGATTGACCCCTTTCATGGTTTCAAGCTTTGTTCAATGTAATTCTTTACTTCTATTAGTGTTAGAGTAGTATTGGTGGCATATCCACCCCCTTTGTAAGAGACAGTCTGACCAGGGCATCCTGTGTCATACGACATCCCTCTCCTGAGGAAGTCCTGTGTCGTATGACATCCGTGGCCCTAGACAGACTGTCTCAACCCATTTCCTTGTAATTCAAGTTCATTAATTGTAAGTGGGATGTGGCCTCCCACAGTAAAAGGTTCACAAGTTGTAATCCCTCATTTTGATTAATAAAGCAAAGCATTAAAACGCATTTTATTGCATATTTTGTCTCACACAATTGCACACACTTATTGAATGGTTTTGAATATTGAACATAGAAACACTCGTCTATGGACGAGGCGTGTTGGGTGAGCTCTATATTCTCTTCACAACACGTAACCTGACCCCCGAACCCATTTTCTCATTAAAAAAGGTTTTTCAATGTTTTCCTTAAAAACGGCGTGGCGACTCCCTAAAAAAATTATAATGTATTTTATTTTATTTTTTCGGCGAGCGTTCATTCAGTGGCGACTCCGCTGGGGACTTGAAACCTGTTTTCAAAAGTGGGTTAAACTTTCATGTTCTTTCAACATTCAATTCCTTCATTCATATATGTGTGCATTGTTGGTGACTTTATATGTGCATAAATGCATGTTAATGCTTTGCTTTATCCCTTCCCCCTTCCTGGCTTCCTGCTTTGTTGCTTTAGGTGCTTGAGGCTGAGATCTTGTGTTGTGCTTGGAGGCTGGGGCTGGTCCTGATTTGTTGTTCAGATTATGGATGTGTGACTCCTTATGTCACGCGACACATTTGACCTCATCAGTCCTGTGTCACGCGATATAAGTGGTCAATTTGCTGGATTTGACTTCTGGTGTAGGTTGTGATCGTGGGGCAGTCCCCCATGATCAAATCATTGATCATTTTGATTATTGTTCTATGTGGGGTTAGTGTGTGTTGTTTTTTCATTTCTCACCCCTTTTTAAAATAAAAAAAAAAAAACAAACAAACAAACGTTTTTTTTTTAGAAATTACCTTCACACTACTCGCACACTACCTGCACATAGAGTTAGAACCCTTGGAGTGTACGGACGGCATCGCGGACGGTGACGTGTTTCACCTACGCTTGAGCGCCTAAAGTCCTCCCAGTCTATAGAGTGTTACGAGCCACACTTGTCCGTGACACACTTTTTACCGTGACCGGTTGGTTTTTGGCAAAAATACTTTTCAAAACATTTTCAAACTCGATTTTCAAAATTTTCTCACAAAGTTCAAGTAGTACTTCGTTTCCAAAGTCTTGGCATACTCTCCCTCTTCATGTCGAAATTACGACATAACTTAACGTGAGTACATGTCAAAATTTTGACATGTCTCGACATAGGTACATGTCGATTTCTCGACTTGGCTTCGCAAGAAGTCATGACACGTTTTCGACATGTGCTAACGCGAGATCATGTCGAATTCTTGACACGTACTAACGAGAGGTCATGCCGAAATTTCGCCATGAAGCGACGAGAGGTCATGCCGGATTTTCGACTCGAAGTGAGGAGAGGTCATGCCGATTTTTTTTCAGGATTTTACATGCAAATTGCGGTCTCGTACATTCAAACGTACTTCCGACCCTCTCTCCTCCCGAGTCAAGACGTTGTTGACTTGAACTTGGTTTTGAAAATCTTGGGTTTGACTTGTTTTGACTTATATGCCCTTAGGTCCGTTTTGCTTTTTGATTGGTGGGTTCCACGTGCCCTATAGGACCTCTGCCGGGATTGTCCGTTCCGGGTGTGCAATACAGGTGGAATACAGGGGGTCTATAGACGTAGTGATGGAACCCACTAGTCCAGGAATAGTGTAGAATGCGAAAAAGAAGGTGTCCCCCTTTTCCAACCATTCTTAGGATTAATAAAAATTATTTTTATTTAAACTTTTAATAAGGCATATGCATGAGTCCGTCTCATTTCCCGCTCTTCCCTCTCCCATACCATCTCAAGGTTCTCTCCTCCGCCACCTTACCAATCACCCCTTCGCCTCTACAGCTATGGCAAGTTGGGTGTGTGCTCTAGTTCCCGGCGCTCATTGGTCCATATTCCTAAGGCGGAAGCAGTTCAAGTGTCCGACTCAGAATCCGAGATGTCTGGTGCAGAGAATGTGGTGGCTAGCCAGTCTGGAGTTTCTCGCCCATCCAGTGTTGAAGAAGTCAATCAGTCTTCGTAGGCTCTAGAATGTCCCTTTCGGACATGAGTCTGTCAAGTCCAAGTCGGACCAGTTTTGCTTTGCAGTAATAAAAATCTTTGTTTCTCTTCTTGCTAGACTCGAGACATCACTAGCACACCCACATTACACTTGATTGAAGTGGTGTTATTCCACATGATCACTTGTGCTGCTCAATCACTGATCCATTGAAATGACTAATGTTTAAATTAATCATAGTGAGAAAATCAATTGATATCCTTTTCAAATTGGGGCTTACCAAATCCCCATCTTGCATCTCATATGCTCACATCTCTTTCATCATCTCGTTACTCGATGAATTTGCATGGATCGTTTCTCATCTAAAGCTTAATCAAGCAATGAAGACTTAATTTCGTTTAGGTCATCCGGTAGGGATTGCGGTTGAAGCCATTCACTCGTAGGAAAACCTTTACCTCACCCTCACCAAACGATACCCTTTCATTTCAAGATCGGCGTGTTTTGAAACCCCATTTAGCCATCATTTTTGCTCCATGCTAAGAGAAGTCCAAGCAAGCCCAAGAAGTTAGCTTCGAGAGTCGGCGATGCGCAAAAAAAATACTCAAGCCATGAAGGTGTGATGATACCCGATTTTTTTTTTGAAAAATCAACGGAGTCGCCACGCCGTTTTTAGTTTAAGGGTCAAAACTTTGAAAAATGCCCAAAAATGAGATAAGTGAGTTCGGAGGTCACGTTACACTCCGGGAAGAACGATTATCACGTTCACCCGAAATGCCTCGTAAAATGAGTCTTCCTAACTTGAAACCATTTGTGTGTGTGTGTGTGTGTGTATGTATGTTTTACAAAAAAAAGGATTTTATGGAAATAAATAATTTGACTGGACAAGACTGAAATTAGTCAAAACATTGTGCTTCTGTGAGTGAAAAAGGGCTGAAAACAAAAATATTTATCCCTGACATTCTTGTCCGCGCGGATCAGGCCGAGGCTCAATCCTGTCCCCGCGGATAGGACAATAAGATTCTTTTTTTGCAGCTTTCCAGTTTGATTCTGTAAATTTCAGAATGTCAACTGGAGTTACAGAATCAGAACTGGAGTTTGTAGCAGAAAGTGTTAAATAAAAACATTTTTTAGATTTTGCATCCATGCTTGTCCCCACTTTCCTTAGGCTTTGATTAGTGATCACTAAATATGATTAGTGGTGATCTACTATATCAAGTCATCCTTAGGGTACATTAGGACTTAGAAGTACTTCATTTGCTTGGGATGGGGGATTTGACATAAAACAAAGATTAATGCATGAAAATTGAATTTAGGTTAAGGGTGTATCAACTTTAGAGTGGATTTCTAAGGTGGTCATTAAGATGACCATCCTTGAGATCTTTGAACTCAATGTATCAACTTCACCCTTTTTGTAACCTAGGAACCTTAATGATCTTCATCCATGGAAATTGTTCCAAGGTGGAGATCTTAGGCTATGGAAAAACATTTACAAGGAAATAAACAATTTAGACCACTTGAAATGGTCATCCATGGAAATTTATTCCAAGATGACCACATTTTAGGTCAAGTAAGAACTAATAACATAAAAGAAGATGAAAATAAGGATATGGACCCTTTAGTGTGATCATCCATGGAGATGAACTCCAAGGTGACCACACTTTAGGCCAAGAGATCAAATAACAACTAGTTAATGTAAGAAGAGGAACAACAAGTTAAAAGAATGTAGATCCGTGTAGAGAATCATCCATGGAGATGAACTCCATGGAGATCCTCTTGGATCTAGGACAAGAAAGAGAAAATAGATGAACAATCAAGTGAATGAACAAGTTACATCTTTTTAAATGTGAGATGTATGCATAGATGAGGGAGATTAAGGTAAGGAGAAGGAGTGTTTACCAATGGTTGTACCCTATCTTCCTAAGATTTGTGTTTGGGGCTTGAATATGATCAAGATTTGTGTTTGGATTTTGTGTTTAGATGAGTCTTTTTGGGTGAGTGTTAGGCTGTTTTCTGGAATTTTCGTTAATATAACAGTAGGGTTCGAAAAAGGGATCCTTTAAACTGAGAGAGAATGATTTTATTTATAGGCTGAATTTAGGGTTCAATGATGTCCGCGCGGACGAGACTGAGTCTCATTCCTGTCCGCGCGGATGGGGATGTTGGCGTGCCTGATTTTGCAGTAGCGATTTTGGGCTGCTTGCATTTAATGAAAAGTTGGTCAATTTCTTGGAAATGACTCTTCCCAGCGAGATCCAACCTATTTTTGTTGTTCCTTTAAGGTCCTTCCTTGTTTAAATTGTCTTAGGAAGTGACCAAAATGCCCTTAAATGTTTATTTGATGTGGAAAACGTTAAATTGGGCTGAAGGAACATTGGCGGCTCAGATTGGGACACTTACAGTAGCCCCTCGGCGACGACACTTTCGGAGGAAGTGGGGTCGTCGATAAAAGTGAGGTCCCAATCTGTTGGGGAAAAGAGGGTGACCATTTTGGTCGAACCGCTCGGGAAAGGAATGACCATTTTGGTCTGATGGCTGAACCTAGTGGTAGACTACCTACGTATCCTTAAGAGGAATCAAGTCGGTCGTAGTTCGGGTCTTTCGACTATCTTCAGACGTCGACCCTAGAGTGACTGTTTTAGGATGTCAACCTGGTAATGATTTCGGTTTGTTGAATCGGAGGATGATTGTGATTTATCGCTTTTCCTTGTGTTTTGTGTTGAAACCGAAGTGATAGCGTTTAGGTGCCTCAAGCCTTGATGATTGCGTCTTAGGTGCCTCGGACCTTGGTGATGGGGTTTTAGGTGCCTCGAACCTTGATGATGGCGTTTTAGGTGCCTCGAACCTTGATGATGGCATTTTAGGTGCCTCAGACCTTGATGATGGCGTTTTAGGTGCCTCGAACCTTGATGATGGCGTTTTAGGTGCCTCGAACCTTGATGATGGCGTTTAGGTGCCTCAAGCCTTGGTGATGGCGTTTTAGGTGCCTCGAACCTTGATGATGGCGTTTTAGGTGCCTCGAACCTTGATGATGGCGTTTTAGGTGCCTCGAACCTTGATGATGGCATTTTAGGTGCCTCGAACCTTGATGATGGTGATCTGGAGGTATCAACTTGTTTTGAAACGATTTCCTTCGATGGTTTGTATCCTTTCGTTGGGGACGGACTCTGAGGGGATAGACAGTCCTTTGGTGGACTTCATTTGAAGGGATCGGTCTTACGTTTGTTGCCGTAGATGGAAACGAGGAAAGAAACGGGATTCCGTTAGCTTTCGTCGGGGAAATCGGGCTTACGTTTTACTGTCAGGGAAAAGGATGACCGTATTGGTCAAGTGGCTGGACCTATGGTAGGCTACCTACGTATCTCAAATGGGAATCAAGCCTATACGTAGTTCGAAAGCTGCTGGGGATGGAAATGAGGAAAGAAACGGGATTCCGTTTAGCTTTCGTTGGAGAAAATGGGGCTTACGTTTTACTGTCGGAGGTGAAAACGAGGAAAGAAACGGGATTCCATTAACTTTCGTTGGAGAAAACGGGCTTACGTTTCACTGCCGTTAGTTTCTTTTGGAAGGGGGCTAACTTGGGTCAACTTTGGTTATCCTCAGTTAAGTCCGGGGTCAAACTGCAAAGTTCTGGAATTTTAAAGGGCAGAATAGGGATTTTACCCCTCAATCCTGTCCGCGCGGACAGGAGCGAAGTGGAGACATGTTTTAAAAAGGCTGAGGCCTTTCCTTCTTCTTCCTTACCGCCTGTGCAGTTTACGAGAGAGAGAGAGACGAAATCGCCATTGCCGACCAAGAAGCTTCAAAATCCTTCGATTTTCTTCGATTTTTGAGTCATGGAACACGGGGAGGCTGCTATCCAAGGTCAAGGACGAGGTCCGATTGCGGAGAGGAGGCTAGAGCTCGTGAGGATGCGGAGGCATTATTCGCTTTCGCAATCGATTGCGGAGGAATCGTACCCCGATATGTGGCAGCATTGGTCCACTGATCCGGATCTTCGCACGGTATATTTTGAAATCATTTATTATTTTTGTCGATTTTTATTCGAATTGTTAGAAATAGGGTTTTGATTTTTTGAAAAAAATTGAAAACCCTTGTTCTTGCCATTGAAATTTGAATTTGATGATTTGCATGCTTTGTTGAGTATATGGGTAATTCAAATATGCATTTTATTTGAAAAAAAATGGGCGATTTGCCATTTTTGAAATATGAGGTGACGGAAATTTTGCCGAATTCGGGACGGACTTTTGCATGTGGGATTTTTGCAATGAGATGATGTTTTCATGAATGAGATGAATGCAAAGAATTATTCATGCGTGCTATTTTGTGAAAATAGGATTTTATGTGAAAAATGGGACGGAGTTTTGTTTCTGTTGACTCCTTATGAATGAATGTGAAAAATTGTTTATGTGTGCTATTTTATGAAAAACGGGACGGAGTTTTGTTTCTGTTGACTTCTTGTCATTGACATGTCCCTTTATGTATGAATGAATATTTTAAATGGTGATTGCTGAAAATCTCAAGAGCTTTTTCTTTTGTGCAAGAAAAGTGGGGTTGAGTTTATTGTATGCCGTTATGCTGCCGAATTTTCTTCAAAACTTTATGATGCTTGTGTATGCTTTTAAATGCAAATGTGATTGTTTATTGACATTTTGTTTTTTTTTTCAATTGCAGGGTGGTGATCGATTTGTGCAGGATCAGCTGAATAAGCTAAAGACCCGGGGATCAGTCGAGGCTGTGATTAGCCTGTGGGACCAGCTTCCGATCTTGGGCAGAGGGGCGATGATGAGTGCGAGGCAGATTGTTATTGAGACAGGGTTGTACGAGTTTGTTGAGTGTTTGAGGGGGTTGGTGAAGTTGCCGAAGAGCAAGGGCTTGACTTTTGCCTTGGCGGAGCATTGGTGGGACGTGACCCATACCTTCCACTTCTTTTGGGGCGAGGCTACAGTTACGCCTTCTGACTATGCTGCTATCATGGGTTTGTCCTTTAAGGGACGCAGCATTGAGTGGCGGGATGTCTATAGTGACCGAGACTTGCAGGATCTCCTAGGTTTTGTCCCCAGTCCCAAGAAGGGGATGGGGATGGAGTATGCAGTGATCCACGGGAAGATCGTGGAGAGCTTAGCGAGGTATGAGGCTGGTGATGAGAGGATAGCTGCTGAGCAGATTGCTAGGTCTTTTTTGTGGTTTGCTTTTTCGAGTACTTTGTTTGGTCATGCCGAGGGGACGGCGGTGTTTGCATTGTTGAGGACGCTGACTGATGTGGAGAGAGCTGGAGAGGTGGCCTGGGGGGAGGCCGGGCTAGCAGAGCTATATTTTGCTCTAGATAGGTACAGGCGGAAGACTGTGAGCTCCCTTACGTGCTTCGAGTTTCCGCTGGAGGTATAAGCTTCTGCCTTTCCTTTTCCTTATGCACGTATTGTTTCTTTTCCGAACTTAACTGATGTAACCTTTTCCTTTTGCAGGTATGGGCTCTGGAGTTCTTCCACGTCACGATGTGGCGGCAGCCGGCGGAGCACATTGGGGCGTATCCGGCTATGCTCTCTTGGACTAGGCAGGCTCGGGAGAAGAGGGGTGCTCGGGGGCGCACGACCCTCAAGTATAAGGAGTGTCGGCCCCTTGTGAGAGCGGAGACGGATGAGAGGATTCAGTTCTACCCCTGGGGTCGTTTTGACGTGGAGCAGCTGAAGGGCGCGGAGAGATGGACGGTAGAGAGGAGGATCTTGAGGGGGCTATCTTGCGACGTTTATTACTTGGGGGATAGGGTGACACGCCAGCATGGCGATGGCGCGCCTTTGATGACACCGATGGAGCCTTCTGCTGATATGTTGAGTCCGACCGAGGGCTCGGAGACTTGGGCTTATTACCGGGGCGGCCAGCACTTTTCTGGGTTTGTGACGGATGAGCAGTATTCGATGTTTGTGTTGAGGAGGCTGAGGATGCCCCAGGTGCTTGAGAGAGAGGGGATCCCGGTTGTGCGGTACCCTCGGTCGGACTTTTCATGTGTCCAGGATGGGGTCATATTGAGGGTGCATATTCCCATTCCTGAGAGGGCCCCTCGAGCCTTCCGGCCTCATCCGGATATGAGGGTACGTCTCTTTATTTCTTCTGTCTCTTTTTTTTTCGCTTCAACCACTTCTGACGCCTTTGTTTCTGTACAGTTCCCGACCACGGTTGTCGAGAAGCTGATGCGGCAGGTGATTGGGGCCAAGAGGTTTATTAGGCAGCTCATCACCCGTGGGGCCGCTCGGGGCAGGGAGAGACGAGCACAGCTGGCGTCGGTAGAGCGAGAGCCCTCCCCTACTCCTTCCGAGCATTCCACAGACATTCCCATATCTCCTTTCATGGATTTCAGCAGGGAGCTGCCTCCAGATCACGTCATTCTCGGGGATTTGCATGGACCGGGGCACGTTTGGCACCAGGGTGGATCATCTTCACAGGGCCAGGGATCCGACGCGTTCACGTTCGGGTATGATTTCTTCGCGGATCTCGGCCTGCCCTATCATGGCGTACCGACTGGTCTAGACGAGCCTCTTTCTGGAGACGAGGATGACGACCCCGAGCCTGAGATGTTCATGACTGCAGAGGATATGGGCACGAGTCGCAAGAGGGACCGAGGGAAGGCACTAGCCTCTGATAATTCTGATTAGTGATTTGTTTGTTTGGATAGATACAATTTATGCACATATTTTTTTTTTGAATATATTAATCTAGGATTATTGTCACTTACTTTCTTTTCTTTTCTTTTTTATTTATTTATTTATTATGCATGTGAATGTTGCATGAGCCCAGTTTTATGGCAAGGGTGTGAATGTTCGGTATATGAATTGTTCTGAACAGGTTTTGTGCAGGTTTCGAGCGGCTGGGATGAAATATTCCTCCGCGGTGCAGTGGTAAAAACTGCTGCAGATTTTTTTTCTGATGGTGCATTCTTGTCCGCGCGGATGTATGAGGGCCTCATTTTCGTCCGCGCGGATGGGACTGAAGTCTGACACTAGCATTTAATTTTTTCTTTGGATCTGGTTTTCCCCTCTTTTAATTCAAATATCTTCTCCAACCACCTGTTCAAACTGCAGTTTCGGGGAGAAGGAGAGAAAATCCATGGAGAAAATTGTGAGTATGAAAAATCCATCAAAATTGTCCCAAGAATCTCAAGTGTCTTTCTTCAACAAGTTCAAGGAGTGGGCCCGGGAGATCATGCACGAGAGGAGGTCATTTTTTGAAGAAAGGTACAAGGTAAAATGCTTGTGGTCTTTCAAGGAATTGGTTCCGGATTATGATCTCTTGAGGGATTCCGCTTCATTTTGGGATACAAGAAGACATGTCTTTTGCTTTTCCTACAACGAGGTGGTCCCGACTGTTGAAGAATTCTGAGCTTTGCTTGGTGGTCCCGAGGTGGAAGACATTGTGATCCCTTTGCCCGGAGGAGCTTCCTTTGTTGATAGGTTGTGCAACCTTCTTCATCTTTCCCCGGAGGAAGCACAAGGTATGATCCGTGGTCCCGATCATTTTGACATTTCCGGTCTTCCAGATAGGTTTAGGAATTTAGGCTTGGTTGATGATGCATATTGGGATGCTTTTGCACTCTGCATGTTTGGGACTTTGTTTATGGTTTACTCCTTTGGGATTTGTCACCGGGCTTTGCTGGATGTGGTTGTTCACTGTCGTTTGGGCCGGGAAGTTGTGCCCTTGATCTTGGGAGAGACCATTCATGCTCTTGACCGGTTGGCTACCGGGAGGCGGTATATGCAAGGGGGCAGCCCGTTTCTGTTGACCATGTGGCTGATGGAGCATTTGGGGGTCCTTCGCGAAACTTCTGATGCGGTTAAGCCTTGGACGTTTGCCAGGAGGGGGGTTACAATGGATCTTGATGATCAGGGCTCATGGGAGTACTGGATGGCTTGTCGCCGGACTGCGGATATCGGGTGGTCGGTGCCTCATTGGCAGGTAGAGACTCGGAGAGTGATTCAGGATGGGTCTCATGTGGTTATGCTTCCGGGGCTTTCTCAGTCATCCTTTTATATTCCAGCTCTGGTTCGTAGGCAGTTTGGCTTGGAGCAAACAGCTTTAGAGGGCTTTGAGGACATAGCTACCAAGGTGGTGGCTTCTGTTTCGATGGATGATCCTTCAGTGTTCTCGTTCCTTTCCAGAGCATGGAGGTATGACGTCTTTCCTCCCAGGGTTATCCTCAGGCGTCCAAGGCACGTGTTTCTGACCACTTGGTACTTGGATTGGTACGAGAGACATCTGGGGGAGACACAGGTAGCTATTTTGAGGAGGCGTGAGGCCATTGTTGGTTTGGAAGACACGATGGTTTCAGAGATGAGGAGGGCCGAGGCGAGGGCCAATCCCCATGATAAGAGCGGGATGTTGTGACGGACTATGAGGCTTATGTCAAGAGACAGGAGGGGATGATTCCCATGTTACCGGCTCGAGTACAGGAGATGAGAGATGAGGCAAGGGCTACTAAGGCCCTGGCGGACGCTGGCTTGACGGATCCCACCCCTATACCAGAGCTTGGCAGGAGGAGGACTTACATTTTTCCTGTACAAAGGAAGAAGACCCGAAGAGGAGGAAAGAAGTGAGGAGACGCTAGTACAAGTAGCTTGGAGTGACCTTGAGGTCTATGAGTATCCCCTGCTTGTCATAGCAGGCACATTAGTTTGTTAGGTATTTTAGTTTCTTTTAGCAGGTTGTAAGTCGTAGGAGTGAACCGAGCTTAGACTCATCAAAAAGCTTTTAACTGTAATGAATATGTGAACTGCTTTAGAGTTTTTCAAAACGCCTTCATGGCTTGATCAATGTGTTGATGACAAAGTATGATTTTTATTTGTGTTTTAGACCGAACCGTTTCCGTCTGCCTACGTTTCCCTTGGACCAAAGGGCTCAGGTCTCCGTAGTTCGACTCTGTTAATTGTTTTTTTTTTTTGGTGCAACCCTGTCTTTTACCTAGGCCGCCCTTTCGGGTTTTTCAACCTAGTTGGGTATTACTCTTTTAGCACTTTTTTTTTGTTTCATTTTTTTTTGTGCAATCCTGTCTTTTACCTAGGCCGCCCTTTCGGGTTTTTCAACCTAGTTGGGTATTACTCTTTTAGCACTCTTTTTTTATATATTATCATTTTTTTTTGTGCAACCCTGTCTTTTACCTAGGTCGCCCTTTCGGGTTTTTCAACCTAGTTGGGTATTACTCTTTTAGCACTCTTTTATATATATATATATATATATATATATATATATATATATATATATATATATATATATATTTTTGTGCAACCCTGTCTTTTACCTAGGCCGCCCTTTCGGATTTTTCAACCTAGTTGGGTATTACTCTTTTAGCACTTTTATTGGGAGATGACTTAGTGCTTCACGCGTAGTATCTGCGCAGCTTGTCGCCATTTACTGGGTGTACAAAAGGGTTTCCGTCGAGGTCTGCAAGTTGCATGGCTCCTCCGGAGAAGATCTTCTGAACGACATATGGTCCGACCCAGACAGGCTCCCATTTGCCAAGCGGGTTGATGCGGACTGGGGGCTTCTCTTTCAAAACGAGGTCACCTTCCCTGATGTCCCGGTGTTTTACTTTCTTATCGAAGGCTCTGGCCATCCTTCCTTGGTAAGCTCGGATATGTTCCATGGCTCTCAATCGGCGTTCATCTAGTAGGGCCAATTCATCATGGCGACTCTGGAGCCATTCGACCTCGTTGATCTGACTTTCTAACAGCACACGGAGTGAGGGGATTTCTAGCTCGATTGGGAGTACGGCTTCCATTCCGTAGGTGAGAGCAAATGGTGTTTCCCCGGTTGCCGTTCTGACGGATGTTCTGTATCCCCAGAGAGCAAGGTGAAGCTTGTCAGGCCAATCTCTGCCTCGGACAACCATTTTCCGAATGATGTTTTCCAAGGTCTTATTTGCTGATTCGACGGCTCCGTTAGTTTGGGGCCTATAGGGAGATGACTTGTGACGGGTTATTCTGAATTCCGCTAGCATCCTGTCGCATTCCCCCTCAAAGTGGGATCCATTATCTGAGATGATTTCGGCTGGCAACCCGTATCTGCATATGATGTTCTCTTTGATGAAGAGGGCTACTTTCTTTGAGTTGAGGATTTTGTAGGATTTGGCTTCAACCCATTTGGTGAAATAGTCCACTGCTACCAGGACGAATTCGTGGCCGTTGCTGCCTGATGGTGTGATTTTGCCTATGACATCAATTCCCCAAGTGACGAAAGGCCAAGGGGTTATCATGCAGTAGAGCTCGTGAGGAGGAAAGTGGTTGAGGTTCGAGTACCGCTGGCATTTGTCGCAGCTTCTGACGAACTGGATGCAGTCAGTTTCTATGGAGATCCAAAAGTACCCCATTCTTAATATGATTTGCATTAAAGCCCGAGCATTCATGTGGGGGGCCACAGGTACCACCATTTACTTCTTTCATGAGTTCGGTAGCCTCTTGTTTGCTGATACACCGCATGAGGGGGCCTTGATAACGCTTCTTGTACAGCATATTTCCCAAAAGAACATAGTGGGAGGCGAGTCGCCTGTGGCCGAGAGGCTTTTTGCTTTGATTCCTTCTTTATATTCCCCATCTTCATTTTTGAAAGAGGCCTCGACGTTCTTCAAGTACTGATAAATCTGGGTATACCAGGGATCATTGGCCAGTTCGGCCTCCACTTCGATTTCAAAGCAATAAGCGGGGTTTTCTCTTCTCCCGACTCTGAATGGTTTGACAGACTTTCCTTCAGGTATTTCAAGAAGAGAGGCTAGTTTTGCCAGAGCATCTGCGAACCTGTTGCGATCTCTGGGCAAGTAATGAAAGCTGATTTCCTTGAATTGAGTCACTAGCTCTTCCATATAAGTGTGATATTTCTGCAGACCCGGGTCCACGGTCTTCCATTTGTTAGAGACCTGGTTAATGATGAGGGCAGAGTCACCATACACTTCCAATTCTTTGATATTTCTTTCAAGAGCGGCCTCCAATCCGGCTATGCAAGCTTCATATTCGGCAGCGTTGTTGGTAACCTCGAAGTTCAACTTTATTGCTATGGGAGTGTGCTCGTCGGTAGGATCGACCAGAAGCATTCCTATTCCGTTTCCTCTTTTGTTTGACGCCCCGTCGAAGAAGAGCTGCCAACGATTTTCTCCTTCTAGAGCAAAGATTCCGTGATCAGGGAATTGAGGTTCAGGTCCTCGGGACTCATCACTTGGGAAAT
Organism: Adenophora triphylla var. japonica; assembly: GCA_022495995.1. Classification (NCBI taxonomy): domain Eukaryota; kingdom Viridiplantae; phylum Streptophyta; class Magnoliopsida; order Asterales; family Campanulaceae; genus Adenophora; species Adenophora triphylla. The sequence continues at coordinate 851,552 of JAFEMH010000206.1, read as the reverse complement.
CGGCCAACTGTTCCGCCATTATTCGCCCTTTCATGGATTTTCTCGTCACATAAGTGATGTCGTATTCAGCCACAAAGAACGACCACTTTTCCAACCTCATGGAGATGGAGGGTTTGTCAAACAAATATTTGATGGGGTCCAATTTCGAGACCAGATGTATCGGGTGAGACTGCATGTAGTGTTTCAACTTTCCCACTACCCAGACCAGGCCTGCGCAAGTCTTTTCACAAGCAGAATAATTGAGTTCACTCCCTTGAAGCTTTCTTCTTACGAAGTAGATGGCGTTTTCAACCTTGGAATCTTTATTCTCTTGAGCTAACATAGCCCCAATTGCTGTATCCGTGATAGTTAGATATAGCAATAGTGGCTTTTGCTGATGTGGCGGGCAAAGAATCGGGGGATTCACAAGGTACGCCTTGATCTTTTCAAAAGCGAACTGGCATTCTGGAGTCCATTCTGTGTAGGTGCTTTTCTTCATCAACTTAAAGATCGGCTCGCAGATCGAGGTCAGCTGATTTACAAAACGGCTTATGTATTGCAGTCTTCCCATGAAGGATTTTACTTCTGTCAGTGTCCGGGGTGGTTTCATTTCGACTATGGCCTTGATTTTCTGGGGGTCTACTTCAATTCCCCGTTCCGTCACCATATATCCTAGCACCTTGCCTCGTCTTATACCGAAGGTGCATTTGGATGGATTCAGTCTCATGATGTGGTCTCGGAGGCGACCGAAGAATTTTCTCAGATCAACGAAGTGTTGGCCATCGGATCCTTTGAAATGTATTATCATATCGTCCACTTAGACCTCAATTTCTTTGTGGATCATGTCATGGAACAAGGCTGTAGCTGCCTTCTGGTAAGTAGCCCCGGCATTCTTCAGTCCGAATGGCATAACCGTGTAGCAGTACGTGCCCCAAGGGGTTGTGAAGGCTGTCTTGGCTTGGTCTTCCTCTGCCATTTTGATTTGGTTATAGCCGACAAAACCGTCAACAAAGGATTTAACCTCATAATTAGCCGTGGTATCCACCAGCATGTCAATATTTGGTAGGGGGAAATCGTCTTTTGGACTAGCCTTGTTCAGATCTCTGAAGTCCACGCAGCATCGGATCTTCCCGTTGGCCTTGGTCACCGTTACTATGTTGGAAAGCCATGTCGGATACTCGATGACCACGATGAACCACGCTGCGAGCATCTTTTCTATCTCCTCCTTCACTGCAGAGACCATTCGGGCTTAATTCTCCTCGGCTTACATTTCTTGTCTTGACTTCCGGGTCGAGCGGTATCCGGTTTCAACTATGGAAGGGTCGAGGCCAGGCATATCCTTATAGGACCATGCAAACACATCCACAAATTCTCTTAGCAGCTCAATCAGAGCATCCTTTTCAGTTCCTTCGAAGAAGCTACCAATCTGCGTCTCTTTAGGCTCTTCCGCAGTTCCCAGATTCACACTTGTCAAAATCTCTTCGGCAGCTTGGGCTCGATTTTCCTCTTTCCGAACAACCTGCTTAAAGATTTCTTTAATATATTGTTCATTTAATGTTTCTGCTTCTTTATCTAGTGAATCATTATTAACTGTTTTTAGATTATTAGTTAATTTATCATTAGTTAAAGTGGCAATCAGGGGATACTCAGAAAGGTCCATCATTTCATTGAGAACGAAAGGGAATACAACATTTGCTACAACCTCATAGTCTTCAGGCGTAAGGCCATCGGACGACTCTAGAGACTCGAACTCGACAATGAGAGACTCGGAGGACTTTACATAGGTTGACACAAGGGGGCGGGGGACCAATCCAAGCTTCGTGATCATTTCCTCCTTGGTTGCGGACGGACCCGAGAGAGTTTCCCAATTCTTCAGTGGCATTGCTGTCGGTGGCCTCATGACTCGGGAATTGAATTGTTTCTGTCCTCCTCCCTCAATCATTGCTACCATCTCCTTAACTGAACCAAAGTCGATCAGGTCGGGCACCTGGACCTCCTCTCCGAATAATTGCTGCATAACAGGACCATCCCAGTCGTCTGAAAGAAATTCTGCGGCTTTAGCTTTTGGCACTGCCAGCTCAAACTCAGCTTTTGGGCCTTCCTGGGCAATCGGGATCACGGTAGTAAGTTTCTCAAACTGCTCTACTAGGCTTGGCACGCCTTTGAAAGTATACTCGCTCTCCATGGTGGTGGTAGCCCCAGGTATCTTGGGTAGATCTAGAAACATTCTACGGACCGGATTAGCTTTGGTTCCCCTGAACTTGCTGAGGTTATCCTGTAGCTTCAACCATCCCTCTGTAGGAGTAGGCTCTTTGACTGTGGCAGTATCCTGCTGTGGAGAGCCTTTTACAAAGTAGTCAGCCAGATTAGGACTGAAAGGGAGAGATTTAGGACCGTTGACCGGGACCCCTCTTGCGACAGCTTCTCCCCTTTTTTGAGCAATTTCCTTTTCTTTCGCAGTATCCACCGAGGTTGGTTCATATCCCAGGCCGTGGCGAGTTTTCTGTTCTTTCACCTCAATGACTTTGTGAGTTCCTTGTTGATGCTTCCCCAGACCGAGGCCAGGCAGGTAGCTCATCTTTCTCATCATTTTCAAGACCGGAGGGATTTTGTCCCGAGTGACCGTCAGATCCACGTTGCAAACTTGGGCTTTAGGAGGCTCGACTGTGAAGCCTGTTAGCATGAGGCCGTCCTCATCATGTTTGATCTCCAGAATAGGTATTCCACCCGTATCCGTGCCCTCCAAAGTGACTAAGTCCCCATAAATGGTTGTTAGATCCCCATCTGAGACAAACTTTACACACTGATGGAGGCTCGAAGCGACCCCCTTGACTTGGTACAGCCAAGGTCTTCCCAACAGGGCGTTAAAGGTGATTGGGATATCAATAACCTGAAATTCCACGGGTATCATTTTCTTGCCAAACCAGAGGTCCAAAGTAGCAACTCCAAGTACTGTACGAGATGTTGAATCATATGCCTTGACTGTGAGGGAGGAAGGCTTCAGATCTGTAGACTTGATGTCGAGCAGACTCATGATCTTGGCTGGGAGGATGTTCATTCCGGACCCATTGTCAACTACAACCCGAGGGAGACGTCGTTCGTCTAGCTGGACCGTGATGAAGAGAGGCTCGTTATGATCGGCTCCGAACTGAGGGAGATCAAGGTCTGTGAAAGTGATTATGCCCACTCTCAGACCGCTGATGCAACCGATTCAACAGACCAATCAGGCACTCTGGGGCTACAGAACGTCTGTCAGAACAGCCACAGGAGAAACTCCCTTTACCCTAACCTACGGGATGGAAGCAATGTTGCCCGTGGAGTTGGAAATCCCGTCACTAAGGGTCTTCCTGGAAAACAGTGTCAACGAAGTAGAGTGGCTACGCAGCCGGCACGATGAATTGGCCCTGCTCGACGAAAGAAGGCTAAAAGTCATGGAGCACACCCGAGCCTACCAGAGGCGAATGGCCAGGGCATTCGACAAAAAGGTCAGGACCAGGGACATCAAAGAGGGTGACTTAGTGTTGAAGGTGAAGCCCCCTACCAGAGACAACCCCCTGGGAAAGTGGAAACCCGTTTGGATCGGCCCGTATGTGGTGCAGAAGTTACTATCGGGAGGAGCCATGAAGCTTGCAGACCTGGACGGCAATCCCTTTGTCCACCCAGTCAACGGCGATAAGCTCCGCAGGTATTATGTCTAAAAAAAAAAAGAAAAAAAAAACTTTAGTGCAAAAAAAGAGTAATGCCCAGCTAGGCTGAAAAACCCAAAAGGGGTGGTCTAGGCAAAAGACAGGGTTGCACATAAAAAAAAGAAAATTTTCAGTGCAAAAAGAGTAATACCCAGTTAGGCTGAAAAACCCAAAAGGGGCGGTCTAGGCAAAAAACAGGGTTGCACGTAAAAAAATAAAAAATAAAAAAGAAAAAAATCTTAGTGCAAAAAGAGTAATGCCAAGCTAGGCTGAAAACCCAAAAAGGGCGGTCTAGGCAAAAAACAGGGCTGCACATAAAAAAAAAAGAAGAAAAAAAAAGAAGACAAAAGAACAAAAATCCCGATAGTTCACCAGAATGAACTACGAAGACCTGAGCCCCTTAGTCTTTCTTGTAAAAGGGGAACATAGGCAGCCAGCAATGGTTCGGTCTAAGCAATAAATAAGACAATAAAATTTCCATGAAATATGTGTCTTATAAATTCTAAGATAATATCTCTTGTTTATTACAAGTTAAAAACTTCTTGATGAGTTCAAGCATGGTCTACTCTTGACTCTGCTAACCTGCTACAAAGATCTAAAATACAATAAAATGCCTAATCAACTACTATGTTTGCAAATGGCAATAAGGGAATCCTAAGAAAAGACCTATCAGTTGTCATTCACTGAGTCTTCTTTGGTCTTCTTCCCTTTACCTCGACCTCATCGAGTGTTCTTCCTTTTCTTCTCTATGATGTCGGTCACCCTCATCCCAACCTCAGGTATCCTCACTGGAGCCTCCATCAAACCTGTGTCAATAAGTGCCCTCTCGATCCGGGCACGAGTCCGCACTTTCTCCCTCTAAACCTCAGTCAAGGGAGCGACTTCAGAAAGCCTCTCATATCGAGCTTCCATGTCTCTGATAAGGTCACCCGACTGGTTGTGGCAACTCGCCTTAGCTTCAGTCTCCCTCAAAGTCCTACTCGAGTCACAGTCAGCTCTCAATAAAGCCTGACGTCTCTCTCCCAAGACGACTTGAGTCGCTCCCATCTCCCTCTCGTACCAGTCCAAATAGGCCGTGGTCAAGATAGTACTCTTCCTGCTCTTGAGAATGGCCCTGAGTGGAAAAGCAGTATATGTCCAAGCCCTCAAGAAGAATGAGAAGCTGGCTGGATCCCTCATGCCTAAACGCACCACCTCCATGGTACGGATGTCCTCCCAATCGCCCAACGACTCCTGTAAGGCCCCGAATTGCCTGGATACCAAGCAGGGTATGTAGAAGGATGACCAAGAAAGCCCTGAAACCCTCACTACATAGGACTCCTGAAATGTCCTTCGGGTCTGCAACCTCCAATGAGGCACCCACCAGTGAATATCCGAAGTGGATAACCTAGCCATAGTCAGCTCCCAGTCACCCTGGTCCTGCTGCCTAGGTGCACCCCTCTGGGAAATCACCCAAGGGCACTGAGTAGATGAAGCCCCTGGCAAAGCCCCAAGCCTCTCCTGCAGCCACAAGGTCAACACAGTCGGGCTCCCAGACCTCATGAAATGGTCTCCCCTAGCCATCCTATCAATACCATGCAGGGTCACACCCAAAATCAATGGGACAATGTCTTTCCCAGCCCTGCAATCCCTGACCATGTCCAAGAGGCCACCATGACAAATCCCCATAGACTCGGCCGTGAACAGAGATGAGAACACACAGAGAATAAAGGCATCCATAGCCACAGTGGTCGTCGCCGTATCCGGAAACCCAAACCTGCTTGGGATGTCAGAAAGGTCAATCCGATCAGGGGCTACCATCATCCCCTCAGCCTCTCCTAGAGAAATTTGCAGAAAAGATGCCAACTGTACTGCCACCGACACGCCTCCAATCAGAGGAATAGACACAGCCTCAATTTCTGGACCCCCAATCAATGCTCGGAAGTCTTCATAAGTTGGGACGAGCTCGTTGTAAGAAAAGCAGTAAACATGTCTCCGGACGTCCCAAAACCTCGCCGCGGTCCTCAAAAGGTCCCAATCGGGCGCGAGATCCTTCAAATGCCATAAAGACTTGATCTTGAAGGTGGTATCAAACAGCCTATTGTTGGATTGAAAGTTATGCTTCATCCAAGATTGAAGATCGGACAGAAAATGATCTCTTTTCCCCTTTTGCAATCTGACGGGTTTCTCCATTGCAAACGATCAAAGTTGATGTCTTTTGGTCAAAAATATGCTCTGGGATCAGTTGGGACAAGTCTAGGGTGAAAATGAAATGAAAAGGCCAAGCCTTGGTTTTATTTTGAGAAAAACCAGTTCAGACAGAACTTCCAGCCGCACGACTTCATTTTCCCCAGGTCCAGGCCGGACGGCCTCTTTTGCCTTCTGCAGAAAAAAATCTGGAGCAGCTCTTGCTGCTGCCCAAGTGGAGTTCTCACCCCACTTTCTCAATGAAACCTGTACAAAAACATATCCAAATGCCATACATGCAGTTATAAATCATCACAAACCATTTTTTGGCCCAGTTTCAGCCCCATTTCCAAGCAAAAAACTGCCCCGAGGCTCAAGTAATATGCAAATTCATAAAGCATAAATTAGAAAAGCAAATAAAAGAGTAATACATTGTTTTCGCCCCATCGACGCCCAAATAAAGCGAAAAATAGATAAATTGTGCATAAAAAGAAGTGTTCAATGTCTGTTTCCTTCCTCCTAGATCAATTCTAAGAAATCCTAAACCTCCGACTCCTCGTCGCTGCTTATCTCGTAGAAGCTAGGATCCCTCATCAAGTCCTCAGTGTCACTCACATCAGAAAGGTTCACATTCACATGCTCGTACTCCACCAGCTGCTTAGGGTTCACCCCATCTTTCTCGAAGTTGGGCATCCTGTCCCATAGCTTCACAGCAACCTCAGAAGGTCCCCTTGACTTGTTCTCCTGTAAGAAAGCACAACAAAAATGTGTCAGTCCTTCATCTCATTTCAAAAGCATGCACATATTCAAAAGTGTGCATATTTTCAAAGGAAAGCATTCATAAAAGATTTCTAGCATCTTTTGCCTAGAAAGCGTGTCTTCATCACTTGAAACACGTCATGTCAAGCACATTGCTTTCAAAAACACAGAATTCCAATTTTCAACATTCTTTGCACATAAGCATTAATTTTTCAAAAAAAAAATGGCATGCATGAATCCTTTTCATCGTCCAAAATCCCGTTTTCTCATCCATGATCAGAAATTGACCTAGTTCTAGCACATGCAAGGACTCCGTCACATTTTAGACATTATTTTTCTTACTTTATTTTTGAAAAAAATGGGTCATTCTCATTATTCTTCAAATAAATCACACATGCATGTTCATTTATCTCCTTAGGCTCATAGGTTAATCATCAAAATTCCAAAATCATCAACAAAAAATCCTAGGAAAATTCGAGAAATTTCTAAAAATCGGGTCAAGCCCTAAGTCAATCAAAATTCAACCAAAATTGACGAAATCAAGCAAATCAAGAATGCTTACCCCAACTGATTGAGGTTTCGTTGATTTGTGTTCTCCCCTACCGGGATAAAGCTCCGATGGAGGCGTGTTGAAGTCATACTTCCTCTCCGTTCGAACGAGCTCCCTCCTCCTCCTTCTAGCGGCTTCGGATATGTTCCTCCGTGCTTGCCTAGGCATTGGGTTCCCTTCCGAATCCATCTTGAGCCAAGAAAGTAAGAGAATTGAAGAAATTCAAAATTTTCTCTCTCTCCTCTCTTCTTCTTCCTCGGCAGAAACAAGCAAAATAATGTTGTTTGCCCGTTCAAATCCAGTTTTAAATAAACTGGTGAAATTAAACTTCTAGCCGGGCGGCCTCTTTTGCCCTCGTCTCATGCCGGGCGGCCTCTTTTGCTCTGAGCAGAAAATTACACTTATGGCCCTGAATTTTCCACTTAGGCATATAATTCCTGTTATCCTTTAACTAGAGTAACGTTGTTTTTCCAAAAGATATCCGTTATCTCTAAGCAAATAGACTTTCCTCCTGAGTCGCCCCTGTTACTTCCGTTATAACGGAATAACGCTAGGTGACAACCTCCGAATTGTCAAAACATAAATTTTAGCTACCTCTATCACAGATAGTGAAGTACGCTCAAGTTCTTCAAACTTTAGCTACCTCTATCACAGATAGTGAAGTACGCTCAAGTTCTTCAAACTTTAGCTACCTCTATCACAGATAGTGAAGTACGCTCAAGTTCTTCAAACTTTAGCTACCTCTATCACAGATAGTGAAGTACGATCAAGTTCTTCAAACTTTAGCTACCTCTATCACAGATAGTGAAGTACGCTCAAAGTTCTCCAAACTTTAGCTACCTCTATCACAGATAGTGAAGTACGCTCAAGTTCTTCAAACTTTAGCTACCTCTATCTCGCGGATGGTGAAGCACGCTCAAGTTATCCAAACTTTAGCTACCTCTATCTCACATATGATGAAGTATGCTCAAGTCTCCAAACTTTAGCTGCCCCTATCTCCTCGATAGCGACGTAAGCTTTAGTTTCATCAGGTGACAACCTCCATTAATTGTCAATCAGGTGACAACCTCCATTAATTGTCAATCAGGTGACAACCTCCATTAATTGTCAATCAGGTGACAACCTCCATTAATTGTCAACCAGGTGACTCCTCCATGAATCGTCAAAACCTCAAGGATCCTAGACATGTTCCTAACTATCTAGTGAGACTTGAACTACGATCAAGGCTTGATTCCTCCGGGATACGTAGGCAGCCTTTCATAAAGGTCCAACCATCCGACCACATTGGTCACCCTTTTCATGCCTCACTCCTCAGTGGTGCATGAGCCTTTCGTAAAGGTCCAGCCATCCGACCACATTGGTCACCCTTTTCATGCCTCACTCCTTAGTGGTGCATGAGCCTTTCATAAAGGTCCAGCCATCCGACCGCAGTGGTCACCCTCTTCCTTCATCACTCCTCAGTGGTGAAATAGCCCCTCATAAAGGTCTAGATATCCGACCACATCGGTCACTTCCTTCATCTAACATATCCCCAGTAGGATGAGTCACTTGACCTCCTAGGTCACTTTCCCTTCTATTTCTCCAGCAAGAGACCAGTTTCTCTTCGCCATTCCCCAGTGGATCTTTTCCCGAACTACGGCCTGGCTTGATTCCTCCGGGATACGTAGGTAGCCTACTTTAGGTTCAGCCAATTCGTCACATATGACACCCCTTTCCCCAGTGGATCCCGAACTACGGCCTGGCTTGATTCCTCCGGGATACGTAGGTAGCCTACTTTAGGTTCAGCCAATTCGTCACATATGACACCCCTTTCCCCAGTGGATTCCGAACTACGATTAAGGCTTGATTCCCACTCCGGGATACGTAGGTAGCCTTTCAAAGGTTCAGCCACGCGACCACCTTGGTCACCCAATCCGTCTCGGCATTCGCCAGATCGGATCCTTTTCTATCGATAACCCCACTCGCCCTGCAAGTGACGTTGCCGAGGGGCTTCTGTAAGTACCCAAATCTGGCTCATGCCTTTCGGCAAAGTTTCCTGGCAATTTCCCAAACTTTCTTAAAGTTCAGGGGCAATTTGGGAACTTTTCCAAACCTTCTGAGGGGCGAAGGACTAGCTAGGAATTAAAATTCCACGTAGTCCTTCTCTGAAAAAGTCCTTCTAGAAGGCCACCTTGCATGGTTCTAGAAATAAGCTGAGTCATCTCAGGATAAGACCGCACGGCCTCATTAGTCCTGGGGTTACAACCGCACGGCTTCATTAGCTATTCCCAGACTGCCTATAAATAGAGACCTCCTCTATTCATTTTAGGGGGGATTTTTTAGTAGTGTTACTCTGCCAAAATACCACCACGAAATTCCAGAGAGTTGAGAGTGTCAAAAACCACCTCCCTCCTCTTCAAAACCTTCCAAAGTTGGTCCTTTCCTAGGCAAACAACAAGGAGATAGAGGAACACCACCATTGGTAACCTCTCCTCCCCTTTTTCTTGAAAATATACTTGTATTTATGTGATATATTGCTCCTTGCTTTACATATTACTATATACTTGCTTTGTACTTGATATATTGTCATTAAAGATCCCATCTTTAGGCATGTAAATCATATTACCCCCTTTTCCCCTATCACATAGGATCCATGGAAGCTCCTACCCAAGGATGAACAATGAGACCTCAAAAGGCTTGTTCTAGGGTGGATCTCTCACATGGTGATGTGAAAAGTAGCATCCTTTGCTCTTAAAATGACATCTTTATATATAAAATAGCATCCTTTGCATCAAAGTAGCATTCTTTGCATCAAAATAGCATCTTTTGCATCAAAATAGCATCCTTTGCATTAAAATGTCATCTTTATGCATAAAGTAGCATCCTTTGCACCTAAAATGCCATCTTTTTCATTAAAAATGTCATCTTTAGTTTAAACATGCATCCCCTATGTCCCTCATGGTTGGATCTCTCTCCTAGGATTGCCTAGTGACCTTCATAAGGCACAAAAAGGCATAGGATGAGTATAAAGATCCAATCTTTATATCCCTTCCCTAGTCTCCCTTGGTACTTGGAGCATCTCTTAGAGAGAGATGGTGTAAAGGTCCTATCTTTACATCATTTCTTCCACCTAAAGATGCCATAGACGAATTATCCTCAGAAGAGGATGAGCCCTAGCCACATATCTCCGATCATCACTTGAGACGAGCATAAATGTCCCGAAAGAGTCCAAATTATCTCAAGATGTAGGATTGATAGGCAAAGGTCATTCCTTTCTAAAGAGTCTCATCCTTGGACTATGAAAAACAGTGTCCCTATCTTGATCGCATGCGACCCAAGGTCTCATCATGATGATCGTAAGTCCAAGATGAGAATGGGACCAAAGTCCCTAATACATAAAAATCCAAGGAATCCCGAGCGATAACCAACTAATGGTTTATACGTCCGGAAGACCACTTGGTACATTCCCTCCTTTTCAAAACACACATCCCACACACGAAAGCACTAAGGCAAGTATGAAAAGCGGATCTTGGAAGACTTGCTTCGGCAAGGCTCTTTGGGTGAACGACGATCCGTTCTTCCCAAAGGGTAACTTAACCTCCGGACCCAAATCTTTTTTTTTCAAAGTTTTGAGGAAATCAAAATGGCGTGGCGACTCCGTTTTTCAATTTAAACCGGACGTTTCCAAACTGATGTGAAGCGGTGATCCCCCTTACACGAGAAAGTGGTTCCAAAAAAATAAATAAACAAAAAAGAGAGCCGCTAATCTTGGGCACCACATTCACACCCGGCAAACTCATTAAGACACTTAATCAATGCCGAGGTCCACTCAGCTCGTATCACCTCCTTGGGGACATCAGGCATGTCAGCAGGAGAAGGGAATTCCCATCCTTGTCGGCTCTACACCCTTATGGCATGGTTCTCCTAGCCTGATACCTTGCTAGACATAGGGAGGATGATCTTCGGTTTCTGGGAATCGCTCCTTATTACAATAAGCCTAGTATCTTTGATATAACTGATGTTGAAGAAATGGTGGAAGGCAGCTTGGGTAGGCTCAAAACCTAAACTACGACATAAAACAATGAAGCTTACGAGGACCCTAGTCCCGTTGGCTCCCAGCATAGCCGGGATGGCTCTCAGATTTCCTAAGAACTCGTTGATAAAAGGGTCCAATGGGAGACGAAGTCCCTGTTGAAATTGCTTAAAGTAGAAATGGACATGGCAATCATTATAGTAAAACTTGTCTTTCTCTCCCTCGGTCTCAAAAGTGGGATGACCGACGTAAGTTAATCTATATTCATTCCTATCTACTCCATACTTGAAGTATAGGGTCTCCAACATGGGATCCCCGGCCTTAACCCTGGGACGAGTAGCTCCACCTCGGCCTCCTCTACCTCAGCCACCTCTCCCCTCTACTTGCTCTCCTTTGACGAAGGCATCTACAATTTGAATGGACGTGGAGGCTTCACTCCCTCTTCCCGTCATATCTGCAAAAGGCCGAGGAGCAAGAATTAATTAAATCATCCAAGGCTGATGTGAAGACGGGGAAAAGGGATGCCCCTCCTCGTCGTTTTACAGTAAGGCCGAGGAGGGAGCCTTACCACTCAGACGAAGACGATCAAGGTGATCTGAAGCCATGTAGAACAAATTGATATGCTCAATCATCTTGGCTCTATTTTCGAACAATACAATACTGAGGGACAATGAATCGACTCTATCTATCCTCGTCTTGTCCGAATACTGAATGTACATTCTCGTACACCCATACTTCGTCAACATTTCTCCAATCTCCGTCAAGTTCACAAACAACCATGGCCTTCTCTCTCTCCGGTAAACCCTCAAGTTGTCCTTGTGATACCCATAACGGAATCGAGGGGTATGGTCCCAAGAACGAGCCATTTCTAAGGGGGAACGAAGGGGCAAATGGAAGTTCAAACACAGATTCAAGAAAATCAAGAAAAAATCTTCAAGGGTTCAACAATGGCGGTTTTAAAATTCAAAACCCTACCAAAACCCTAAAAATTGCAAGTTAAATGCGGAAATCAGTAAAGGGAGAAGATGTATACCTGTTTCTGTTGAAGATGGTCGGAATCGAACATTGAAATTGAATGTCGCCGGTGATTCTGGGCTCGAAGGTTCAAGAACACGAAGAGGTTTTCAAATTCTTTAATTCGCTCCCAAGCACTCAGTAATGGTAAAAAGAAAAATTGATATGGGGGTTTTGTTTTTATACTCACCAAAGCGGGTCAAACCCGAAAACAAAATGGGTCAATGGGTTTGGCGCCCCCAACATTAAATGCACTTGGTGGTTTCCAAAACGTGGGCCACGCCTCAGCCTCATCATTGTATCAGCAACTGTTGGGTAATGGAACGACGCAAATAACAAAGCGACATTGACACGTGGCAACCTGTTTGTACTCTCATAAGCCAAGGACGAGATGACTTTCTCCTCGTCATCCGAGCTAGAAAGTCGGGGGCCACTGAACAGTATAAACCGAGATACGAACATGGGCTTGTCTGGGTCAGGTCAAAGTGGATTGGGCCATAAACATAATCCATCAAATATCAAGTTACGAAGTAATACATGGGCTTCCTCGTCTTCGTACCTCGGCATCAAATAAGGCCGACCTAGGCCAGTAAGCAAGTATAAACAAAGCCCATCTCAAAAGGGCCGAGGAGACCTCCCTCGTAGGACGATATCCTCTCCCTTGAGGATGAGGTGCCTCAATCGGCCTTAATAATGACACTACGGGCTCCTCTTATTTCTCCTTCCCTCCCCGGCTCATCATGGACCTAGATGGCCATGAATGACGAGGAGAGGAATATTTGCATCTCGTTATATCTTCATATGACGAGGAAAGGAATTCATGCATCTCGGCATATCTTCATGACGAGATAAGGAATTTATTCATCTCGGCATATCTTCATGACGAGATAAGGAATTTATTCATCTCGGCTTTCCGGCAGAGCAGACCTTATAATCCTATTTCAACAAGGATTAAGCAGTTATAATTCAATCAGGATTGTACCCTCCTACATCAATTCAAGTCAAATAAGGACTCTCTAACAGATATAATCCTCCTAGAATTATACCTTATCTCTTTACAGTCCAAGTTCAACATGGATTATGTTAATCAATCATTATAAATACAAGCCATAATTTCCATATTCTGGTACGTTACTTTAATGACTCGAAACTCTGTCAAATTATTTTCTCTCTACAAAACCGTGAACTTACTCTCAGCCAGAGGGCCTTCACCGGTGAAGCTCCGGCTTAGTTTACGTGTTTTGTCTTATTTTCAGGCTAAGCAATCGCTGGAGTACAACCGATCGCTTGGATTTGGGCTGATTCGACTTTTTGGCATCATCACCCATTCTTATCTAGTCAGAACGCTGATTCAAGTGAGCCAGACACAAAAAAGTTAGGTTTTAATTGTCTCTTTTACTGCTTTGCAAGAAATGATCCTAAATCGGCATTTTCAATCGGTGTTCAATTGTTTTATGTTTGTAACAGTTTGATTTAATTTGTTTGTGTGATTCTGCTTGGTATCGATGGTGCGTGGTGGCGTGATCTGTTGCGGTGATTAGATTTGTGGGTGCAACATTGTCGACAAGAGCACGCACAAAACACATTTTTTGTAAGTTTAACAAAAGAAAAACGTATTTTTTACGAGATTTCGACATTACTAAACTATTTAAAAATAAATGTACATATTACTTTCTCCGTCCCACCTCAAGGTTTCATGGGTGAGTTTACACGCTTTTTAAGAATTTTTTTTTAAAGTAGGTAGAAAATTTGAGGAGAGAGAATGTAAAAGTTAAATGTGTGGTAGGGAATAGGAGAGAGAATGTAAAAGTTAAAAATATTTAGGGTGCGTTTGTTTTTTCATTTTCAGCCTTAATTGCCTCTTAACACTTATTAGTTCAAAGGATTAGAGAAATAAGTGTGTTTTTTTTTATTTTTTTTATCAGACTTGATAGGCTCTTAAAACCCTCTTATTTTTAAGCGCCTAAAGTAGTGCTGATTGTCCTCTTATTCCCTCTTATTCACAATTTTGGATAAAAATATCCTCAACAATTTTTCATAATACCCGTATTACCTTTGCTTATTATTAACAAGGTAGAAAATTATATATTATTCAGAAGGGTAAAATGGTAAAAACACACATTCAGAAAACGAATTCAGAGGTGAAAATCAAACAGCTTGCCTAATTCAGAATTCAGTCTTCAGACGCTGCCTCTTAATGATTCAGCCAATTTCAGAAGTGAAATCAGATTTCAGCACTTAACACTTAAAAAAAACAAAAACCCCCTTAATAGAAGAGAGAATGAGTGGGAGGAATAATAAGTTAATGATTTATTTTTTTGTAAATATGTTAACTTTATAAGGGTATAATGAATGATTTTTTTGTAAATATATGAAGATGATAAGGGCATAAAACTATAAATATATGGAAAACTTTCCATTTAAGGAAGAGAACCTTGAAATGGGACGGATCAAAAGAAAAATGTGAAACCTTGAAGTGGGACGGATCAAAAGAAAAAGAAGTGAGACGGATCAAAAGAAAAAGATGGAACCTTGAAGTGAGACTGAGGGAGTACTCCCTCCGTCCCGGAACAATCTTCACACTTTTCCTTTTGGGCGTCCCAAAACTTACTTCACACATTTAAAACTTACCTAAAATGGAAAGGAATCTTTACTATTTTCTCCACTCATTCTCTCTACCATACGTTATTTTATCTTCACTGGAACAATTATAATTTACTATTCTCTCACTCATTCTCTTTTCATATTTTATTTTGGCACTCAATGGCTTTCAATGTAATACTCTCAGCAACTAAAATCGGTCTGAAGCAGGTGTTTGTGAAGTAAGTTCCGGGACGGAACGGAGGGAGTATATTTTTTTGAATAAATTGCTGCCATAAAAGGGAAATACTCAAGATGAAACATACCCAAAACTAGGTAATAGAAGGTACTAGAAGAAAGAAACAGCCAACATAAGTCAATACCGCCGGTCTCGTTCTCACCAATTTCCCGTAGGCGGAAAACCAGTTGCAAACACACTCAAAACACACTATAAATCGCTTTCCCAAATCTACTTCTCCCTCTTCTTCTAGAACCCTTACTCGCCGACTCCGCCGCTAAACCCCTGCCGCCGACCATGGACGCCGCTAAGTTAGATCAATTGAAGTTCTTTGTCAACCAGTGCAAGTCCGATCCCTCCATTCTCAACGATCCTTCCCTTTCCTTCTTCAAAGACTACATCGAAAGGTACACAGACTCACACACACACACAAACACTCGAGCATATATATGTATCTGATTATCGGTTAGCCATTTGTTGTGCTTTTTTCTGAGTTGATGTTTGGAATTTGATTTGTTTACAGCCTTGGAGGCAAGGTGCCTTCGTCCAAAGACCAACAATCGGTAAGATTCTTACTTGTTTCTTAGTTTGAGTGGGGAATGTGGGCGAAAAATCAATTCTTGTTTAGTTTGAATTATTGGTATCAGTGATTTGATTGGAGAATTTGGGTTTAGGGTTCTGTTGGATAATTGTTGAGCTTTACCCTAGGAGAGTTGGTTAGTTAATTCCATTCTGTTGTGGTTTAGTGGAAAATATTAGAAGAATTTAATTACAAGTTTGAATCTATTGGTGAGGAGATTTGAATAGAGTAATTTATACCCCCGCAATACTAAGTCTACCCATAGAACACTAGTGGAAAAACTGAATCTTGCGTGGTTTGAATTTCTTCTGGTGCAGCCCACCCATTGGATGGGAAAACACACACGCACACACAAATTGCTTACTGGGCAATTGACGAGTTTAACCTTACAGAATTATTAGCTAATTCCACTCTCTTGTGGTTGTGTGAGAAATGTGGGGAAACTTTAATGCTAGGTTTGAATATCTAGAGCATACTTTTTTTGAATAGCGTAAGCTGTTTAAGGGTTTTGTTTGGTTTGATTTCACCCTATTTAACAAATTTAATTCCAAGTTTGAATTTTTAGAGTGGAAATTTGAATAAAGTAGTTTGTTTAGGGTGTTAATTGAACCTATCTGATTTTTTTGTTAATCCTGTTGCAGGGAAATGCCAGAAATAATTAGGATTGTATAAAAAAAATTGGCGTGAAGTTTTGAAATAAAGTAATCGCTTCAAAGCTCTTTTTTGGATAGTTGTAGTCCAACCTTATTGATTTATTTAGCTAATTCCATTCTCTTGTGCGATATATAAATGCTAATTATAATCTCTGCTAATTTTCCATGTGCTTGGTTGAATAGGAAACCAGTCTCCCTAGGTTTAACCTAACTGAAAATCTTCGCTCACAAAACTTGTCAATTTCCTTTACTTGCATTTACTATTTCTGTCGTTTATTGGGATATTCTGAGAAGACAAACTCAGGGTTCAGGGTATAGGAAGTTTGAGCAAGGCATGAAAGTTTGAATTTTTTGTTGAGCAAAATATGGAGAATTGCTATTAAATTTTAAATTTTACTTTTAACTCATAAAGGTTTAAACTTTGTCTAACAGCATAACCTTCCAATACAGATTTACTGCTCTCTCTCTCTCTCTCTCATTATTTACAAACTGCAGGTTTAGTGTTCTAGGTTGTACTAGGAAATGTTGGAACAATGATTGGTTTGGTTGAAAAAAATATATATAGAAAATTGTATGATATGTGATTATCAGTCACGAGTCGTAGAGCTAGCAGATTAACACACATTGAATTCTGAGTCTGAAGCCTGACCATGCAGACTCTCTCTCTCTCTCTCTCTCTCTCTCTCGTGTGCCCATTTTTTATGTGATTGCTATTGAAGTTTTGGAAAACAAATTGAGATCTTTATCATTTCTCTAATTACTAGGTATGCTTGGAATTCTTCTTACTCCCTTTTATCCATGTTTGATTTAATTTTGTCTTATATTTTGGGATGCATAAGGCGTATGAGGTGGATGATAGTGATGATGATATTGAAGAGACCGAAGCTGCTCCGGTTGTTGAAGAAGAAGAAGAGGATGAGATTATAGAGTCTGACATTGAGCTTGAAGGCGATGTTGTGGAGCCTGATAATGATCCTCCACAGAAGGTCAGTGGTCATGCATTTTCCATTTACAGCTTTCTGAATTAAAGAAATTTCTTTTTAATTCAGGTATTAACATTTAATTCTGTAGATGGGCGATTCTTCAGTAGAGGTTAGTGAGGAAAATCGTGATGCTGCGCAAGAGGCAAAGGGAAAGGCCATGGAAGCAATTTCTGAAGGCATGTCTCTTTTTAACTTGTCTTCTTTTTCTTAAAGAAGCTTTTGTTTTGCGGGTATTAACATGCATATGTACCATTTAAGCACACGTATGTAACTGCACACGTATGCAACATGTAACTGCACACGTATGCAACAATAAACATTCTAATAAAATAGTGCTGTCCAGGCAACCTTGAGGAAGCGATTGAGCATCTCACGGAGGCAATTTTGCTCAACCCTACTTCTGCCATCATGTATGGAACAAGAGGTGAGATTTCTTTTGAATTTCACCATGTATCCCTGAGATCATTATTTTCTTTGTTTATAAACTCCAATTTGTTTGTTTCTCTACAGCTACTGTTTATATTAAAATGAAGAAACCTAATGCTGCTATTCGAGATGCTGATGCAGCTCTGAAGGTAGTTCTCACTTTCTTTGATGCTCACAAGAGCCATTCCTCTTATGCGGTTTACAAGTAGACTGTTGCTAGCGTAGCATATGTAAATTGAGTGGAAAGATTTTCATGTGCTTGCGGACCATATGTAAAGAAATTCATGCATGTAGCCTGTAGTATGTTGCCATGTACTAATTGTTTTTGGTATTTATATGATGGATATGATCAAAGTTTCTTTCTTTATTTCTTTAGCCGGAAGGCTTTTGTAGAAAGATGATCAATAGTTAATGCAGTGTTTTCTTTTATGTTGTCCGCTACTATTCTATGAAATTGCCTAATGAGGACTTATATTTGCTCGACTTGTTTGCAGATTAATCCAGATTCTGCTAAAGGCTATAAATCACGTGGAATAGCACGATCGATGCTTGGTCAGTGGGAAGAGGCAGCAAAAGATTTGCATGTGGCATCCACGATAGACTATGATGAGGAGATAAGCTCTGTACTTAAGAAGGTTGACTGTAATACTGGATTTTGTGTGACTTCTGTGTGTGCACTACATATGTATAACAATACATTGTTGATATCTGCATTATTTAATGCAACATCTTTGCGCCTAAAATTAGTGAAGTGCAGTTGGTTCCCTTTTGGATTTGCAATGCATGTGGTCATTTGTGGCAATTGCTTTTGTCTTCTCTTTTTCTGGCATCTTGCTTGAATTTCTTTGTAAATGTAGGTTGAGCCTAATGCACACAAAATTGAGGAGCACCGTAGGAAGTATGACAAGTTGCGCAAAGAGCGAGATGCTAGAAAAACTGAAAAGGAGAGACAACGACGCCGGGCTGAAGCTCAGGTGATGTCTTTTTACTTGTGCAGTTTTCTACTATGATGATTTTGCTGCACTTTGTCCTTATCTCAACAATGCTTCCCTTTTTATTGTTATAGGCTGCATATGAGAAGGCCAAAAAGCAAGAGAAAGCTTCTTCAAGTGCAAGACCAGGAGGCATGCCTGGATTCCCTGGTGGAATGCCTGGTTTTCCAGGTGGCATGCCTGGATTCCCAGGTGGTATGCCTGGATTCCCCGGTGGTATGCCTGGTGGCATGCCTGGATTCCCAGGCGGTATGCCTGGTGGAATGCCAGGTGCATCTGCTGGTGGAGCTCCTGGAGGCTCTCCTGGAGCTGGTATGCCAGGTGGTTTTCCAGGAAGTACTCCTGGAGGAATGCCTGGGAACATCGACTATAGCAAAATCTTGAATGTGAGTAGGATGTTGTATATACTTTTGGGCTTTATAGACTTTGTATGAGCTTTGCTTTTAGAGTTTGACCCTTTCCTTTCCTTCAACCAAATCAGGACCCAGAGTTGATGGGGGCGTTTAAGGACCCGGAAGTCATGGCTGCTCTACAAGATGGTACTCTCTCTCTCTCTAATCTGTCATATTTGTTGTTGGTTATCACTTGTGCATACATTAACTAACCAACGTTTGACACCAAAGAAGGTTAATTCACTTAAATTAGAGATTAAATAGATCAATTGTTTTTTGTTGCAACTCGACATTTATTTTTTATTTTTTTGTTGGTGGTGGCTACCTGAATGAGCTAATTTGTTTCTTTTTATAGTTCTCATAAAAGTGAAGGACAGCCACTGTGTCATGTTTAACTTGATCTACTTCATAGAAATATCAGTGTTCTATTTGCTGTCATTTCCTTTTTACTTCTGTGACTTAACATTCTTCTTCTTGTTTACCTAGGCCATCTTGAAAAGTTTCAACACTTTAGAATGACATAACTGCACTTTAGAGTTATCATTATAAAAATAATCTATAAGCAACAATATTTGATGTGAAATGATGAAGAGTTCCCTAATGGCGCTTCCTAATGATCTATGTAAAGACAGCGCTTGCATTAGGAACCCTTGAATAAAATGGGGGATACATGTATGGATGAGTATCAAAATGTGCATATTTCTTAAACTGTGTTAGAAGTGTCGTAGGGCACTTGTTATTGTCATGATCAATGTTTTATGCATGATACTTGGACTTTGAATGTCTTGGAACTCCGGATCTTTCTATTTTAAGAAAGGGTTTCTGATTAGGACTCCTGTTTAAATGATGAGAAAATGTATGGAAGAATATTTTTTGCATTTTTGGTGCTGTTTTGGTTATAGTTAATGGTAATAACTTAACTAAATACTTTTTTGTCAAGGGTGTTTTATTTGTTGACATTGTACATTTGATGTAAGATTTCAAGCTTGTTGGCATGATATCAGTTTATGCATGGGGTCTGCTTATAATGAACCATTATGCGTAGGAGTTCTTAAGGGTTGGATAACCTCTAATATACAGCATTTTGTATATAAATGTTCTCACTAAAAGACTACAATGGCAGGAGTGTATTGGGCTGGGCTTATTTAGTATCGATAAGATGTTGGGACTGTAGTCATATCAAAGAAAAGTATTAATATGGGAAAAAGTGGACCAAGCCACTGGTCCTCCATAATTCAAGGGATGGTACACTTATAACGGTAGGATCAGTACTAAATAGTTATGGAAACAATTAAATGGTATTCAATGAGACATCGTAAGCTGTATAATCTCTTTTAGAGTCGAGTATTATCTTGAATGACCAAAGGCATGTATACGAACTCTACATGTTGGATGTCAGACCTCTTCATTACCCTGTTTGGATGCCCTTATGCATACATATTCCATGTGTATAGAAGTACTGAATCAGAAGTAATTTTTGTCTTTGTAAGACAGCAAGAAATTTAAAACATGAAATTTCTCATGGTAAGTTGAATAGTTTATTACTCCCGCTGTCCCGGTTTAAAGTTCTTAGTTTGATTTTGCATGCTTATTAAGGAACCAATGCTGAATGAGTCAACAATAATAATGAGTTGAGGATATAATTCCAAAGCACTATTCATAAAGCAAGTGTATGAAAAGTAAGTTAGGCAAGTAATGTTTTTTTTTAATAACTTTATGAGGACAAGATTGTCCAAAACACTATTTATACTTTGCCATTTATGGACTAAAGTAAACTACGAACCTTAAACTAGGACAAAATAAAAAAGAAAGTAAGAACCTTAAACCGGGACGGATGGAATATATTTTGTTTATGGGCTCGAGTGTGTATACAAACTCCACCTTTTGGACGTCAGACCTCTTTAAACCCTCATTTGGATGCCCTTGTGGATAGTTATCCCTTGTGTATAAAAGTGCTGCAGTCAGAAGTAACTTTTGTCTTTGGAAGACAGCTCGTAATGCTGTAGTGACTGTTGTTCAAGTGTTTCGTCACTTGGTAACTCATCTCTTGCAATTGCAAACAGTAAAGAAGGCAAATGTAATTTGCAAATATTGTCGTGAGTTTGTTGGTATCTTGCAAAGTTTTATATCGACTGTCCTGAGATGTGTGTGGTCAAATGGTGATGTCACTTCCAGTACTTGCTCTCTAGATATCTTGTGCATGTTTGATATACATTGCTTTGTGCCTAGGTATTTGCTATAAATCCTCTAATTAATGTGATTTAGAAACAACAATAGTTTGGTAGTATTAGACGTTAGACTTACGAATATATCGTACTGGTGAATAAGACCATGGCTGGTACTTCCTATCTAAAGACCTACATGAAAAACCAATGGGCATTGGCTTTGTAGTGTTAGGCTTTTTTCGTGGTGGTTATTTTGTTGGTTTGATTTGTACTTGTTAAGAGTCCCCGTTTGAAAGTCATACTTTTTATTTTGTTCTTTTGTGCCTTTGTTTTCTCATGATTATGATTATACGTAAGTTATCAATTTTCCCGTAGATTTTTCTTTGCGTAAGGATGGGTTCGTTGTGAGTTTAAATTGATATGGTGTCCCTTGATTATTGATGTTTACCCTGTTGTTGAGATTATCTCACATAAAAGCTTTTAACATTATTGTAAAAGTTGTAGAAAGTTGTGGTTTTGAAAATATAGTTTTCTGACCAATCCTGATTGTCTTGCAGTGATGAAAAACCCAGCCAATCTTGCCAAGCATCAAGCGAATCCCAAGGTGGCTCCAATAATCGCCAAAATGATGAGCAAATTTGCTGGACCAAAGTGAGCAGCTTTGGCAACTCGGAAAATTAAAGGTTTTGCAAGTTAAGGTCATACCTGTAACTTAGTTATGTTTGTCTTTCAAGTCCTCCCCCTCCCCCCTCCCGGTTTCTTTTTCCCGGTTTAGTACATGGGATAATGTCAAAGTTTAGTTCTTTAAAGAACGTGGTAAGCATACCGACTGTATGAATAACTTAAAGATTGGAAAGAAATTAAAGTTTTTGGTCCTTTCTAGTGCTTTCTGCATGGTCTACTTCCTAAATTCTGGCACAATTCGAGTTTTCTTGCATGGTTGACCCTGTTTTGAAACGTTTTATGGTTAACTTTTCATCGTGTTCCTGCTATTCTCTCTGGGGTGTACGGTATAGGTTACTATTAAGACAAGAACTGGTCTAGAAAACCTGGATAAGCATATGTTCATGTTTGTGTTCGTACTAATCTCCCTGGGGTGTACAGCATATGTTATTATTAATATAAGAACTGGTCTAGAAAACCTGGATAAGCATATGTTCCGTTGTGATGCGAAAAGTCCTCAAGTAGCAAATATTTTTGAAAATGGTTCGAGTTTATTGCTAATCTAAGTCAAATGTGCACGGGTTGACTTGTTGGAGCTACTTATAGCTTGGAAAAATACCCCGTCGATGGTTGAAATAGCATTGGATATGTTCCCACTGACGTTTCGTGGAGAATTTTGTATGGCAGTGTTATATTTTGCTTCAGACTTGTAGGGAAACTCAATTTTTCATCCTTAAGGTAGGGATTTTGAGTATTTTAAGGTGAACATTTGCCCCTAATAGTTCCTTAGTCGGCCATTCCCTAACCCTTGTGACTTTGGTGCTCAATACTTTTCCAATTGGTGTAGGAATGACTAATGACCCCCCCCCCCTCTTTCTCTCTCTCCCTCCCTCTCTCTCTTACACACACGCTCGCACTCGCAGAGATGAACACAAACGTCATTTCTGGAACAATAATGTGAGATTTTATGACATACTTTTCCCTAGCATTATCATTTGTTGTTTATATACTAACTACTGTCTACTTGTAGACTAATTTTCCATTCGGTGTTTTGGTCAGTACAGTTTTCTGATTATTGATTTTTCTCTAGTTCTGAATAGTTTTGAACGCGAAATTTGACTTGAACACGAGAAAAACAAGCTTAAGCTCATCCGTTACTATCCTTTCGTTGTCCCGATTCAGTGTAGGCTAAACAAACCTAGCTAAAAAACTTACTAAAAACAAAAATATGGAAAATTTAGAGCTAAAACAAAAATATGGAAAATTTAGAGCAAAGTCTAAAATTTGGTTGGTTCACCAAATAAGAGGACCAGGAGCATATCTGAATGAATGCCTTACCTGCTCACTTTGAATTATGGATATCCAATTAAGTACAGAAAATTTACTTTGATTTTTTTTTTTTTTTTTCTTTCATATCAAAAGACCATTGATTATGGAGTTGATTAGTAATCTCTAAACCATCTTTTTCTTCATTTTTGTTGGATAATTTCAATCAATTTTTCAATAATTGAATTAAACAGAATTTTGAACGGTATCAAATCTCTTTCAATGAACAAAGACAGTTTTGATTTATCTTAATGAACGAGTATGCAATAAGCTTCAAAAGATAAAAAATAAATGGGAACATCCATTTGGGACGGACGAAATAAAAAAAATTGATCAATGGGATTAATTATGACGCTTGCATTACTCTCAACGACGTCATTAACTTTGTTAATGGGTATTAAAATGAGCTTTAGGCGAATAAGATTTGTTAATAATTATATTTAGTTTTGGAAACGTTAGCTCGAATGTCGCTTTAAGATATGCTTAATGGTGGTTTAAGCCACAATGAAATGATTTATTGGGATTAAAATGTTTATTATCTCCACTAATAAGAGAGTGGGACACTTTCCCTTTAAGGATTAGGTTATTAAATATATTCAAATGTTCTTTATGCATTTTATTAATAATAAATTAAATTGAGTACTTTAACTCTTTATCTCTTTTGCTTTTAGACCCTAGCAATTGGTAATTTCTTAAAGGGGGAAGGTGGAACTAGCGTAATCAAATTCTCATTAAAGAGACTAGTGGTAGCCCGTGCTTCATATTCAAAACAGAAAATTTTAGAGGAAATCTGTTTTTCATAAGTTATTAAAAAAATTATGTTTTTAAATATATTGACTTGGTGTTTTAAAGCTTAAACTCACTGTTTTAAGGCCTAAATTCGCTATTTTATTTTCTAGGTATTTTAAGGCCTAAACTCAATATTTTAAGGTCTAAATTTAATATTTTAAGGATGAAAGTGGACTTTTTATAACTTATGGAGAAACAGGCTTTCCCTAAAACTTACTTTATGAGAAATTAGTTTGCCATTTATTTATTTTATATTTTTATTTGATAAAATAACATGACATTTTTTTGGTAATTTAAATTTATTTTATATTAATCAAAATATTTACATTTATAAATTCATATATATATATATATATATATATATATATATATATGGATTTCCACATTGATCTAGTTTATTGTGAAGGTAGAAGTGTCAAAAATTTGTTCGGAGAGTTTTGGCGTACTTGTGATTTTATTCTGCTCAAGTAGTAGTAGCCCAATTACGACCATTTGTGAATAAATTAGGGTTTGTGAAAATTACATATATACTGATGAGCTCGGATCTACTGGACCGGGCCCACGCTCGGTCTGGTCCAAGAAACCAGTGACGTGGCAGTTCCTAGACCGCTGGGGGGGAAGACCGCGGACAGATAGGCCCTTGAGGTCAAGACCGCGTCCCTCCCCGCATTAATCCTATCAAAGACCAGGAAGGATCCGGCCGCTATATTCGTGCCCGCACGACACTGCAGACCGTTGGGTCCGTGCCGCAGATTGAATGTCCGCGGGGACCCGTACCGCCGTGGCGTGCCCGCATCAACCGTGCTCACGTCATATACCTTTGGCTGCGGCCACAATGTTGACCGCGGGCACACGCACCTCCCAGGTTAATGTCGAAGCCTTGCCGAGCAAGTTAGCTTGCCGGCTCGACGAGGCCACTTGCCGGCTCCCCATCACGCATTCAATGCGGCTCGATCGGGCGCCTACTATTTCATTTAATGCTCCAAGCCGGCTACACGGCTCATGTCCCTTCGGCCATGTCCCTGGACGGTCAATGTTCCCTCCACGACGGGACCAATTGGATGCGGACACGTGTAGCTGGTCAAATACCAAAGTGCCCCCTAGGGCTGATCTCATTGCTTACCTCAACTAGCACCATGGCATTGCCTATAAATAGAAGGCCTTTACCCCCTTGGGCAAGGTAAGTTCCATATACAATTGAGTAAGCCATATTACTCTAAACCCTAAACACACACACACTCCAAGGTATTCAAGGCCTTGTTATCTCAGTATTCTTACTCTCACACCCGAGGGCCTGAGTTGGAGTAACATCCAACTTTGACCTTAACGGTGCTTCTTTGTGTTGTGATCCAGGTACAAACAAACCACTTAAATATCCTAGCCAGATATCCTCAAACCGCTCCTGACCCTGAAAAGCTTGGCGTCATCAGTGGTTCCATTGCCGGGAATCTAAAACCAGTTTAATCTTTTCTTTATTTACTTCCCGTGTATTTTGTTTTCAAGGCACCTCTCGTGTCCTAAACAAAACGAGTGCCGAAAGGCTCTTCTTTTTCCATCATCTTTTCACAAAATATGTCTAAGATACTTTGGAAAATATTTGGTCATTTGACCTTGGAGGATGAAAACCAAGCCTCACCCTCCGCTATCAATAGGGGAAAACAAACTAACTCTGTCTTCAACAGAATGGGGGCTCGTTCCCAGTCTGCTCACACCCTTTCCCCCGGTCAGAAAGCCATGCACAAGCTCACAGACCAGATACGTGCTGAAAAGGCACAAGCCCTCCTAAACAAAAGTCCCAAAACTCCACAAGCTCCCCCCAGAAACACCACCATGAACACTCCTCTCTCCCCGGAGCAAATCCTAAGGAGGCAAGAAATTCTGGACTCCAAATCCAAGGCTGGTCGGCGAGGCCATGGTGATTGCCGACCAACAGGTTGGAAATGTTCGAAATAGAGGCCAATGGAGGGCTACGGTTTCCACAAGGGTCCCAAAGGTTCTCCCAGCGAGCTCCCGCTAAATCACTTGCTAGTCCAAGCTGCGGGGGCAAACCGGGTTGAACCAACCCTCGAGCGCGGACGGATGGCCAAGCGCAATGTGGTGCACGTGGATGATAGCGAGGAGATTGGCGAAGAGGCGCGATCTAATCAACGTGTGAGGCCCCAAGCACTACCCCGGCTCAGACGAGGAAGGCCGTGGCTCCACGTAGTAAAAAACGAGAAGATTGATAGCGAGAACCACGAGTTCGTTGATTTCATGCGAAAATGTGGAAACCCATCGAAGGCGGCCCAAAAATGTGGTCGCACAATGGATGCCTTCGGCGACAAGATCGCGCGGGCACCTATCCCGAAGGGAAGCCCCCAGATGGATACATATGATGGTTCCAAGAACGCGAGGAGCCACGTGGGTCGATTTGAGGACAAATGGCATTATTCTCCGCGGACGAATCCGTAATGTGCAAAGCTCTAGGCTGCCACTTTCACGGGCAAGACCCTATCCTGGATGCGGCTCTCAAACCCCGCTCCATCGACTCTTTCGGCCACTTCGGGAACATTTTTCTTAATGCCTTTCTTTGGAGCGGGTGCCCGCTAGACTAAAGACAGATCTTGTCAGGTGTCAGCGAGCCCCCAGCTGAATCCACAAAAAGATTACATTGCTCGCTTCGAAGGTGAGCGAGGAGATAGTGGATCTGGAAGGGGGGATATTAGACTTTGCTTTGAGGAGGCCTCACCTCCTCCTTCACGAAATTTAATTTCGCCTCCGGCCCGCCAAAAACAGTGGAGGAGATGTATGAAAGGGCTTACGCCATTGCCTCTGCCGAGGAGAGCGGTATGCCGTTCCCGAGCTTCGGCCAAGGAAAGAATAAGCCAAGTTCGGGAGACCACCCCAGGCTGCCCAAGTTAACAACCAGGGCAAGAACAGAGGCCGGGGGTCGGACAAACTACAGAGAAAAGTTGCGGAAACAGTCTACACCGAGCTCACCGAGCCGCGAGCAGTGATCATGAGGGCATCAGATTTTCCTCCTCCTCCCCCCATGCTCAGAAAACCAATTGAGAGGAGTAGGACAAAGTTACGCGAATATCATAATGATCACGGGCACGGAACGAGAGGGCGCTTCCCGGCTAAAAAGAGTAATTCAGCAAAGAATCAATGATGGGGAACTAACCCGATGGATCAAGGGAAACAACCAGGCCCCCAATAATAACCAACAGCGGGCACGAAACCCTCGTGGTCCCGAGAGGGTGGAAAGAGACAATTTTGAGGATGACGATGGAGACTACAATATAAACTTCATTGGAGAAGAACCTCCCTCCAACAAACAGCTCTCCCTCCAAATCCGGACATTGGAAAAGGTTTTCTCCATCCCATGATAGCTCAGGAAGAAGAGAAGGAAATTGGGTTCAAAAGGAGTGAACTCGCCTCCACCCTTTTTCATTCCACTCGGCCTCTCACCCTCGGAATGAGAATCAACCGGCAAACATAGGCCGAGTGTTGATAGATACGGGAGGCTGCCGCGATATACTCTACTACCATACGTTGGTAGGAATGAGAATGACTGAAGCACATCTTTTTCCGTACGCGGGCATGCTTGAGGGCTTCACAAATCACGCCGTAAGGGTAAAGGGGACGATTGTGTTTGACGTAACTATTGGGGAAAAACCCATGCAGAAGACGGCCAAGATAACTTTCATGGTGGTCGATCTTCCTTCCCTGTACAATGCCATTCTCGGCGTAAGCTGCTCGAGCCGAATTGGGAATAGTTGCGTCCGTCCCCCACCAAAGGGTGAAATTTAACACCCGGGCGGGGTTGCTACCATCAAGAACCGGCCGGGAGATTCCTCAGAGCACTTGAGGAAAAAAGGAAAGAACAGAAAGGCCAGGCATCCTGCCCGCCAATACAGGGCGAGGACAAATTGATAGAGGGAAAAGGCGAGGACAAATCAAAAAAGGGAAAAACCCTTGCTCTCCCGCCGGCACCCATACCAATTGGCATGCTTTCTTTCCATTCCACGAAGGTGGAGCTCAAGACGAGCGAGAAAATCAAGCAGTTGGCCCCTATTGAGGGAGGTTATATTGATCGGGAATAGAGGGGATGATTGACCGCGATATCATATACTCTATGGCAACTCGCGGCCCGGAGCTCGGGTCAACCCCCAACCATAATCATTGACTCCTTGCACAACCGTGAAATCGGCGACCTCCGGCCCTAACGACGAGCTCGAGGAGGTGGTAATCAATCCCCACTTCCCGAGCAAACGGTTAAGGTCGGCACGGAAATTCACGGCGAGGAGAGAAGAATCTGATCGAATTCTTAAGGGAAAATTGTGATGTGTTTGCTTGGAGGGTGGAAGATATGTGGGAATCGGCGAGGACGTGATCCTCCACAAAATAAACGATGACCCATCCTTCAAAAACATTCATCAGAAATCAAGGTACTTCTCTCCGGAGAAAGAAATTGCGATCAAAGAAGAGGTGGAAAAATTGTTAAAAGCGGGGATAATCAAGGAGATTTCCTACCCCAAATGGTTGGCCAATGTGGTAATGGTCAAAAAATCCAACGGCAAATGGAGGATGTGTGTTGATTTCACCGATCTCAACAAGGCATGTCCCAAGGATTGTTTCCCTCTTCCTCGCATTGACAGATTGGTGGATTCTATAGCCGGCCCACGAGTATTGAGCTTCATTGATGCATACTCTGGCTACCATCGAGATCCAAATGGCTCTGAAGATGTCCGCTCTGTAGCTTTCATCGGCTGCGGGCAAGACTTACAGCTACAAAATGATGCCCTTCGGGTTGAAAAACGCAGGAGCCACCTATCAAAGAATGGTCAATCTGGTCTTCGAAAACCAACTAGGCAGAAATCTTGAGGCCTACATTGACGATATGGTTATAAAAACTAAGGAAAACTCCCATGAGCTCGACGTGGAGGAAACATTCAAAAACTTGCGCCGCAATAACATGAAGCTAAACCCCCTTAAGTGTGCTTTTGGGGTCAAGGCGGGCAAGTTCCTCGGATTCATGGTTAATCAAAGAGGGATAGAGGCTAATCCAGAGAAAATCCAAGCCCTGTTAGACATGAAACCTCACCTTTGCGTGAAGGATGTCCAAAAACTCAATGGTCGCATCACCGCACTTGGCGCTTCATCTCGCGGTCGGCGAGAGATGCCTCCTTTCTTCAAAACTCTAAAAGGGGGAAGAGAGGCGATGAATTTACATGGAGTAACTGAGTGCCATCAAGCTTTTGAAGAAGTCAAAACATACCTCGGGCGGCCACCTCTACTCAGCGGCCAGTGCCAGGGAAGAACTTTTACGTTTTTAGCGATTCTTGATACGCGTAGGCTGCTTTGTTCTTGTAAGGGAGGAGAATAACTCCCAAAAACCGGTTTATTATGTATCTAAGGCCTTTGTCCGCCGTAGAAGGGCGTTATCTTAATATAGAGAAGTTAGCTTACGCCTTGCTTGTATACGCTCGAAAATTAAGAGCCTACTTTTACGCACACCCTATAACCCAGTATTAGCGAGGCTCCGCTTAGAAAGGTTTTACACAAACCGAGTCCTCGGGGAGAATGCTAGATTGGTCTATCGAACTCATTTGAGTTCCGGATCACCTACTCCCGAGAAAGACAATCAAAGCGCGAGGCCTTAGTAGATTTTGTGGTAGAATCATCATTCAAAATGGCGGACGGCTGACACAGGAAAAGAAAGCGGGCGAGAATGCGAAGAAGGCCCAAGTAGCAGAGCACGAAATCATGCGGCCAAGGGAGCGTCCGGAGGAGAGTATGGATTCTATACGTGGACGGCTCGGCGAGCAAGTTGATTAGTGGCGCGGGCATACTTACTGATTGCACCTGCGGAGAAATTTAAGAGAGCCTTGAGGTTCAAATTCGAAGCATCAAACAATCGGTGAGTATGAGGCGATTATAGCGGGCATGGAATTGGCAAGAGACTTGGGAGTTCGGAGTATAGAGATCAATAGTGACTCTCGGCTCATAGTTAATCAAATAAAGGGGAATATGATACTATCGGCCCGAGTACTAACTTCGATCTTGCGGCCTTGCAAAAACCCTCATCAAAAATTTCACCTACTATGAAATTTGAACCAAGTCATGAGAGAGGACAACGTGGAAGGCGACCTCCTCTCCCGAGAATAACCGATCAAGAAATTGATGAGTTGGAGCGGTGCCGGATTGAATTCACGAGAAAGACTGCTATAGATCGGATTCGGATAAACAATATTGAGGATCAAGTAAGGGGTGGGTAGATGAAATGAAGGATTACATCGAGAAGCAAACCCTCCCAGAGGACCCCGGTAAAGGCTAGAGCCATCGAACGGTGTCCGCGAAATACCTCGTCCTCGATGGGGTACTTTTTCGGCGATCATTCACCAAGCCTTTGCTAAGATGTGTTAAAACTCACATGGTCACCAACTTACTCTATGAGGTCCATGAAGGAGTTTGTGGCGGACATCCAGGTGCTCGCACCCTCTCAGACAAGATCAAATTCCAAGGATTCTTTTGGCCCACAATGAGAAGGGATGCACAGGAGTATGTAAGAAAGTGTGATAAGTGCCAGAGATTTGCAGACATCCCTAGACTACCATCAACAGAGCAAACTTTGGTCGTACCATCGTGGCCGTTTGATACGTGGGGGATTGATCTCATTGGACCATTCCCAACTGCTAGGGGAAACATCAAGTATGCTGTGGTGGCCGTGGATTATTTTACCAAGTGGACAGAAGCCAAGGGTTTAGCCACTATCTCCAAGGAAAATACAATCAATTTTGTCCACGATCACATCTATTGTCGATTTGGGGTTCCCCGAGCAATTATTTGAACAATGGCACCCAATTCTCTGCAAAATTCACTGCTGAATGTGTGAGAATGAAGGTGCAACACCGTAAGTCCCTTGATTGCCTATCCTCGGGAAATGGCCAAGGCGAGGCCGCGAACAAGCTAGTTCGACCGCCCTAAAGAAAAATTTGGAGGGGCGAGGAGGACGATGGTTGGACGAGCTCCAAAGCCGCATTATGGGTTGTCCCGCACAACTACGAGGAATTCTACGGGAGAAACTCCTTTCTCGCTCACGTATGGAGTCGAGGCAATGGCTCCGGAGTTGAGGTTGCCCTACCCTCGTACAGAGTCACATACTTCGACGAGTCTCAAAATGAGGCAAACGAAGGTGTGACTGGACGATCTCGAAGAAAAGAGAATGCGGGCATATGAAAAAATGGTGAACTACAAGCGTAGAAGCGAAGAAGCACCATGACAAAAGAGTAAATAAGAGGAGTTTTTCGGTTGAGACCGGGTACTCGAAGCGTAGAGGTCCAAGGGACCCAACCTGGTTTCAACAAGCCGTCCCGAAATGGGAAGGTCCATATGAGGTCACAAAGATAGTCAAAGAGGGCACCTACATATTGCGACCAAAAGAGGGAGAAGAGCTTAAGCACGCTTGGAATAGCGACCACCTTAAGAGATACTTCTTTTGAAATCTTTGTAATTTTTTGGAAGGAGTATAGACTGTGTATATAAAGGAAGTTATCATCATGTTTCATCATATTTTGATGCAAAAACCTATTCCCACCAGCCTCAAAAGCTAAAGTGGATGCCCGCAAGCGGATGCCAGTAGGTTAAAAAGCAAACATATGAGCTCCTACCTACTGATGCGCAACGATCTTTTGGGTCCGCAAGCCTATATGAGTACAAAGATCCATTACGATCCGTACTCCGATCGCGGGGAGGATACCCTGTCCTGCCCGCGTGACACCACCAAGAATAAGTGGATATAGATGCCAGCGAGGACAAATGCCAAGGCTATTGTCCCCGCTCAGTGCGCGAAGGTCCTCGTTAGGGCCGTTACTCGTATGCCTGTATGTGACAAAGGCCTACATATAAGCCCATTACCAGATCGCGAAGAAGACCCTCACACAAAACTCCAAGGGGTTTTGAATAAAGGGTCAAAAAAGCGTGAACCACCGTTAGTGGATACAGATGCCGCAGGTTGAAGGGCCTCTATGCTAAATATGCTCCTACCTACTGTTGCGCGGACTATAGCTTCACGGCCACACTCTGCATGCCCTAGGAAGGTAGCTTGCCTTGGCTGCTTTTGACTTACACCACGGCTCGCAAGGCTGGGAATACGTGTAAACGGATGACAGTGATCAAAAAAGTTTTTACAAAGCCCAACAGACAAAGGGGGTTAAGGCCCCAAAGTTTGCCACAAGGCCAAACAAAAGCGATCACAAGATGAATAAGGCTGACTCTCACAAAAAATCCAAGTGATTTTGAATAAAGAGTTAGGAAAACTCAAAAAATGTGGGCGAAGGGCCTACTAAGCTTTTTGACCGCAGAAGGAGAGTATAAAGTTTAATTACAAGTCAAAGAAGCTAGAGAAAAAGCAAGAATGCAAGTATCAAGGTACTCAAAAATTGCAAATACTCATAAGTAGCCTACAAGACAAGTAATTAAAGAGAATAAGTTACAGAAAAATGCTTCTATTACTGAAAAACATTTACAAAAGTCCTACACTATTACAAAGAGGTACTAGTCTATTACAAAAAGAAAAAACAAAAAACCTAAGCTACTGGAGCTTGCCCCTTGGGATCTTCAGATTGAGGAGTTGGAGAGGGCAGGCTGTTCACGAGGAGGTCTGTGATAGGATCAAGGACGGCCTCAGTGGTGAAGACTGGAGCAGGATCTGCTCGATGAGGAAAGAGGTCTCCTAGGGCAGGCCCACCTGGTAGAACGCGGGCAAGGGCATCCCCGAGAGAAATAGGGTTCTCCCCAAACCTCAGCTCATCCAGATCTGCGATGAGACTAAGAGCAGTCACCTCTGCCACAGGAGGCAAGGAGGCCGCAGCGGACAGCTCCAAGCCTTTCACCTCATCCTCGGACAAGGGAACGAACGCATGCCCGGGCAAGCATTCTTCATCAGTAGCAACAACCGAGCCAATAACGGCCGGCTCTTGTACAGAGAACTTGCCCGTGGCCGCGAAGTTCGAATGCGTGCCGGACCCGGCCTCGTGCGAGCGATTCTCAGCGAGGAGCCAATCCTTGAATTCCTGGGAGTTTTTGTACTCCTCCACAGCCTCCTTGCGAACATCGTCGAGGGCAGATTTCCCCTCCGCCTCCATCCTTTTGTAGGGGAGCAGCTGATCGGACAGCTCGTCCACCTTTTTCCCCAAGGCCTCCAGATCAACCTTGGTGTCCTCCAGCTTGGCCGCGAGCTCCTTATTCACAGGCTCCCACTCGCCTTTGTGCCCGCGGAGCTCATCCCGCCGACCCCTTACCCTCTCGAGGTCCTTCTCCACCACGGCCAAACGGTCGAGAAGTCCTTCGAGATCGAGACTCCTACGTTTGAAGGCATTGTCCTTTTCCTCCATAAGGGAGTTCAAGGTCCCAATCCTCGCTTGAGCCTCCTCCAGCTCACGAAGTTTGGCCGCCAAAATGGAAGTTTTGTTATCCACTTCAGCGGTCAGAGTATCGCAGCTTTCCCGTAGCCGCAGCACCTTATTGCTCACCTGCGAGGAAAGAGAACTAAAGTTAGACACACAGAGAGTGGAAATATGGAACCAAAGAAATCAGACTGCTATCTACCTCAGTCAGAGCAAGGCCTATGTCCCCCACCATGGCCGAGGCATTCTCCTCGACAACTATGTTCTTGTAGAAGCCTGGGAATACAGACGGTTCACCACCCCCGATCCCCACCGAGGCGTTAGCGTGCACTGGGCGTAGATGTCCACCCTGGCCACAAATGGGCACCTCTCGATGCCTTTTTTCTAACCGCGCCGTCTCCTCGCGGGTGGTCAGAGGGGCCACCGGATAAGCTGCAGAACAAATTGATCCCCCAATGGGGGAAGATGAGGAGGTCGCAGCAGGAGCAGTCACGGTACGGGGAGGAGCATCCCCGATTTTCTGGAGCTTTCTCTGTCCTTGCCCCAAGTCTCCTTCTCTGTCGCTCCTCTTCCGAGAATCCACTTGGTGGCCGGAAGGAATGGTGCGGCCAGGAGAAGTAGCTCGGAGAGCATTGGCCGGGGGAGGACCCTTGGGAGGTGGAGGAAGGTTCCCCGTAGTCAGGATGGTTTTGGAGCTGGTCAGAGGCTCCCCAGTTTTCCTGCTGACAACAGGAACAGTCTTATCTTTAGTTGGGACTCCCCCCAACTCGGTCGCCTCCTCGCAAAGAAAGATCCCTATCGGCCTTCATGTTCTTGGCCTTCGCTGAGCAAAGAGTCATGGGAGCCATCAAAAATTATATTCTTCGGGATCTACTCTGGAGGGAAAGAGAAATGGTTAGAATGCAGTTCAAAAATTCAAAAGCAAAAATAAATGGGCAACAATTATATGAAAAATCAGAGATCGATAAGTTCGGGAGGATCGCATTCTGCGCCCAGCATGCAGGTTCTACAATCCGCCTCGAATTGGTAGTGCTCGTGCACCCTCCAATCAGGGTCACGGGGCAGAGGCTCTATCTCTACTCTGGGGGCATATGGGGCGCCCTCCCTGCGAGGAGCCACCCCCGAGTAGATCAAAAGTGGCTCATCCTCCACTATGGCGCCCACATCATACGCGGGCTCCTCCCCGCTGTCTAGATAATTGGCCAAATACTTCTCTAAGGCACAACGCATGTGATCAACGGAAGAGGGGTCTGGATAGCTACTAGCGGCCACCTTCATCGGGACTGGATTTGAGGGTTTTGAGAAGGGCCAACCGAACCTAGACTCAATGACCAAGATGTCCCTCTGGTTCCATTGGTCAAATTTATTTGAGGGAGGAGAGAAGGTCCGGGTAGAATAATTCCTAGCCTTCAAACCCAAAATGTTACCTGATGGGTTCGGTAGTAAGCATAAAGCCCGGCCAGGGTAGGTTCATAGCCATGGAATCTGCAGACCGCGATGAAGGAGACTATAGCCCTAATGGCATTAGGAGTCAGGTGCATGGGGAGGCAGCTGTTGAACTCCAAGAAAAAATAGAAGAAGGGGTCCAGGGGCAATCTCAGGCCATTCTCAAATTGGGCACCATAAAAAACCAAGGCCCTATTGTCCTCGCGGACATCAGCTACTGTCTCTGGCCGCAGCTTGTCTTTATCCTTCAAATGTACGTGCCCAAGGGTGCGGACACGGAAGGCATTACGGTCAACATTGTATACTTCATAGATATCCTCCTCCCAGTCAATGGTAGCCACTTCCTTGGCTTTCTTATTTCCGCGGCCACGACCAGACTGTGAGTTCACTTCACCGCCGGCCTTTTGCCTTTATTTCGAGCGGGGCCACCACCTCCGCCTCCTCCTCGCAGTCGTGGGTCGAAAAGTCATCCACAATATTTGTGGCCTCAGCGGCCTTCTTAGAGGTCCCCGCAGCCCTCCTAAGTTCGACCTCGCGGTCATCCTCCTCGATCTCCGTGCTCGTCGAGCCAAAGAGACCAGTGGCATCACCGCGGGCAGAGGTCACTTCATCCTCATCCTCCCCACCTCCGCTAGCCTCAAAATTCAGAGGCTCCAGCCTCCTCGCTACTACTCGCTCAATTGGGTTGGCACTGTGGGCCGCGGGCACCACATTGGGAAATACGGTCCTCAAGGGCGTAACATCTGAGGGTCATTCAGTGTCATTGCCTGGGCCCGCGGAGCATTGGTTTGATGAGGGTCCATTAGCTCACACTTCTCCCAATCGCTTATTTGTTCGGGGACACGAATCGCTCTCCTCACTAGTTCAAGCGGCGTTCGAGCACGATCTCTCTCGCGGGGAAACCCGCACAAAACCCCCATTACAAAGTTTCTTAGCCTACGGTGATCCCCCAACACCGCACATCCCGGTTATATATATATTTTCTCTTGCCCTCCCACAACCGGTGGGACGAACGGCCCCCAATCTGCTTTCTCTCACGTAAATACGTAAAGCTTGGCAAGGATAGCCTAAGCCACCCCAAGCCTACCTTCCTAAAAATCCCCCCGCCTTTTTACGTACGTCAAAGATATCGGGGTGGCTCCATCTCCTAGTTCTATGGGACGGCGGGGTCCAAATTCACGGGTGGTCATCTTTCAAAACCCATAAAAGAAAAATAGAAGGAGATGAAGAAGAAAAACACCCAAATACTTACGAAGGAAAACTTGAAGGATGGATTCGGAGAAACACTAGCACGGATTTCGCAGTAAGAAAATCTCTCTCTCTAAGCTCTTTGAAGGTTTGGAAACGGTAAAAAGGGTTTGAGGTTTAAGGGTTTGGTATTTATAAGGCCTACCTATACGGGTTAACCCGTTAACCCGTATTAATTAGCCCACAAATCCAACCTCGGACCCTGAACCGTCTCCAACGTTTGAAAATTCGAAAATTAAATAAATTTTACATTTATTGCCCCCTGATGAGCGACACGTACCCCGTACGTACCACTACCCGTCTTTTCATCTCGCCTGTGGGGCCCACCCGTTAACCGGGAGGCACACTACGCAAGGGACCACGTGTCACTCACTGGTGCCTCCCGAACGTTCCCATAGGCCCGTAGGGCCAAGCAACAAACAACAAAAACGCTAACACCGGTGCTCGCCAAAACGGCGATCCAATCCTACGAGCTTCTAGTACCTCCTCGCTCGAGACCATAAATAATCACACTCGGAGCTAGGGGCCATTGATGAGCCGGATCACCGGACCGGGCCCGCGCTCGGTCTGGTTCAAGGAACTAGTGACGTGGCAGTTCCTAGACCGTTGGGGGGGAAGACCGCGGACAGATAGGCCCTTGAGGTCAAGACCGCGTCCCTCCCCGCATTAATCCTATCCAAGACCGGAAGGATCCTGACCGCTATATTCGTGCCCGCACGACTCCGCGACCGCTGGGGTCGTGCCCGCAGATTGAATGTCCGCGGGGACCCGTACCCGCCGTAGGCGTGCCCGCATCAACCGTGCTCGCGTCATATACCTTTGGCCGCGGCCACAATGTTGACCGCGGGCACATGCCTCGCTCCCGGTTAATGTCAAGCCTTACCGAGCAAGTTAGCTTGCGGCTCGACAGCCACTTGCTCCCCCATCACGCATTCAATGCAGCTCGCCGGCGCCTACTATTCCATTTAATGCTCCAAGCCTGGCCACACGGCTCATGTCCCTTTCACCATGTCCCTGGATACCAATGTTCCCTCCCTGACAGGACCAATTGGATGCGGACACGTGTAGCTGGTCAAATACCAAAGTGCCCCCTAGGGCTGATCTCATTGCTTACCTCAACTAGCACCATGGCATTGCCTATAAATAGAAGGCCTTTACCCCCTTGGGTAAGGTAAGTTCCATATACAATTGAGTAAGCCATATTACTCTAAACCCTAAACACACACACACTCCAAGGTATTCAAGGCCTTGTTATCTCAGTATTCTTACTCTCACACCCGAGGGCCTGAGTTGGAGTAACATCCAACTTTGACCTTAACGGTGCTTCTTTGTGTTGTGATCCAGGTACAAACAAACCACTTAAATATCCTAGCCAGATATCCTCAAACCGCTACTGACCCTGAAAAGCTTGGCGTCATCATAAACCCTTATAGCCACAAAAAGAAAAGGGTCATTTCATCAAATATAAAAAAACAATGACTGAAAAATCAAACTTTTTCTCAAAATAAATGCTTCAAAAATAGTTCAAAGCCTCTATACAAGAAAAGTACAAGCCCTCATAATCGGACTTCCTATGTACAAGTAACTGTGAAATATGAACAAATATTGATCATGAACTCACAACCTTAAGCCAGTCAGTCCCTCACTTTCAAGCAATGCCACCTTTTACCTCCCTTACCAAACTAAACTAACAATTAGGTCCACTTGTTTTTGCTTCAATTTTTTGTGCCCCTGAATTCTACGTGGCATACGATAGATGTCGCGAATCATGTTTTTACATTATTAATAATACCATATCGAATTTCTAAGCGTTTGATCGAGAATGGTTTCAATCCACTTGTTTTTGTTTCAAATATTTGTACAAACTCTAGAATACAATTAATTCATTGCCTAACTAAAAAATCTTGTCGCAAAATACTGAACACTATACGTGGCTAGATGGTGCTGGATTTGGGAATTCCCGCTCTTAATTATTAGCTCGGATAGAATTTGTACGTGTTTGATCGAAATTTGTTTCGATAATCGGGACATTTTGTGTGGTTTAACAAGTGTTTTGATGGTAACCTCAGTGTATAAAATACACAAATGGAACATCTTAGTCACTTGTCTTTCCTTATGGGGAAAGTATATGTAGTTCACCAAGAAATGTATGTATGTGTATGTATATGCAGTGTGTGTCAAAAAAGGATTAAATTAAAGGATTTAGTAAAAAAAATGGTATTATGTTCATGGAATGTAGTGACTCATAAGTAATTAAATTATTAAAAATAATTTATATTCCCTTCTTTTCCAACATCTGTAAGAATGAGAGATCCCTAGGGTTTTGCATCTTGCCATATGGCTAACTTATATCCTCATTAAACCCTAAGCTTCATTAAAATGGATAATTAAAAGTTCTTTCTTGATCAGCATGGTAACAACTGTTCATCACGTCGTAGTGTCTCCAAACAATAGACATTTATTTAGTGACAGAATAACAAAAATTTATTTCATTACCAATCTTTAATGGATAATGTTGTTCATTTTCTGATCATTACGAGTCGAACAATTTTGATTTAGCTATGAGTTAACGAGATACGAGTTTGGGTTATGTTGGTGGGATATTTTCATTTACGAAGTGTTTCGATCGCCAACAAAACAAAGTTTTAGGTTAATTAACTCTATTAGTGTACTTGAAAGTGAACAAAAATCTAGGATTCATGCACCTAATCATAGAGTTTAATCAAATTATATATGGGCAGTTGAAGAAAAGGGTCCACTTTGAACAAAACTCACCTAAGTTAGGACTATAAAAGTCAAAAAACCAACCATTTGGACTAAAATTAATATTAATGTAATACATTTTGTATGCAAAATGACAATCTACACATTATTTGTTTTATTTATTTAATTTATACCTTGTGTGAAGAGACTTTGGATATTTTATTCAACCTCCTATGAGACAAATGTCAATGTGGGTCCCATAATAGCTAATTGTGGGAGACATGTCAAAGGTGGGTCCTATGTTAGCCAATGAGTGGTAGCTTATTTGGAACTTTGCACAAGTTAAGTAGGGTTTAAGATTCATAGAGATAAACATGTGGAGGGTAATTAGAAGTAAAATTTGTTTTTAATTAACTAATAAATAAATATGCAAAAATAATTATATTGGAACAATCTAGACTTGTTGGACATAAGTGGGTATCAAGACTTGTCATTTATATGCTAGCTCTTGGTACTATTAACAATTGTGTTTCCTTAAATATTTGAAA
Organism: Adenophora triphylla var. japonica; assembly: GCA_022495995.1. NCBI lineage: Eukaryota > Viridiplantae > Streptophyta > Magnoliopsida > Asterales > Campanulaceae > Adenophora > Adenophora triphylla. Next base: position 812,265 of record JAFEMH010000206.1, on the reverse strand, counting down.
ATCATTTTTATCTATTTTATAATTATTAACTATTATTTTTTATGTGATTTGTCAGTGTAAGCTGGAATGGTTGACGCTTAGAAGAAAATATTGTCTATACTTTGATGTATAAATGCCAAAAAATACATGAAAATAGTGATACATAAGTTACAATTACGAAGACTACACAAATGAATAGGCAATCATTGCCTCTTATTGACAAAATATCATTCGTACGTATATACGTAACGAGAAGCAACATTTTATCGATCTCTTATTGATTATGAAACACCACACCGAATATTAGATAACATGATGTTACAATACCGCCCCAATATATTTTTCCTTTCAAGTGTATGACCGCAGTGATTTGCGATAATAAAGACACGTAAACGTGACGAAATGGGTGATGGCATGGTGGAGTTGGAGTGAGAATACAGTGAGAGATATAGAGATAGATAGATATAGAGTGATAGAGATAGAGAGAGAAAGAGAGGGGATTATGTAGAAAAATAGGAAGAAAGAAGGGGTTAATGGAAAAATATAGGCCCAATTATCTTGGCTTTGTTGCCACCCCCACAACCCCTTGTCCTTGTGGACTAGTACACTTTTCACCACAAAAAACAGGTTTGTTTAGCTGACCCATCCCTCTCAAATACCCTTAGTGGGTCCCTAGAATCTCCCCAACACTCACACACTTTATTATTTTTTAAAAATATTATATTTCATGTGAGAAAGTTTAGGCCTTTATATATAGGTTGGTGTGTGGGTAATGTAAAGTTGGGTGTAAGTGATATATCTCATCAAACTCTCAAAACAAAAGGCCTTTATATTTACCTTATACCCTTTTTATAATTTAGTGATAATGGGAAGGCAACCTTGTTGTGACAAACTTGGGGTGAAGAAGGGGCCGTGGACGGCGGATGAGGACAAGAAACTCATCAATTTCATTCTTACTAATGGCCAATGTTGTTGGCGGGCCGTCCCTAAGTTGGCGGGGCTACGACGGTGTGGAAAGAGTTGTAGGCTCCGGTGGACTAATTATCTCCGCCCCGACTTGAAGAGAGGGCTCCTCACTGAGTCCGAGGAAAAACTTGTTATCGACCTCCATGCTCGTCTTGGCAATAGGTACGCATAGGTTCATATTCTTTTAACTCATTTTGTCTCTCGTCGTTCTATCCAACACATGCAAACACACACACCATTTCAAAGTTTTGATCAATATAAGTTTAAACATTGATTTATTTATTAAATAAAATAAAAAGAAACTTTTGTGGCATGCAACTTATGATGACATGTTTAAAGCCATATTTGAAAAAACTTGCCTTTTTTTCCATGACCTAATTTTCAACTCACGAACGCTGACAATGAAGGAGATGTTCAATAATTTTCAACAACCTTTTTTATTTGGTAAGACCCATGGGAAACAAATACATTATAGTAATATATTATTGTATTTAAAGGGAGTTTTCACTAATCACTTAATTATGTTCATTTTTTGTTTTACTAGGTGGTCCAAAATAGCAGCAAAATTGCCTGGACGTACTGATAATGAGATCAAGAATCATTGGAACACTCATATTAAAAAGAAGCTTATAAAGATGGGAATTGATCCGGTCACACACGAACCTCTTGTAAAGGAAGCTTCTAGGGCACCAACCGAAGAAGATAATTCCCCGGAACAGGAAATCCATGACCATGCCCAACCAGAACAAGAAAGTAGTAATGGCTCCATGAGCTCGGAGGAGAACTCAAGCTCATCACCGCCCGAAAATAATGTGACCGAAAGCTTTTGGCAAGATGACCCTTTGATAAGTTACCTCTTAGGTGACGACGAACCACCACTAGTTGATGATGCATTAGGGTTTCCGTCATTGGATGATTGTGCATGGCTATTGGATTGCCAGGATTTTGGCGTTCAGGATTTTGGGTTGGACTGTTTCAACGACGACATGAATGTTTTAAACACATTAGAATTGGGCAACAATTAATAATTATTAGACTCAATTGTTGTCCTGAAAAAAAGAATCATGAAGGACAATGTGAAACTACTTAGTATTGTCTCTACTACACATGTTACTAAGTATCATGTTGGGATAAAAATAATAGGTTTTTCTAGTTTTTATTTTGTGTATTTACCATGTTACATTATTGGAGGGTTACAAAGAAAACTCACTTCTTTAGAGGTTTCTAACCATCCATACCTTTAAATCTTGATATGGGTCATCAAGAAAAATGGGGACCCACAATGTTAAAAGGGTCTTGTGAATGCCAAACCTTTTGTACATATGTTTCAATGTTTCAACGTTGGAAAAAAGCAATAAAGTTGAGAGAATTTGTTTTACTCTATTTTTGGTTTTATTTTGTACATTGGACCACCCTACCCTGTTATTTATCATATTTATTTACCATATTTATTTCCACCCGGAATTTTGTCTTCTTATATTATAGTTTTAAGATCTAGATAGTACTTTCCCCTTTTCAAAATACTTGCTTTTCTTTTTCTATTTGTAAAATTCTAGAACTACAAGTATTTTGATACGAAAGGAGTAAAATTTTCAATTAGGTAGAGATGTAATGAGAAAGTGAGTCATTAATGTGCATTGAGTTTTTTAAATGGCCAAAAAAATGAGATGGACAAAAAGATATGCCCAATATAAATGGGATGAAGGGAGTATATAATATAAAATTATGAATTATGAGACTGTTTTATAATTCAACTGCACAATCCCACCTCCAGCATTTGGTGCGGAGGACTTAAAAATTGTCCTTACTATAACATCATAATAGTCGCAAAATAAGATAAATAACCTAATATAAACAAATGAGATAGATATGATAATAAATAAAGTTTCTGAGTACATTTTTGTTTATAAGGAGAGAAAAGCCAAAAAGCTTATCAACAAACAATAATAAAGAAAGATATTGGTGGTCCTAATAAAAGTGAATAGAGAAGTTGTACTACTTTTTTTGAATAATCCCTTGATTCATTGCATTTGCTCCAATTTATTTCAAATTATTCATCTGAGTTAGTGTTTGAAAGATAATTTTCAATGCATAAAATGTTAAAGACATGTCATTAATTAGAGCAGCAAGCGGAAACGCAATGAAACCATAATTGGAGTCGCCAGGCAAATATATATGGGATCTGGGATCTCGAATCAAGCGGTGGCTCGCACTCAAGCTCGTCCAGCCTCTTAGAGATATTATTTTACATTGTGAATTGACAAACCTTGCCTACAACATATAAAGATTATGGGTCACTCTCGTTTACACCAATTAATTTTAAGGTGAAACCTTACACTTTAAAATTGTATCAGGGCAGATCCTTACACGTGCAGACCCAACGACCCACAATTCTACTACGCGTCACCCGATTAATAAGTTCACGTTGTAAGCATTTGACAAAGCCCGACTACACGTGAGGGGGCGTGTCATAGATATTATTTTACATTAAAAATTGAAAAACTTTGCCTATTACATAATAAAGATCATTGGACACTCTCATTAATATCAATTGATTTTAATGTGTAAACTGAGACTTTAAGATAGCCATTTCGATTTTTAAGATTTTTATAGAGCTAATATTCAGGGATATTTTGATATTTTGTTTCGCTCTTACACATTTTGTTTGTTCATTCATCTCGCTATATAGGGCTGTAAACTAGCCGAGCCGAGCCGAGCTTTGAGGTGTCGAGCTCGAGCTCGACTAAAAATTAACGAGCCGATCTTTTTTCGAGCTCGAGCTCGAGCCTGAAAAATTGATGTCGTGGGTGATAGCAGGCAGGAGGAACGGAGGACCTTGCAGCAAACCTGGACGGAGGGCTTGGTAGGTCGCGCGACATCAACGGCCATGGAGCACGACTCGTGCTTAGTGTAACGATGGTGTTGAAAATTCGGCTTTTGCGTTTCTTTGAAAAACCAAATAAAACCGGAAAAAACGGAGTCGCCACGCCATTTTAATTTTGAAGGGGCCAAAACTTTGAAAAAAGCCCGAGATCAGAGATTTAGGTTCGGAGGTCATGTTACGCGTCGGGAAGGACGTTAGTGTGCACCCGACGCGCCTCGTAAAAACGAGTCTTCCAAGCTGAAAATCATTTGTGTGTGTGTGTGTGTGTGTGTGTTTTGGCCAAAATAAGTTGAAACTGGAAAAAGTAAAAATTGGGATGTCTTTTTAAGACTTTAAAATGATCCCATGATTTTTTGGAGAATTTTTGGTTTGAGATTTGGTACTCAAAAAACCTTTTGAAGTTGAGAAGTCACTTCTGCCAGAAGGAAATGGCAGCAGACACCTAATTTTGAAATGGATTCAAGGGTCCTAAAACTTCATAATCTGGATGAACTCAGAGAATGAAAGTTTCTCTAGACTCCTTGAATAAACTTTGTGTGAAAGAAATTTCCATTTTGGAGAAGATTTGAGGGGTCAAAACCTTCTGGAAACCTCAGATATGAGATCTGGATTTCCAGAAGCTGATGAACTAGCCTCTGAAAGAAAAATTGAAAAGAGGAGTTTTACTCACCCAAAAAATAAGGTAAAAATATGTCTGGAAAGCTCTGGATGTTGGATACAAAAAGTGTTTTGTAGTCAACACCAAATTCCAAGTTCGTCTGTGTCCAAAAATTAAGACCATGGACTGAGGTCTGAGAAAATTGCTACTGGACAGCAACTTCTCAAGAAAGAAAATATGATTTAAAGGGGGGTTTTGCATCCATGCTTGTCCCCATTTCCCTAGGTTTTGGTTAGTGATCACTAGACATTTTAGTGGTGAATCAACTATACCAAACCATCCTTGGGGTACATTAGGACTAAGCATTTCATTTGCTTGGGGAGGGGGATTTTACCCTTTGAAATCAAGATTTAGTGCTTAAAAATGGTTTTTTAGGGTTTTGAAAGTGCATTTTTGCAAGTAAGAAAGAAAAGCTTTGAAAATAATGTTGATCTTTGTAGAAGATCATCCATGGAGATGGTCTTCCATGGTGATCTTCTTAGATCTAGAGAAAGGAGATGAAAGAACTACATTTTGTAGTTTGAAGATGCATGCATGGATGAGATTTAGGGTTAGGAAGAAGAGGGTTTACCAATCTTCCTTGTGTTCTTGAGTGTTTGGCTTGAGTGTATGAGTGTTTAGGGCTTTAATATGAGAGTGAGTGGATGAGTATGAGTTGGGAAAGATTGGAAAGAAAAAGGTGACAATTCTTGAGAATTCTCACTGTTTTCTCTCTATATTTCGCCAGAACTTCGTTGCTATTGTGTTCTTCCTCCTTTATTTCTGTGACTGGAGGGCTCAATTTATAGCCCTCCTGAAAATACAAACATGTCCGCGCGGATGGATCCAGTCGCGTGCACTGTTCATTAATTCTTTGCTTCGAGGCTTTGGACACAAGGAATAATCTTTTTCAAAATTCAAATTGACCGGCCAGATTATGTTTCCAAAGATTGCTATATTTGGTTTTCTTCATTTGTTTTTCTTTTTGAGATTCTTTTTAAGGTTTAACCTTAAATAACAATGCCCATTTTACCCTTACTTTGTTAGAAATGTTAGGATAGTTAGGAATTGTTGGAAATGTTATAACTTCCGTTAATTTTCTAACGGAAATTCTAACAAGCTCAAATTGGAGTACTTACAGTAGCCCCTCGGCGACGGCGCTTTCGGAGGAAGCGGGGTCGTCGATAAGAGTAAGGCTCCATATTTGGCAGGATGATCGAGTGATCGGGTGGCTGAACCTAGCGATAGGCTACCTACGTATCCTTAAGAGGAATCAAGCCAGTCGTAGTTCGGGTCTTTGACCCCGGGGATGATGGCGTTTTAGGTGCCTCGAACCTGGTGAGCGAGTTCTACAGTCGTTTGCTGGAAAGAAACTCTGCTGGGGATAAGAGATGACCATTTTTGGTCTGATGGGTATCCGCTCTGCTGGGGATAGGAATGACCATTTTCGGTCTCTGCTGGGGATGATTGCGATTTATCGCTTTCTAGTGATAGCGTCTTAGGTGCCTCAAACCTTGGAGATGGCGTTTTAGGTGTCTCGGACCTTGGATATGGCGTTTTAGGTGCCCCGAACCTTGGAGATGGCGTTTTAGGTGCCTCGAACCTTGAAGATGGCTTTTTAGGCGCCTCGGACCTTAATGGTGATGGCTTTTTAGGCGCCTCGGACCTTAATTTGAAATGGCCTTTCGGTGGACTTTGTCTGCTGCCGAAGGAGAGGGTGACCGTTTTGGTCGAGGGGCTGGACCTAATGATAGGCTACCTACGTATCCCTAGTGGGAATCAAGCCCTTTCGTAGTTCGAGTCTTACTCGAGATCTCGCTGGCTTTTGGGATTCCGTTAACTTTGCTGGGGATTTCGTTAGCCTTTGCTGGGGAAAATCAGACGTACTCGTCTGGGAAATCGGTCTTACGTTTGACTGCCGGGGATGATTTTGATGAAAGATACGGGATCCGTTATCTTTCTCGGGGAAATCGGTCTTACGTTTGACTGCCGGGAAGGATTTTGATGAAAGATACGAGATTTCGTTATCTTTCTCGGGACACTCGGTCTTACGTTTGACTGCCGGGAAGGATTTTGATGAAAGATACGAGATTTCGTTATCTTTCTCGGGGCACTCGGTCTTACGTTTTACTGCCGGGGGCAATTTTGATGAAAGATACGGGATCTCGTTATCTTTCTCGGGGCACTCGGTCTTACGTTTGACTGCCGGGGGTAATTTTGATGAAAGATACGGGATCTCGTTATCTTTCTCGGGGCACTCGGTCTTACGTTTGACTGCCGGGGGCAATTTTGATGAAAGATACGGGATCTCGTTATCTTTCTCGGGGCACTCGGTCTTACATTTTACTGCCGGGGGTAATTTTGATGAAAGATACGGGATCTCGTTATCTTTCTCGGGGCACTCGGTCTTACGTTTGACTGCCGGGGGTAATTTTGATGAAAGATACGGGATCTCGTTATCTTTCTCGGGGCACTCGGTCTTACGTTTACTGCCGGGGTAATTTTGATGAAAGATACGGGATCTCGTTATCTTTCTCGGGGCACTCGGTCTTACGTTTGACTAGGGGGTAATTTTGATGAAAGATACGGGATCTCGTTATCTTTCTCGGGGCACTCGGTCTTACGTTTTTTGCCGGGGTAATTTCGATGAAAGATACGGGATCTCGTTATCTTTCTCAGGGGCACTCGGTCTTACGTTTGGCTAGGGGAAGATTTTGATGAAAGATACGGGATCTCGTTATCTTTCTCAGGGCACTCGGTCTTACGTTTGACTGCCGGGGAAGGTTTTGATGAAAGATACGGGATCTCGTTATCTTTCTCAGGGCACTCGGTCTTACGTTTGACTGCCGGGGGTAATTTTGATGAAAGATACGGAATCTCGTTATCTTTCTCGGGGCACTCGGTCTTACGTTTGACTGCCGGGGAAGATTTTGATGAAAGATACGGGATCCGTTATCTTTCTCGGGGCACTCGGTCTTACGTTTGACTGTCGGGGAAGATTTTCTTGAAAGGGGTTGACTTTGGTTAACTTTGGTTAACTCTGTCAAGTTGGGGACTGAATTGCAGAGTCCTGAAATTTTAAGGGGCAAAAGGGTCATTTTGACCCTTGCAATCTCATCCGCGCGGATAGGGATGGAAAGTCAGGGGTATTAATGGGGCCAACGCCCTTCTTCTTCCCCATTCAATTTTTTGAAACTGTCGAGAGCAGAGAGAGAGAAGCCGAGGAGAACAGCCAGTTTTGGCCTTAGAAGCTTCAAAATTCGTCCGATTTTCTTGATTTTTCGAGCAATGGAACACGGGGAAGGCGCTTTTCAAGGCCAAGGACGTGGCCCGGTAGCGGAGAGGCGATTGGAGCTCGTCCGGATGAGGAGGCATTACAATCTTTCGCAATCGGTCGAGGAGGAGCATTACCCCGACGCTTGGCAACATTGGGCTTCGGATCCGCATCTCCGAACGGTATATTTCGAATCCTCTTGATCCTCTTGTCAATTTCTTGTTTGAAATTTTTGGATGATTTTTTGAATTTTTTTTTTTGAATATTGAATATTGATATTGATGACATGCAGTGTTGCAATGAATTTGTGAGTGTCCCAAAAATGTGCATTTTGCTTGGGAAAAGAATTGGCATTTTCGCCACATTTTTTTTTTTAAATTCGAAAATTTCATGAGAAAATTCGAAGAATTGTGATTTTTTTTTTGGAATTGAATATTGCATGTTCTTGATGATGATGATTTTTTTTTTTGAAATTGAATTTTGATATTGATGAATAATGATGCAATGCATGCATTTTGTTTGGAAAGAATGGGCATTTCGCCAATATGAGATGTATGTATGTTTAGGATTTTTTTTTTTTGAAAAGTGGGACGGATTTTTCCTCCCGTTGTATGTAAGATGGATGATATGCATGTATGCATTTCTTTTTTTGAAAATGGGACGGAGTTTTTTTTTTTTTTACTTCCGTAGGAATGCATCCTCTCTTTTTTTTTTTTTGATGAATGCATTGGGACTTGCTGAAAATTGTTTTATTTCATGCGAGAAAAATGGGGCTATGCTCATTGTATGCTGTTATGCTGTCGAAATTTTTTTTTTTAATGCAAATGCAATCTTTTGACATTTTCTCTCTTTTTTTTTTTTAGGGCGGAAACCGTTTTGTGACGGAGCAGCTGAACAAAATGAAGACTCGAGGATCGGTGGAGTCTGTGATTGACTTGTGGGACCGGCTTCCGAATGCGGGCCGAGGAGCTTTGCCGAGTCCGAGACAGATCGTTGTCGAGACGGGGCTCTGGGAGTTCGTCGAGTGCTTGAGGGGACTGGTCAAGTTCCCTAAGTGCAAGGGCTTGATGTTTGCTCTAGCGCAGCATTGGTGGGACGCGACCCACACCTTCCACTTCTTCTGGGGCGAGGCGACTGTTACGCCTTCTGACTATGCTGCGATCACGGGGCTGTCCTTTAATGGACGCAGCATCGAGTGGAGAGATGGCTACAGCGATGCTGATCTGCAGGCTCTTCTTGGATTTTCCCCTATTCCCAAAAAGGGGATGGGGATGGAGTATGCCGTGGTCTACGGCAAGATCGTGGAGACCATAGCGAGTTATGAGGCTGGGGAGGAGAGGATAGGCGCCGATCAGATTGCCAGGGCCTTCCTGTGGTTTACTTTCTCGAGCACGCTCTTTGGTCATGCTGAGGGGACAGCGGTCTTTGCCTTGCTGAGGTCCTTAGAGGACATGGAGACGGTTGGAGATATTTCCTGGGGGGAGGCCGGGCTGGCTGAGTTGTACTTCGCTCTTGATAGATACAGCCGGAAGGGCTGTGAGCTCCCTGTATCGCTTCGAGTTTGCTCACGGAGGTATAAGCTCTCTTTTTGCTTTCCCTCTTTCCTTTGAGCACGCACTTTTATTTGCACTGGATTGATTCGATTTTTACCTTTCGCAGGTATGGGCGTTGGAGTTTTTCCACGTCACGGCGTGGAGGCAGCCTGAGGCGTACGTCGGGGCGTATCCGGCCATGCAGTCTTGGTCCAAGCATGCCCGGGAGAAGATAAGCTCCGGGGCGTACGACTCTCAGTACGCGGATTGCCTTCCTTTGACGGAGGCCGAGACGGATGAGGGGATGATATTCTTCCCACGGGATCGTTTTGAGGTAGCGCAGCTGAAGGGCGCTGAGATCTGGACGGTGCAGCGGAGGATTTTGAGGGGCCTGACTTGCGACGTCTACTATCTGGGAGAGAGGGTGACGCGCCAGCATGGCGTGAACTCGCCTTTGAGGACACCGGTGGAGCCTCCCGCTGACATGATGCACCCGAGCGATCGGTCCGTGACCTGGGACGATTACCGAGCAGGCCAGCACTTCTCGGACTTCGTGGCGATCGAGCCATATGCGACGTTCGTCTTGAGGAGGCTGAGGATGCCTCGAGGTTTTGGAGAGGAGGGGCTTGGGATCCGCGGTACCCTCGGACGGATTTTTCTTACATCCAGGATGGGGTCCGATTGAGGGTGCAGATCCCTCAGCCCGAGCGGCTTCCACGAGCTTTCCGGCCTCGTCCGGGTATGAAGGTATGGCTTCACCTTTTCCCCTTCTTTTCTTTCTTTTGTTTCATCATCTCTAGCATCACTTTTTTTTTGACGCTTTTGCTTTTGTGCAGTTTTCGGAGGTGGTCGTCGAGACACTGACGAAGCAAGTGATCGGGGCCAAGAGATTCATACGGAGGATGGTTGCTTGCGGGGCACCTCAGGCTAGGGCACGGAGACCACGGCCGGCACCTGTCCGACGGGAGGCTTCTCCTATTCCCTCGGAGACTTCTTCCGAGACCCCTCTTTCTCCTCTCATTGATCACCGCGCGGCACTGCCTTCGGATCACGTCATTCTTGGGGATCCGCACGGGCAGGGACACGTGCAGCGGCATGGTGGGTCGTCTCCGTATGTTCAGGAGTCGGACGCCTTCACCTTCGGGTACGACTTCTTCAGGGATCTGGGTTTACCCTATCAGAGTGTGCCGGTTGGTCCCGACGAGCCTCTTTCTGGAGATGAGGACGATTCTGAGCCCGAGACTTTCAGGGCTCCTGACGAGGCGGGCCCGAGTCGCAAGAGGGACCGGGGGGAGACATCGGGCGCAGGAGACTCCGATTGATTTTTTTTTTGATTTGTACAGATCATGCACATTTTTTTTTTTGATGTAATAATTTAGGATTTTATTTATGTTTGTTTGTTGTTCTTTTTTTTTTTTGTACACTCTCTTTTTTTTTGGAATGTAATAATTTAGGATTTTATTTTATGAATGCAATGCAATATGAATGCAGTGTTGCATGAGCCTTGGTTTTTTTTTTTGCAAGGGTGTTTGGTATATGGACTGGTTTGGGGAGGTTTTTGCACAGGTTTCGAGCAACGGGACGGAATATTCCTTTTTGGTGTAGCGGCTTGACTGTTGCGGAATTTTTACAGGGAAGCAATCCCATCCGCGCGGATGGGGACAGGCATCGACACTGTCCTTTGATTTTGCTTTAAATGCGGCTTTGCTTTATTTCAAATTCAAATATCTTCTTCAACCTCCGGTCAAACGGACCATTTTCGGGGAGGAAGAGAGAAAAAACCATGGAAAGCCTTAGAAAAGCTCCCTCAAAATTGTCCCAAGAGTCCCAAATGTTATTTTTCAACAAGTTCAAGGATTGGTCCCGGGAAATTATGCATGAGAGAAGGTCTTTCTTTGAAGAACGGTACAAGGTACGGTGCTTGTGGTCTCTCAAAGAATTGGTTCCGGATTATGACCTCTTAAGGGCTTCTTCTTCGTTTTGGGATACTAGAAGGCATATCTTTTGCCTTTCCTTCAACGAGATTGTTCCGTGTGGAAGAATTTCGGGCCTTGCTGAGGTCGGAGGTGGAGGAGATAGCAATTCCTTTGTCCGGAGGAGCTTCTTTTGTTGACAAGTTGTGCAACCTTCTTCATCTTTCCCCGGAGGAAGCACGAGGCATGATCCGCGGTCCCGACCATTTTGATATTTCCGGTCTTCCCGACAGATTTAGGGGCTTAGGCTTGGTGGATGACGCCTATTGGGATGCCTTTGCCCTTTGCATGTTCGGCACTTTGTTCATGGTCTATTCCTTCGGGATTTGCCATCGATCTCTGCTGGATGTTGTCGTCCATTGTCGCATGGGCAGAGATGCCGTTCCTTTGATTCTTGGGGAGACTTTTAATGCTCTCGACAGATTAGCTACCGGACGGCGGTACATGCACGGGGGCAGCCCTGCTTTCTCTTGACCTGGGCCGATGGAGCGTTTGGGGTTCTTCGGGAAACCTCGATATGATCGTGGCCTTGGACTTTTGCCGGGAGAGGTGTTGATGTAGATTTTGATGATCGGGGCTCGTGGGAGCGTTGGATGGCGGGTCGCCGGGCGAAGATATCGGATGGTTGGTGCCTCATTGGCGGGTGGAGACTCGCGAGTGCTTCGGGGACGGGTCCCATGTGGTCATGCTTAGGGCTTTCTCGGTCCGGCTTTTATATCCCGGCTTTGGTCCCGAGACAGTTTGGCTTGGAAGCGGGTTCCTTTGGAGGGTTTTGATGATATAGCTACCAGGGTGGTGGCTCCTGTTTCCATGGATGATCCTCGGTGTTTCCATTTCTTTCCAGTATGGAGGTATGATGCCTTTCCTCCTCGGGTCATTCTCGAGCGTCCGAGACCGGTGTTCACGACCACTTGGTACACTGGATTGGTACGAGGGCATCTAGGAGAGACTCGAGGTGGCTATTTTGAGACGGCGTGAGGCCATTGTAGGTGCGGAGGACCCGACCGTTTCGAGAGGAGGAGGGCCGAGGCGAGGGCCAACCCTCATGACAGAGCGGAGACGCCGTGACCGGGATTATGAGGCTTACGTCAAGAGACAGGAGAGGAGGGCTCCTATGTTACCGGCTAGGTTACGGGAGATGAGGGATGACGCTAGGGCTACTAAGGCCACGACAGAGGCCGGTTTGATAGACCTGTTCCTATACCGAGCTTGGTAGGAGGAATACCGACATTTTTCCGGTTCGTAAGAGAAAGACTCGGAGGGGAAGAAGAAGGGAGAGACCAAGACGAGTGGCTTGGAGTGACTCGAGGTTTCCAAGTATCCCTTTCTTGCCAGCTTAGACACATTAGTTTGATTATGTATCTTAGTTTTCCTTTAGCAGTTGCCGGTTGTAGGAATGAATCGGGCTTAGACTCATCAAAGAGCTTTTAACTTGTAATGAATATTTGAATTGCTTTAGAGTTTTTCGAGACGCTTTCATGGTCTCGATCAATTGTATTGATGCCAAAGTATGGCTTTTATTTGTGCTTTAGACCGAACCGTTTCCATTTGCCTATGTTCCCCTCATTTTGAGGAGCTCGGGTCTTCGTAGTTCAAAGCTGGTGAACTCTTTTTTGTTTTTTTTTTTTGTTTGTTTTTTTGGTGCAACCTGTTTTTTACCTAGGCCGCCCTTTTCGGGTTTCTAACCTAGTTGGGTATTACTCTTTTAGCACTCTTTTTTTTTTTTTTTTGTGTTTTTTTTTTGTGTTTGTTTTTTTTTGGTGCAACCTGTTTTTTACCTAGGCCGCCCTTTTCGGGTTTCTAACCTAGTTGGGTATTACTCTTTTAGCACTCTTTTTTTGTTTTTGTTTTTTTTTTTTTTTGTGCAACCCCTCGTTTTTTACCTAGGCCGCCCTTTTCGGGTTTCTAACCTAGTTGGGTATTACTCTTTTAGCACTCTTTTTTTTTTTTTTTTGTCTTTTTTTTTTTTTACGCGTAGTATTCGCGGCTTGTCACCGTTCACCGGGTGTACAAAGGGATTCCGTCGAGGTCCGCAAGTTGCATGGCTCCTCCGGAGAAGATCTTACGGACGACATATGGCCCGACCCATACAGGCTCCCATTTGCCGAGAGGGTTGATACGGACCAGGGGCTTTTCTTTTAGAACGAGATCACCTTCTCGGATCTCCCGATGCTTTACTTTCTTGTCGAAGGCTCTGGCCATTCTTCCTTGGTAGGCCCGGATGTGTTCCATGGCCTTGACTGCGTTCATCTAGTAGGGCCGATTCATCATGGCGACTCGAGCCATTCGACCTCGTTGATCGCTTTCCGCCGGTATACGGAGCGAGGATTTCGGCTCGATTGGGAGTACGGCTTCCATTCCGTATGTGAGGGCAAACGGTGTTTCCCAGGTTGCCGTTCGGATCGATGTTCTCAGCCCCAGAGTGCCAGGTGTAACTTCTCGGGCCAATCTCTACCTTGGGCAGCCATTTTTCGGATGATATTTTCCAGAGTCTTGTTTCTTTGCTTCGACAGCTCCGTTGGTTTGGGGCCCGTAGGGTGATGACTTGTGACGGGTTATTCGGAATTCCGCCAGCAATTTTTCACATTCCCCTTCGAAGTGGGATCCATTATCCGAAATGATTTCTACTAAGCAACCCGTATCGGCACATGATGTTTTCTTTGATGAAGAGGGCAACTTTCTTTGAATTGAGGATTCTCGTAGGACTTTGAGCATCCTTTTCGATTCGCTTCGAAGAAATCGCCAATCAAGGCTACCTTTAGGCTTTTCCGCCAGAACTCCGTGGTTCACACTCACAAATCTCCTGCACGACTGGGCTCGATTTTGCCTCTTCCGTGACAATTCCCCAGTTTAAAGATTTTTTTTTTGCTGTTTTGATTTTTTTTTTTGTTTAATGTGTCTGTTTATCTAATGAAGGCGAAGTTATTAAAAATTTTTTTATTAATTAATTCATCATTAGTTAAAGCGGCAATCAAGGATACTCGTGAAGGCTTCACATGGTGATCCAAAAATACCCCATTCTCGGTATGATTTGCATGAGCTCGAGCATTCATGTGAGGGCCACGCGGACGTACCTAGAGACCATGTATTTCTTTCATGAGTTCGGTAGCCTCTTGTTTTCTTCGATCACAGTCGCGGAGGCCTTGATAACGTTTTTGTATAACATGTTTCCCAAAAGGCATAATGGGAGCGAGCCGCTTCGGGGCTGAGAGACTTTTTGCTTTGATTCCTTCTTTATATTCACACCAATCGTCTTCGTTTTTGAAAGAGGCCTCGCCGCATTGCCAGCCCAGTCTTGGTAAATGACCGAGTGTACCGAAGATCATCGAGTCCGGCTTAAAAACCGCTTCAATTTCGAAGCAATAGGCGGGGTTTTCTCTTCTCAGACTACGAATGGTTTAACGAGACTTTCCTTCGGTATTTCGACAAGAGAGGCTAGTGTAGCCGAGCATCTGCGAACTGTTTCGGTCTCTTGCTTGAGGTAATGAAAAGTCCCGATTTCTTTGAATTGAGTTACTAACTCTTCCATGTAAGCATGATACTTACGCAGCCGAAGGATCCACGAGTCTTCCATTTGTTAGGAGCACTGTGATTGATGATGAGAAGCGATCACCTGACCGGGTTACACCTCAATTCCTTGATATTTCTTTCAGGCCAGGGCTTCAGCTCCAGACTATGCAAGCTTCATATTCGCGCGTTGTTGGTGACTTCGAGAAGTTCGGCCTTACACTTGCTAAGGGGGTGTGTTCGTCGATAGGATCGACCGAAGCATTCCTATCCCGTTCCCCCTTTTGTTTGACGCGCCCGTCGAAGAAGAGTTGCCTCATATCCCGTGCCGTGGCGAGTTTTCGTCCTCTACGAGCGAAAGATTCCATCATCGGGAAGTGAGGTTAGTCCTCGGGACTCATCGCACTTGGGAAATCGGCCGGATGTTACGCCGTTATGCGTCCTTTTACATGGATTTCCTTGAAACATAAGCGTGTCATATTCGGCCGAGAGCGACCATTTTGCCAATCTCATGGAGATGGAAGGCTTGTCGAACCAGATATTTGATGGGGTCTATCCTTGAAACAAGATGTATCGGGTGAGGGCGCATGTAGTGTTTCAATTTTCCCACTACCGAGCCCCTAAAGGCACTAACGCGCCCCGTAAAGTCTTCTCCCTCCGAGACGACTTCACGGAAGTAATTGAGTTCGCTTCCTTGGAGCTTTTACGCTACAGGTCTCCCAAAATAGATGGCGTTTTCGACTTTGGAATCTTTTTTTCTCTTGAGCTAGCATAGCCCCAATTCTTTGTATCCGTGACGAGGTCTGAGATATAGCGAAGTGGCTTTTGCGCGATGTGGTGGGGCGAGAGAATCGGGAGATTACCTTGAGTATGCCTTAATTTGTTCAAAGGCAAGTGACGATCTTGCAGGGTCCATTACGAATGTAGGCATTCTTTTTCGACCCAACTTGAAGATTGGCTCGCGAGATCGAGGTAAAGGCGCTGCTCATCCAAATTTGATCGCTGGCGGCTTATGTATTGCAGTCTTCCCATGAAGGATTTTACTTACGTCGTGTCGTGGTGGCTTCATTTCAACTATCGCCTTGATTTTCCCCAAGGGATCTACTTCGATTCCGTTAGCATACCATATATCCTAGTACCTTGCCCGTCTTACAGAAGGTACACTTAGAAGCGGGATTCGGTCTCATCTTGTGGTCTCGGAGCGGCCGTGAAGAATTTTCTCAAATCAACGTGACGTCTTGAGCACATACGATCCTGCAGGAATGTATTATCTAGATCCGTCCACATAGACCTCAATTTCTTTGTGGATCATGTCATGGAGAGCAGTACGAATGATGGCGCCTGCAGCCGTAGCTGACATTCTTTAGTCCGAATGGCATGACCGGTAGCAGTATGTGTGCCCAAAGGGGTTGTGAAGGCATTTGTTTTGGCTGATCTTCTTACGCCATTTTGATTTGGTTGTAGCCTGGCAAAACCATCGGCGAAAGATTTGACTTCGTGGTTGGCAGTGGAATCTACCAAAATACCTGGGCTTCGATGTTTGGCGAGGAAATCGTCTTTGGGCGAACTTTGTTCAAGTCTCTGAAATCTACGCGGCATCGGATCTTTCAGTTGGCCTTGGTCACCGTCGCTATGTTGGCTCGACCATGTTGGGTATTCAACAATGACCCACGATGAACCATACCGAGCATCTTTTCTATTTCCTCTTTCGCCTTGCAGTAAGGACCATTCGGGCTTAATTCTTCTTAACACGCTGCGGCTTGACTTAAGGTCGAGCACCGTGGTATTGGTGCTCAGCAACTATGGAAGGATCGAGCTGGGCCATATCTTTATAGGACCATGCGAACACATCCACGAATTCTTTTAGCGGCTCGATTGCAGGCAATTCGCTGCCTTTGATCCCTTCGCGGAAACTACCCGTCTGCGTCTCTTTAGGCTCTTAAAGAAGGTTCCCAATTCACACGTTGTCAAAATCTCTTCGGGCTTAGGCTCGATTTTCCTCTTTCGGACAACATGCTTAAAGATTTCTTTGATATATTGTTCATTTAATGTGTACGCCTCTTAAATCTAGTGAATCGTTATTAGCTGTTTTTAGATTATTAGTTAATTCAGGGCGTCATTAGTTAAAGTGGCAATTGGGGATACTCGAAAGGTTCATCATTTCATTGAAGACGAAGGGGAATACGCGCGTTGGCTACGAGGCTCGTAGTCTTCGGGGCGTGAGAAGCGTCGGACGACTTTCGAGAGACTCGAACTTCAACAATGAGGGCTCGGAGGACTTCTGAGTTGACACGAAGGACGGGGGACCAATCCCAAGCTTGGTGATCATTTCTCTTTGGTCGCGGACGGGCACGAGAGAGTTTCCGATTCTTTAGCGGCATGTGGTGGTGGCTTCTGCCGGCTTTCGGGAAGGCATGGTCTCTGTGCTATCCCTCTTCGGCTTCGTTGCTATCATCTCTTTGTCCCGAACCCAGAATCAGCTGTGTTTGGCATCGAAAAGCGAGCGTGTGGATGTAGGGATCTTCCTCGGTCACGGGGACTTGGTTTCGTCACAATCTGATCGCTCAATCCGGATGCTTGGGCGCGTGCGTCTCGGTGGCGGCTAGAAAAATCTCATGTCCCATACTCGGCGGAAAGGCTTGGCGGAGTAGTTCGTGAGAGGACGTCCTTGCGTCTCGACGTTTCATAGATTCGAGAAGTACGTCGGTGTTTCTTGACTTTTATCATGAAAACCTCCTCGCCGGCGAGGCTGAGAATGCCTTTTGGTTTGCGAATCTTGACAAATCGCCGATTGAGGAATGGGGACTTGTGTGCACTGTATCACGGCGGTGTTCGGCATTTCCTTCGATGCGATACTCCAGGAGTGTTGGAAATAGCAATTGGGTTGATGAATCGAACTTCTTCGGGGGTCAAGCTTAAAGTGTAATCCGACATAGTTGGCATTCTTTGGATTCAAGGATCTTTGTGAGACTTGCCTCTTGAAGGATGTAGCCCCCGAGTGTTTGGCAATCAAATCCCCGTGGCGTTCTTGGCCTATTGTTTCGGCCGTTCCCTATGAGAAGCTATGCTTCCAACTTATGACTTCAAGGTCTCCTGTAGGTTGATGAATTTGGCTTTTTGCATTGGTGGAGAGTGGAGGCTATGGCTTTCATGTGATGCAACCAAGGCGTACTAAGAGGGCCGTGAACTCGGAGGATATCCATTACATGGAACTGCGGGCACCATTTGGGTTCGTACCTCGAGTTCAGGAGTCGTCATGAGAATGGGGCCAGACAAGAACCGTCGTAGGCTTTGGACGGTCCAGGGTAGATGGGATCACGCGCCTTTCATTTATGCGGAGGGACTCCGCCTCATCGTGAGGGAAGGACATTTACCGATGATCCATTGTCAGCTAATACCCCGAGGGGAGTGACATGGTGTTTCGAGCCGAATAGTGATGTACAAAGCTTCATTGTGGTTTGGGAGACATCTCTTGGCAAATCTTCATCGCAGAAGGTGATTATACTCCCATATAGGTGAGGATCATAGATTTGGTCCTTGTCTCGGGATGGAGAGTCATGAATAAGCCGGCCACTTCGTGCCTTTTTCTTGCGAGGCGTCAGAGTCTTTGCCGAAGCCCCTGGGTTATACCGATGCCTTTTGTGGCGGTTGCCATCTCCAGTCAACATGTTGATTGAGCTGGAGAGCGCCCGACTGGCGTCGGTTTTCTTCATCGGTGGATACTCGGGAGAGTGGACAACCGAACCCTTGACCCAGGGGGTTGGACTTCCGTCTGCGCATACTGCATCCGGAAGGTCTCACTTCGTCGTTGGCAAGGTTCTTTTACACTCTTTTACCCCCTTTTTGCTTGGGGAAAGATCGACCCGAGTAGAGTACATAATAATCAAATCCCCTGTGTGGCTCCCCGAGCGTTCCCACATGTTATCACCGGCCTCGAACCTCTCCTTCAATTTTGCCGGGAGGAAATTTTCTTTTTCTTAGAGGACGGTCCTCGTGTATCCAAATTCTGATAGTCCCTTTCAAGGCAATGACACAAAATATCCCCACCAATGTGTTCCACTGCTAGTGGCGGCGGATTGGGGACCTCGTGGCCCAGCTGAATGACTTTGAGTGGAACCGGTCCCAGGGATTCCGCTGGCTCGTCACAGCGGCGAGTGATTGGACTCCGCGGATAATGAGAGATATTGAGGTCCTGGGGAATGGGCATATGTTTGCCCTTCAAGGTAGCCCGGATACCGGTTGGGATATTGCTAAGGTCCCAGTGGCGTGTGGCCTCTTCAATCCAGCTCGCATGCTCCTGTTTACGGCGTTCTTCCAGGGGGCTTTGATGGCCGACCATATTTCTTCGACTTGTTCCGATTTTCATCACTCAGCCGATATTTGTGGGATCATCACCTTGAGAGGGGACAATCTGACAAGTATACCGAACTCTTTCGTCCCCGATGTTTGGGGGCCGGTTGCCTGTAAGTCGGCGGGCGGTGGAGTCCGGCGGTGGAAACATAGGAATCTTGGGGTAGCATCTTGGTGTATCCGGATCGTTAAGAAGAGAGGAGAACCCTTTCTCGTCTTTGAGGTAAAAGTGCCATCGGAATTGAGACCGATAGTCAAACCATGACTTGCAACTATCAGAGCAGTCATCAATTTGAGCCTCATGCCGAAGTCTCATTGCTTCTACCAACTGGATCCACATCTTTGGTCACTGTGAGGATTTCGGAGGACGGAGCAACGTTATCCCCATCATTACGGCTGATGCAGACATTCAAACCCGGAGTTGGAGCAAACGGCGAAGCCGACAGCGCTTGGCTAATTTTCCCATCAAACGGTGACCGGTGCCCGAAACCAAGCTTTGTGCGGAGGCTGGGGGAAAGGACACGAAGGTTCGAATGTGCAGGAATGGAAAGAGGGTAGGTGTTTGGGCTTTTTGGCTCATGCAACATGCGATTATTTGTTCACGTTTACTTAAAACATGTTTTATTAACCTAATCGGTTGGAAAAGATTGCTCTTCTTTTTCGCAAACTACTCGATTCTGGATCGGTGGGCCCCGTCACTACGTCCATAAGCCCCTCGTATTCCACCCGTATTTCGACCTCCCGGGGTGGACCGGCCCGGGCGAGGGTCACATAGGGCAAGCGGGTCCCACCGACCGAAAGAAAAGTGATCCTAGAAGTCGGCGGGTAATCGAGTCTTAACGAGCATTCGATGTAAATTACGGACAAAGCTGACGTTAAAGTCAAGATCGTGTCCGAGGGCTCGACGAAAAGTCGGCATGATTTGGACCGATAAATGTCCGCTATTGATCTTGACTTGTCGTCAGTTAAGCCGTAATTAGGCATGGAATAACCGTTAATCCTTGATGACTCGGTGTCAATGCCGGGAGTCAGTGTATAATTTGTGCCGGCCGAGCCGAAGTCAAGGCGCCGGTCAATATCTTGGTCAAAGTCGCGGCGGAAAACCGGCGTAACTTCGGCTGATTAGCGGCGATTAGGGACCCGAGAGATATTGAGTCGGTATGCCGACAAAGGCTTGAAAGGAAAGGTCTATACACGGACAGGGCATGACACAGACCAGACTAAAAACCAACCGGGTCTCGGACAATGTGTGTCACGGACAAGTGCATGGTCGACACGAGGCTCCATGGGATGTTTGGGTAGTCCTGTGCTCATCCGAGAGGCGTAATAAGACCAAACGGACCGCGACAAGGATTTCCCCGGGTTAGGGACGTAGTATGCAGTGTACGGTCACGTGCGCGTAGTGTGCAAGCAGTCTATTTTCTTTTTCTGAGTAAAATAGAATTTTTTTTTATGTGTCTTAAAAATATGATGCATGATTTTTTTTGAAAGTTTTCTTTTTTTTTTTTTGAAAATCTTTTTTTTGAATTTTTTTATGAGCACATAAGCACGTAAGCATGAAAATTCCGACAGTTAGGGACATTATTCCGACAGTCAAAATTTTGACTTTCTCCGAGGCGGCCAAAACAACATGAAAACTGTGCAAAAATCAACACACACACAAAAATGATTTTCAAAACCGGGACGGAAGCTTGACCCTCAAAAGCTTTTTTTTTTTTTGAAAACGGTGATACCGGTACGTGGGATTGTTAGACCACAATTTATCCCCGACTCGTGTTAGGAGGCGATAACGGGAAATTTAATGGTTTCCACCAATATACCGAATACCATTTTTTTATTAAAAAGCTTAGTCCCCAGCGGAGTCGCCACTGTAACGATGGTGTTGAAAATTCGGCTTTTGCGTTTCTTTGAAAAACCAAATAAAACCGGAAAAAACGGAGTCGCCACGCCATTTTAATTTTGAAGGGGCCAAAACTTTGAAAAAAGCCCGAGATCAGAGATTTAGGTTCGGAGGTCATGTTACGCGTCGGGAAGGACGTTAGTGTGCACCCGACGCGCCTCGTAAAAACGAGTCTTCCAAGCTGAAAATCATTTGTGTGTGTGTGTGTGTGTGTGTGTTTTGGCCAAAATAAGTTGAAACTGGAAAAAGTAAAAATTGGGATGTCTTTTTAAGACTTTAAACTGATCCCATGATTTTTTGGAGAATTTTTGGTTTGAGATTTGGTACTCAAAAAACCTTTTGAAGTTGAGAAGTCACTTCTGCCAGAAGGAAATGGCAGCAGACACCTAATTTTGAAATGGATTCAAGGGTCCTAAAACTTCATAATCTGGATGAACTCAGAGAATGAAAGTTTCTCTAGACTCCTTGAATAAACTTTGTGTGAAAGAAATTTCCATTTTGGAGAAGATTTGAGGTCAAAACCTTCGGGAAACCTCAGATATGAGATCTGGATTTCCAGAAGCTGATGAACTAGCCTCTGAAAGAAAAATTGAAAAGAGGAGTTTTACTCACCCAAAAAATAAGGTAAAAATATGTCTGGAAAGCTCTGGATGTTGGATACAAAAAGTGTTTTGTAGTCAACACCAAATTCCAAGTTCGTCTGTGTCCAAAAATTAAGACCATGGACTGAGGTCTGAGAAAATTGCTACTGGACAGCAACTTCTCAAGAAAGAAAATATGATTTAAAGGGGGGTTTTGCATCCATGCTTGTCCCCATTTCCCTAGGTTTTGGTTAGTGATCACTAGACATTTTAGTGGTGAATCAACTATACCAAACCATCCTTGGGGTACATTAGGACTAAGCATTTCATTTGCTTGGGGAGGGGGATTTTACCCTTTGAAATCAAGATTTAGTGCTTAAAAATGGTTTTTTAGGGTTTTGAAAGTGCATTTTTGCAAGTAAGAAAGAAAAGCTTTGAAAATAATGTTGATCTTTGTAGAAGATCATCCATGGAGATGGTCTTCCATGGTGATCTTCTTAGATCTAGAGAAAGGAGATGAAAGAACTACATTTTGTAGTTTGAAGATGCATGCATGGATGAGATTTAGGGTTAGGAAGAAGAGGGTTTACCAATCTTCCTTGTGTTCTTGAGTGTTTGGCTTGAGTGTATGAGTGTTTAGGGCTTTAATATGAGAGTGAGTGGATGAGTATGAGTTGGGAAAGATTGGAAAGAAAAAGGTGACAATTCTTGAGAATTCTCACTGTTTTCTCTCTATATTTCGCCAGAACTTCGTTGCTATTGTGTTCTTCCTCCTTTATTTCTGTGACTGGAGGGCTCAATTTATAGCCCTCCTGAAAATACAAACATGTCCGCGCGGATGGATCCAGTCGCGTGCACTGTTCATTAATTGCTGCTTCAGGCTTTGGACACAAGGAATAATCTTTTTCAAAATTCAAATTGACCAGCCAGATTATGTTTCCAGCATTGCTATATTTGGTTTTCTTCATTTGTTTTTCTTTTTGAGATTCTTTTTAAGGTTTAACCTTAAATAACAATGCCCATTTTACCCTTACTTTGTTAGAAATGTTAGGATAGTTAGGAATTGTTGGAAATGTTATAACTTCCGTTAATTTTCTAACGGAAATTCTAACAAGCTCAAATTGGAGTACTTACACTTAGCATCACGAGTCGTGATGTTGTTCTGCACGGATGCTTTTGAATGCACGAAGCGTGACACGACTGGCGAAGGAAGGCACGACTCGTGAAGAAGATCACGAGTCGTGAAATTGGCGGATTCCGTTTCCGAGTTGATTTTGTTTCCCTGTTTTGGCGTTTATTTTTGGAACTGTTTTAGTCTTTTCCTTTTTCCTATTTGATTAGGGTTGTTTGGGGGTATTTAAACTTGTTTTAGTTTCCTAAAAACATTAGTCTCTTTTATTAATTGAATTCATATTTTGCTCTTGCAAAACTCTTGGTCAATTTTATTGGCTTGCAGAAGGATTTCTTAGGAAATTCTTGTTATCTTGGGAATTGCGATTCCTTGCAGAAGGTTTTGATTTCGATCAAGCCTTGGTTACTATTCCGCTGCGTTGCTTTACATCAGTTGGTATCAGAGCTCGGACGATCCTAGGGTTCTCCGACGAGGTGATGGCAAACGATGGGAGAAACAACGGCGACCTCACTGCTATCCTTGAGCGTATGCGGTTAGATGCAGAACGTCGAGATCAACAGCATGCAGAACTACTGGCGGCTCTGACGCAGATGCGGGTAGGTGGTGGCGGTGATGCCAATCCACAACATCGGGCAGGTCCTCGCGGGGAAAATCTCCACCGTGATGAGCCGATGGGCGGGGAGGTTTCTGATAATGATGAAGGGGAGGCCAGGGCAGCGCCTCCACACGACCAACGTCCTAAGATTAGGGCGGACATTCCGGCTTTTAATGGTGAGTTATCTATGGAAGATTTCTTAGATTGGCTTTCGGAAGTTGAAAAATTCTTTCGTTTGATGCGTATTGAAGAAGATAGTAAAGTCCCATATGTTGCTTACAAACTGCGTGGTGGTGCATCTGCTTGGTGGGATCAATTGACTAGGCAGAGGTTGCGTGAAGGACAGCCCGAGATTCGTTATTGGAACCATATGAAGAGGGAATTAAGGGACCGTTTTCTTCCCCGTAATCATGATCAGGATCTCTATATGAAATTCTTGTCTTGTAAGCAAGGTAGTCGTACTGTTGATGAATATGTTCATGATTTCCATGCGCAGTCTGCACGCACTGATTTGTTTGAGACAGAGTCGCAGATGATTGCTAGATTCATGTCGGGTCTTCGGGTTAATATTAAACATCATATAGAGTTGTTTACTTCTTACTCTTTGAATGAAACTATTTCTAGGGCAAGAAAGGCAGAAAGACAATTGGCAACTCCGTTTCGTGCTCCGACTACATTTAGGCGATTTGGTGATGCTTCTTCTTCGAGTGGCAAGGGACAGTCGTCGGGTGTTAATGTTGATGGTGGCAAGGAGATTTCCCAAGTTGCGGGTCCGAAGGTTGATGATGGCAAGAAGACTGCACCTCCGGCGCCCACACAAAATCCACCGGCTCGTCGGAACACCATCGCACAAGGTAATAATCCTTATGCAAAACATTATGGAGATAAATGTTTTAGGTGTCAACAACCCGGGCATATTTCCAATAATTGTCCACAACCACGGAGAGGAGTTAATGTGGTGGAGCGCGATGAGTATGATGATGAGGTGAATGATGAAGATGGTGACGTGGTGCATGTAGATCCCAACGGAGATGATGATGAGGAGGTAGAGCACGGATCTTATGTGGTCCGAAAACTTATGTTGACTACTCCTGCGGAGGAGGCCAATCCGGAGCGTCATAACATTTTTCGCACCAAGGGGAAGGTTGTTGATTCTGCAGTTATGATCATTGTTGATAGTGGGAGCAGTGAAAACCTAGTGTCTCGTGGTTTGGTGGAGAAATTGAAGCTCGAGGTACGCAAGCATCCTACTCCTTATTCTGTGGGATGGATTAACAACGTGGGCACTATTAAGGTACATGAGCAATGCATTATTCCTCTTTCTATTGGTAGCTATAAGGATGATGTGTTATGTGATATAGTAGATATGTCTGCATGCCATGTTTTGTTGGGTAGGCCTTGGCAATATGATCTTGGTGTTGTGTATAATGGCCGGGAGAATTTTATTCGTCTTACGAAAGATGGGGTGCGTTTTCATTTGCATGCTTTGAAAAGTGGTTCTAGTAGTAAACCAAAGGGGAAGCCTATTATTTCTTTGTGTACTGCCCATGAGTTTGCGCAGGATATTGTGGATGCTCCATTTGTGTTTGCGGTGGTGCAAAAGGGAGTTTTGGGACAAGTTAGTTTGATTCCTACATCTTTGCAGTCTTTATTGGATGAGTTTAGTGATGTTATGCCTGACGAGCTTCCTGCAGGGTTACCTCCCTTGCGTAATATTCAGCATAATATTGATTTGGTGCCAGGTGCCTCTTTGCCTAACCTCCCACACTACAGGATGAGTCCTGCGGAACATGAGATTTTGCGCTCACAGGTGGAAGAGTTGTTGTCGAAGGGTTATATACAGGAGAGCATGAGCCCATGTGCAGTCCCTGCTCTACTTGTTCCTAAGAAGGATGGTTCTTGGAGGATGTGCGTTGATAGTCGGGCGATCAACAAAATCACTGTTAAGTACAGGTTTCCGATTCCTCGTTTGGATGACATGTTGGATATGCTAAGGGGTTCCAAAGTGTTCTCCAAGATTGATTTGAAGAGTGGTTATCATCAGGTTCGTGTACGCCCGGGGGATGAGTGGAAGACCGCCTTCAAAACCAAGGAAGGCTTGTATGAGTGGTTGGTGATGCCATTCGGGTTGTCAAACGCCCCTAGTACTTTTATGCGATTGATGCATCAAGTGCTGAAGCCCTACAATGGTAAATTTTTGGTGGTTTATTTTGATGATATCTTGATCTATAGCAGGTCGGAGGAGGAGCATATGGAGCATCTTCGAGCAGTTCTGCAAACTTTGAGGGACAATGAGTTGTATGTGAACCTCAAAAAGTGCAGTTTTATGATTGATCATTTGTTATTCTTGGGCTATATTGTTTCTGCAGATGGTATTCGGGTAGACGAAGACAAGGTTCGTGCTATTCGTGATTGGCCTATACCAACGACAGTCAGTGAGGTGCGTAGTTTTCATGGCCTTGCCACTTTCTATCGTCGTTTTATTTGGAATTTTAGTACTATCATGGCTCCAATTACGGAATGTATGAAGAAAGGGAAGTTTCTTTGGAATGATGAGGCGACTGCTAGCTTTGCTTTGATCAAGGAGAAATTGTCGAGTGCACCTTTGCTTGTTCTACCGGACTTCTCTAAACCCTTCGAGTTAGAGACGGATGCGTCGGTGATTGGTATAGGGGCTGTTTTGCTTCAAGGCAAGAAACCAGTTGCTTTCATGAGCCAGAAGTTGGAGGAAGCTAAGCGGAAGTGGACTGTTTATGAGCTTGAATTCTATGCAGTAGTGCAAGCTATCAAGCATTGGGAGCAGTATTTGTTGCAGCGTGAGTTCATTCTTCATACCGATCATGAGGCCTTGAAGTATATGAATGGTAAGAAACCGCTTAATCGTATGCATGCTCGTTGGGTTGCTTACTTGCAACAGTTCACTTTTGTTATTAAACACAAAAGTGGACAACACAATAAGGTAGCGGATGCCTTGAGTCGGAGGGTCAATTTATTGGTAACAATGGATAATGTTGTTGTGGGTTTTGATTGTTTGAAGGATATGTATGCCACTGATGATGATTTTGCAGATGAGTGGGCAAAGTGTAGAGATGGGAATCCTGTTGGGTTGTTCTTCTTGCAGGACGGTTTCTTGTTCTATATGGACAAATTATGTATTCCGGGGGTTACATTCGTGAAAGCCTTATTGCAGAGATCCACAAGCAAGGACATTATGGGAGAGACAAGACGGTGGAGCTCGTTGGGAAGAAGTATTATTGGCCACATCTCCGTAGAGACACACACAGACTTGTTCAGAAGTGTATGAGTTGTCAGATCAACAAGGGCCAATCTCAGAATACGGGTTTGTATACCCCTCTACCGATTCCGGATGGACCATGGGAGGATATTTCCATGGATTTTGTGCTTGGACTTCCGAGGACGCAACGTGCCAATGACTCTGTTTTCGTGGTAGTGGATCGTTTCTCGAAGATGGCTCATTTTATCCCTTGTCGTAAGACTCATGATGCTTCTCACATCGCGGGTTTATTCTTTAAGGAGGTTGTCCGTTTGCATGGGGTCCCGAAATCTATTACATCCGACCGTGATACTAAGTTTCTTAGCCATTTTTGGCGTACTTTGTGGCGTATTTTTCAGACGGACTTACAGTTCAGTAGTTCGTTTCATCCGCAGACAGATGGCCAGACGGAGGTTGTGAATAGGACCATGGGTTCTATGGTTCGTTGTCTTTGCAGTGAGTATCCGAAGAAGTGGGATTTGGCCTTGTCAACGGCTGAATTTGCTTTTAACAACATGACGAATCGGACTACGAAGAAGACTCCTTTTGAGATAGTGTATCAACGGCCTCCTAAGCATACTCTTGACTTGATTCCTTTGCCTAGAGTTCCGGGGTATAGTATTGCAGCTGAAAACATGGCGGAGATGATAGACGCGGTTCAGTTGGAGGTCAAGAAGAACATTGAGGCTTCTAATGCCAAGTATAAGGAAATTGCGGATAGGCGGCGTCGTGTGAAGTTGTTTGCAGTAGGTGATTTGGTGATGGTTCATTTGCGTAAAGAACGGGTTCCTCAAGGTACGTATCACAAGCTTCATCCCAAGAAGATTGGGCCTTGCCGGATAGTGAAGAAGATTAATGATAATGCCTATGTTGTGGATTTGCCCGAGGGATGGAATATTTCTAGTACTTTTAATGTTGCGGACTTGGTTGAATTCCACCCTGATGTTCCCCTTTATTTGGATATGGATTCGGGGTCGAATCCTTTTGAAGTGGGGGCGAATGATGTCGTGGGTGATAGCAGGCAGGAGGAACGGAGGACCTTGCAGCAAACCTGGACGGAGGGCTTGGTAGGTCGCGCGACATCAACGGCCATGGAGCACGACTCGTGCTTAGCATCACGAGTCGTGATGTTGTTCTGCACGGATGCTTTTGAATGCACGAAGCGTGACACGACTGGCGAAGGAAGGCACGACTCGTGAAGAAGATCACGAGTCGTGAAATTGGCGGATTCCGTTTCCGAGTTGATTTTGTTTCCCTGTTTTGGCGTTTATTTTTGGAACTGTTTTAGTCTTTTCCTTTTTCCTATTTGATTAGGGTTGTTTGGGGGTATTTAAACTTGTTTTAGTTTCCTAAAAACATTAGTCTCTTTTATTAATTGAATTCATATTTTGCTCTTGCAAAACTCTTGGTCAATTTTATTGGCTTGCAGAAGGATTTCTTAGGAAATTCTTGTTATCTTGGGAATTGCGATTCCTTGCAGAAGGTTTTGATTTCGATCAAGCCTTGGTTACTATTCCGCTGCGTTGCTTTATATCAAAAATTCGTTCGAGCTCGGCTCGAAACGAGTTTCGAGCTGTTCGCGAGCTGTTCACGAGCTTTTTTGCGAGCTTCTCGAACTCGAGCTTTAACGAGCCGAGTTCAAGCTTAACTCGAATTTAAAAAAAAAACTGAACTCAAACGATCTTTAGTTCAAGCTTTATCGAGCTTTTATTCGAATTCTCGAGCCTAAACGAGCCGAGCCGAGATCGAGCTTTGTCTTTGTCTCTACATAATTTTTTTTTCAATTTTGATTTTCATAATTCATTATATTCTTACAAAAAACATAAAAAAAATTGAAAATAACTAAGAAAAATATTTATTATTTATTTTTTACTTTTCGAATGACATTTTAAAATGTCAAATATTTTGAGACAAATTTTAAAATTTATTTTGAAACGAATAGAGTAATAATTTTAAAATGTTCAATTTATGTTATGGGTGAATGGATGGATGGAGTCATGAAATATAACTTTCCTAATTACTAAGACTACCACTACTATCACTACCACCACTACCACTACTACCACTACCACCACCACTACCACTACCACTACCACCACTACCACTACCACCACCACCACCACCACCACCACCACCACCACTACTAATACTACCACTACTACTACCGCTACTACTACTACTACCACTACTATCACCACTACTACCACCACTACCACTACTACCGCTACTACCACCACTACTACTACTACCACTACCACCACTATCACCACTACCACCACTACCACTACCACTACCACTACCACTACCACTACCACTACCAACACTACTACCACCACTACTACCACTACTACCACTACCACTACCACCACTACTACCACTACCACTACCAACACCACCACCACTACTACCACTACTACCACTACTATCACTATTACCACCACTACCACCACTACTACTACTACCACCACTACTACCACTACCACCACTACTATCACCACTACCACTACCACCACTACCACCACTATTACCACTATTACCACCACTACTACTACCACTACTATCACTACCACTACCGCTAACACTACCATTACCACCACCATCACCACCACCACCACCACCACCACTACTATCACTACTACCACCACTACCACCACTACTACTACTACCACTACTACCACTATCACTACCACCACTGCTACCACCACTACCACCACTACCACCACTATTACCATTATTATCACTACTACTACTACTACCACTATCACCACCAGTACCACTACCACCACCACTACCACTACTATCACCACCACCACTACTACCACTAAAAAATTTAGAAAAAAACTAAACAAATGAAAGTATAATAAAGAAATCAGGGATGTATAAAACTCTTTAATTTTTATGTATAAATGTATAATTTTTTAATTTTTTATGATTAGAAATAAACATTTTGGACTTTTTTTAGTATTGAAGTTTTTTTTCAAAAAGTTATATAAAAAAGTTAGAAAAAAAACTAAACAAATGAAAGTATAATAAATAAATCAGGGACGGGTAAAATTCTTTAATTTTTATGTATAAATATATAGTTTTTTTATTTTTTATGAATAGAAATAAATATTTTGGACTTTTTTTAGTATTGAAGTTTTTTTCAAAAAGGTATATAAAAAAAGTTAGAAAAAAACTAAACAAATGAAAGTATAATAAAGAAATCAGGGACGGATATTTTTTTTTTAATTTTTATGTATAAATGTATAATTTTTTTTTATTTTTTATGAATAGAAATAAACATTTTGAACTTTTTTTAGCATTGAAGTTTTTTTCAAAAAGTTATATAAAAAAAGTTAGAAAAAAACTAAACAAATGAAAGTATAATAAAGAAATCAGGAAATTCTTTAATTTTTATATATAAATGTATAGTTTTTTTATTTTTTATGTATAGAAATAAATATTTTGGACTTTTTTAGTATTGAATTTTTTTTCAAAAAGTTATATAAAAAATGTTAATAAAAAACTAAACAAATGAAAGTATAATAAAGAAATCAAGGACAGGTAAAATTATTTAATTTTTATGTATAAATGTATAGTTTTATTATTTTTTATGAATATAAATAAATATTTTGAACTTTTTTTAGTATTGATTTTTTTTTTTCAAAAAGTTATATAAAAAATGTTAGAAAAAAACTAAACAAATGAAAGTATAATAAAGAAATCAGGAACGGGTAAAAACCTTTAATTTTTATGTATAAATGTATAGTTTTTTTTATTTTTTATGAATAGAAATAAATATTTTGGAATTTTTTTAGTATTGAAGTTTTTTTTAAAAAGTTATATAAAAAATGTTAGAAAAAAACTAAACAAATGAAAATATAATAAAGAAATCAGAGTCGAGCTTATCGAGCCGAGCTCGGTCTCGAGCTCGAGCTCGAGTTCAAGCTCGAGTTCGAGTTCGAATTGTTTGCGAAAATTTTTATTCGAGCTTTTAACGAGCCGATCCCGATTTGAGCTTAAACGAGTCGATCCCGATCAAAGCTCGCTGAACAAACGAGTCGAGCTCGAGCCGGCTCGAAAAAAATTTGAGCCTGAAAATTGGGTCGAGCTCGAGCTCGAGTTAGACTCGAGCCTTCTTAAACTCGAGCTTTTACGAACCGAGCTCAAATCAAGTCCAAGTCTGTTCGATTCACGTAACAGCCCTACCGCTATACATTTCAAACGTCTAGGTCACTTTACCTGACTTTATGTGAATGTGTGAAGTTGAACCGCACTAAATCCAATTCCCCAAAAAGATTCGTAACTTGAGA
This sequence comes from Adenophora triphylla var. japonica, assembly GCA_022495995.1. Lineage (NCBI taxonomy): Eukaryota > Viridiplantae > Streptophyta > Magnoliopsida > Asterales > Campanulaceae > Adenophora > Adenophora triphylla. The sequence continues at coordinate 781,386 of JAFEMH010000206.1, read as the reverse complement.
GAGAGAGAGAGAGAAATTGAAAATCTTAGTTTGATTAATTTCACTTTGTGAAAATGATGATGTCTGTTTACCAAAATGTCCAATTTACATCAACATCAGTTCAATTCCTAGTGGTTGCCTGTCACACTTTTAAATACTAGAATACTTTATTTTTTTATTTTTTTAGTTTTTTTTTTAATTAAAAAAAATATTTTTTTTAAGGACAAAATGAAAAAGGGACAAATGTATAAAGGCAAAATGGGAAATTTCATCCATGTAACTATTCATACTACTGTTCAAAAGGAGGATTTGTGTTATACTATAGATTATGAAAGAGTATAATATATTATTGAAATATTTTTTTATTTTTGCTAATTTCGTAGTTTGAAATTGACAATCTTGATTTTATTTTGTAGGTTTTGACCATAATTATAAAAATTGGGGGAGATTGAAAAAGTATAAAATACTCTTGAAATATTTTTTTTGATTTTTGTAATTATAATTTGTATTTTGTACATATTTAAGTTAAATTAATTTTGAAAATAATTGTGTAAATTTACTTATTTTATAATTGATTTATTTGACTAACAACTAATTCTTATTTTTAATAGTTATCATGAAATAAGTAGGTTTTAAGGATGACAAAAAGACTCCTACTTGAAGAAGGATTCTATGTTGATAAGGAAATGAATGACAAGAAAACTTTTGCTTGGAAAAGGATTGTCCCATGTATATAAAGACAAGTCGCCACACTCTATTCTTGATGAATTCTCTAAAGAGTCCTTTGCTTCCCTGAAGTGATTTGTTAAAGATTTTAATTCTTCAAGATGTTTCTTTCTTAGATCGATGAAGAACAATTGTTAGAAATTAATCTTTTATTCTTTACTGTCTTGAATAGCCTTTTGGTATTGATTTCATAAGTTATAGATCTAATTTTTTAATTTGTTTTGTGTTTGTTTTGTTATAGGAGTCTAGAACTCGTATGATCTTTTCATAGTTTTTCTTTTCTTTCATTTGTAATTGTTTGCTAAAACTTGCTCTTTACAAGTATTTGATTAATGAAAGTTTTTCAGCAAGTTTCGTCTTGTTGAAGTGTTTAAAATCTGAGTTTTTATATTTTGATGCGTTTTTACTTAATTCTATCTGTGTTCACTTGTCTGTAAAGTTGTACCGACACTTGTATAATCATTATTACGCAAAAATGCCAGTTTTCTAGAACAAGAACATTTTTATCTACAAAATATTTCATATTCAAACCATGAGTGGAGGGACTATTTGCATAGCCATGGTAATGTATAAATACTAGAGGGTACATTTTTCCCCATTATTGGCAGAGCTACAACAAATGTAATATGGGCAGCTTACCCGTTTAATTTAAAAAAAACTAAAAAAAATATATTAGTAAACTCTATAAAAAAAAAAGGAAAAATTATCGCTAGATTATTCATCCCAAGTCAAAAGACCAATTAATACAAGGATTTTGAAATTTAACCACCTATTCCGACAACATAATCAAAATTTCACATAATCTCTTGCTAGCTTAAAGACACCCCTACCCTCACACAAACACATGTCTCTCTCTCATCTCCCCTCCCGTTTCTCACCATCTCCGACCACCCTTCCCCTCCCCTAACCTCCGGCCACCCTTCCCCTCCCCTAACCTCCGGCGACCCCTAACCCCATCGCCGCCAACAATATCATTTTGTGAGTGGCATGGCAACAAATTCCTTTCGGTGAACAACAAGACAACTGCAATTAAACTTTCATTTCTTTCCCCTTCTTCTTTATTTCGCCCGATTTCATTCTTATTTGATTAAAATTGTTCAATTTTGACAGAAATTGAATTTATGAATTTTAAAATTCGTCACTCTCTTTCCTTTGTAGTTCTTTTTTTTTCTTCTTCTGAAAAAGAGATATTTATGCCGAATGATATTGGGATTTATTATTTTGATTTGTTTCTGTTGGTGCTTTTTTTCTTTCTTTTTTGGTCAAAACTTGGCATAATGTCGTTGTTGTTGAAGATCTAGACATTACAAAAAAAAATAAAAAAAATATACTATGTTGTAGCGAAATGAATGTTTAAACATTCATTTTGATACAAAATGAAGTAGTACCAATTTCGCTATGTTCCTAAACTTTTTCAAATTTCTTGTTTTTTATTTTTATTTTGATGAGCTATCAGATATACTTTATAGGACATAACAACCAATTTTAAAGGCTTTCTCATGATTCAAATAGTTTCTCATTAGTATATCTCTTTGAAATTGTCAATGGCTTCACTGGAAAGAGATGTTACCGTAGATGTTACCCAACACCTTGGATAACACACTAACGGACATCACACACACACCAAATTAAATAGTTTGTAAAAATTTTGTGCAGCGGAAATAAATAACACAAGATATAATTTTCTCAAGTTATATAAATATATAACTTGAGTGTGCCTAGATGGCGAAGACTTTATAATCAATATAGAAAAATTACAAAGCCGAAAGTTTCCTATTGCTAATACAATGATAATGCTCTATGGAACCAAATGAGACAAAGCACGAATCCTACCCTTAGCCAACACTCTCTTAAACACTCAGTGTTTAAGCTAGAATCACAAGGGAGGAAGGATTATGCGAACCAAAAAACTTTGTCTCTCTTGTGCTAAGGTGTGTCTGTTTGATATTTTATATTTGGCATACTTCAAATGAACCACACCTAGCCTATTTATAGCCTTCAAATGCCTTGGAGGCTACTCCAAAATAACAGCCCTTCTTGTTAAAAACGTGTGAGATGAGTGGAGATAATTCTTGGCTTGATTTCCTCTTCATGTGCCAACTTCTCCTCAAATGTAGCAACCGAAACTTGATGCCCAAGTCCTTGCTTTATCACCTTGTACTCTCTTGCTTTCTTGGTATTGTACTCTTCTAATAATCAACAACAACTCCAAGACTTGGTCTTCCCACGTTTTTCTTCCTTCATCAATTAATATGGACCAAGCAAAGTTTATTCGTAAATCTTCATTTACGAATAACTCCTTCAACAACTTCTTCCTTGTCTTTAGCAATTAATCAAATCATGTATTAACTTGAAATATGGACCAACAAACACATATATCTTGCAAATAATATTAGAAATTAGGATATAATTTAATATGGAAAGAATTATTAAATTAAAAATCATTCCAGTTCGGGTAACACCCAACTGCCAGTGATAGCACCTGTGGCAACACCCACAGTTTGTACTAACAATCTCCCCCATAATTTATAATTTCTTTCCAAACTCTAAAGTGCTGATCCCTGCAAGAAAATGTTAGCCATGCTAGAGCAACTTCCATAGTTATCAACTCCCCCATAATCAAGAAATTAACAACCACAATGATTTATCACAAAAATACTAGTTATCAAATCATATTTTCCAAAATAAGTTTTCCAAACAACTAGCAACCTAAAGTGCCAAAGATAAACCAAAGCTACTAAGCTACTTCAAGTTCAAACAACCCTAAGTTTAAAAAACCAAAAGCAAATAAAATAAACCACCAAAGTATTAAAACATGTTCCGAATTAAAAACATAAAAGTAAATTGTTTTTCAACCACCAAAAGTACCATAACCATGAGAGTGGCAACATCAATCTTCAGGTGATGTATTGTACTCACTCTTCTCGCTCATCATCAGCTTCATCTTCCTCCTATTCATCCCCTTCTTCATCTCCAGCATCTGTGGCAGCACCTTCAGTAACATCTGCAGCAGCACCACTGGCATCTCCACCACCACCACCACTCGGACCAGCTCCATCAGCACTATTATTATCTCCCCCAATTTGGGAAGAAACCTGCCGAATGAATTCATCAGTAATATCCTTGAGCTTTGTCTAACCTTGCACAATCTCGGCAATGGTAGCTGTTTGTTTGTGGAGAAACGCCAAAACTGTGGTCTTTGGTATTGTTGGTGAAGCATTCCCCAACAAATTGTACACATTAGCAAGAACATGAGCTGCATCTGTACCTGAAAAACTTGGAGATTTCGGAGTAACATTTGGGTTAACAGTATGAGTAACACCCTTAGCATGAACCGCTTCACTTGACCCAAATTCATTTATCTTTGACCAAGGAAGATCACCAGTGTACCTTACACTCTTAGTGTTTTTCTTAGTCAGCTGAGTATTTATAGCATAGAGATCAAGAGCTTGGGTATACACATCCGACTCTTCAATGGGTATTTTCTGAGCTTTTAAGACTTGGAATATCAAGGAAGGGTATGGAAACATTGAAATATCCTTTCTTTTACCCCATGAAGCCAAGTGCCTAAACATCACTCTACCCAAATTCACCCTTTAATTTTTCCCCAACTTGTACAATATATCGGCTTGTTGCAAAGTCACATATTGTTCATTGGTTGTAGGAACCCAATTAAAAATACAAAGCTTGTGAAGCAAGGCAAAGAGTGAAGAGAGACGGGAAGCAAGAAAATGAACTTTGATTTTGGGATTCGGATTCTGTGGCCATTCATGCACGACATTATGAGAGATAAACCTAGCAATTTCATACTTATGAACAATAGGACCATCATCATCCATATTTGGGAGTCCCAAAGTTTTGTTGATCAAAGAAGGTGTAATAGAAAAAATATGTTCCATAAAAACACCTTTCCAAATTGATCGGACTTCTCATTATCTAGGTTGGCATGAAGGTTGGCATAGAAATTTTTGACAATAGCTTCAACAAATTTCTAAGGGTGCAAGTTAGCTTTCAAAAAATTTCTATCCTCCAAGAACTGAAATACACCATGCTTTTTGAAATCAACCTCGTCAATGTGCTTTTCTTTGAGAATTTTCGTGTCACTATGTTTCAACCAAAACTCCATATTTTCCTTTCGATAAAATTCCAATGAAAAGTAAGGTTTTGGAAAAGCAACATTCACATCTTCAAACTCTTTCTCAAGAAAATCAGTGGACTCAGAATAGGCAAACTCACTGATAGAAGACTTCGAAGCTTTAGAAACAGAGGATGTTACCTTGGGTGTTGCAGCTTTCTGGGTAACATCTTTGACAGCAGCCCACTTGCTTTTGCCTTTAATGTTTCTTTTCACAACTTCATACAAGGTCTCTTCTTCCTCAATCTCCCAATCTTCAAATGTCTCAACAGAATGGCTCTTTTCAGCATCGGCATGGAAGTCTTCATCCGAAACATGAGCCGAGGAGAGACCAAGAGAGGATTCTTCTGAAACTTCAACTGGATCGGAAGATGTGTTGGATTTAGAAGTACCTTTGTTCCTCATTGAAGTGAGCCTACTTGAGCTCCTCTTTTTGACGGGTTGTCCCGAGGGTTTGTGAGCAATGGCTTTTCTTTTGGTCTTTTTGGTTGACGGAACGGGTGGAAGAGGTGGTAAAGTCACAATGGACAAGGGTTGAGCCATTGTTGTCACCAATGGAGGATCATCCACCGACATTGTCATTGCCGGAGACACATTAAGAGGGGTGGTCGAAGTGTCCATTTGACTTGGACCACTTGAGCCAACGCCCGGAGAGACCTCCAATGGGGCGGATTGCTTCTTGGATGGAGTTGCCATGGTTGGGATTTAGGAAGATTTTGGAATTTTGAAAGGTTTTGATTTTTGAAAGGTTTGAGAGAGAGAGATTGACGGTGATGGAGGAAGTATATAACGCCTAGAGAGAGAAGGGGGAAGAGGCGTTGGCTTAGAGAGAGATAGAGAAAAAAAATGGAAATTTAAATTAGGATAGGATTTTAAATATGATTAGACTTATCCCACCTCCTATTTTTACTCACCTAATTAACCTCCCTTCTATTTTCCTAGCCACACAAAAATTAATCACATTTAATTTACTCCCCCTATTTTCTAGGCCACACAAAATAAATCAAATACAAAACTCCTCACACAAAAAATAAAAACATCCGGCCATTATTTTTATTTTTATTTTTTTAATTTTCAGATTTTTTAATTTTTAATTTTTTTAAAATATATATATATAAAACGGAAATTAAAGAAATAAAATAATAAACACAACAAATATATCAAGTCCAAATGGTTTTTGAAAATCAAATCCCTAAATTTTAGGACTTAGTTATTTGAGATGTTTATCAACGGTAAATTGGTTAGTTAAAGACTTTTTCAAACTTTTAAAACTCTTAAACAATAAAAAGACTTTCAAAGTTTAAAAATTTAAATAACACAACCGAAAAAAAAGAAAAAAATAATAATATAGCACATACAAATATGTTAATGGCAATGATGGTAACACCTAGAATAACACATATGATAAAAACTTCCTTGATAAATATATACCTCTTCAAGTACTTAAGGCATAACAAGCTTAGCCATTTTCAGACACTTCAGGCATAACAAGCTTGTAAAAACATGAGGCATAGCAATTTAAAAAAAATTTTTTTACACTTCTTTAAACAAGGAAGCATCGTAGTAACGAGCTCCGTGCCTCGAGTTTTATTTCAAGTGTAAAGTTTCATTGATTTATGCCGTTCAAGTAGGGTACACTGTAGTAGCGAGCTCCATGTCCCTAATACTAAGCACAAATCACTTCATACATTCTCATTGGCAAGAGTGCATCGTCGCCACGAACGCCGTGCCCCGAGCTCGAGAGAATAGTATGGTATAAGAATTGCCTATTTGCCTTTTATTTATCACATACCAACATTAGTGACTTTGTCACTTTTGAGCACAAAGGGTGTTTTAGCAAGTGTGTTATTCAGGGTGTTATCCTACCATAACAAAAAGGTCAGCATGTGCAGCCGTGAGAACTCTCAAAGCTCAGAGAACTATAAGAATCATTACAGCACAGAAAATAAAACCAAACAAGCAAAATAAATGCACTAGTATACATGTGTTACCCCAGGTGTTATCAGCACCCATGGTAACACCTTTCAACAGAGGACATTTTTTAGAGAATACAAAGACCAAGAGATCTCTTTAGACTAGAGAATCTATCATGATCTAAGGGTTTGATGAAAATATCAGCAAGTTGATACTTTGTATCAATATGCTCTATATTTATTAACTTTTTATCTACCATATCTCTTAAAAAATGATGACGGATGTCAATATGTTTGGTACGGGAGTGTTGTACAGGATTTTTGGAAATATTAATAGCACTCAAATTATCACAGTATAAGGTCAACATATTACTATCAAGACCATAATCATCAAGCATGTGTTTTAACCAAATTAGTTGTGAACAACAACTACCAGCTGCTACATATTCTGATTCAAATTTGTGGATAATGAAACACAATTTTGTTTTCTACTATACCATGATACTAAATTATTTCCCAAGTAAAAACACCCCCCACTTGTACTTTTCCTATCATCCATATCCCCTGCCCAATCCGAGTCACTAAAGCCTACTAAATTAGTATTAGTATCTTTACTATACCAAATCCCTAAATCACTAGTTTCAGATACATATTTAATGATCTTTTTCACAGAATTTAGGTGAGACACTTTAGGATTGGATTGATATCTAGCACATACACACACAGTGTACATCAAATCAGGACGACTAGAGGTAAGGTAAAGAAGGCTACCAATCATGGAACGATATAGGGTTGGATCAACATCTTCTCCCACTTGATCTTTTCCAATCTTGAGAGAAGTGCCCATAGGAATTTTTGAGCTCTTCGAACCTTCCAACCCAAACTTCTTCACCAGGTTCCTTGCATATTTGCTTTGGGAGATGAAAATCCCTTCACTTGATTGCTTAACCTGCAGGCCTAGAAAGAAGTTAAGTTCCCCCATCATGCTCATTTCAAATGTTGATGTCATAGCCTCTACAAAATTATTTAAACAAGTTTTTGATGTAGAGCCATATATTATGTCATCAACATAGATTTGAACCACGACAAGTTCTTTTTCATGTTTAAGAATGAATAAAGTCCTATCTGCTTCTCCTCTAGTAAAACCATATTTTAGTAAAAAACTAGTTAACCTACCATACCATGCACGTGGAGCTTGCTTCAACCCATAAAGAGCTTTATCAAGTCTATACACATGGTCTGGTTGAAATGGATCTTCAAAGCCTTTTGGTTGTTCAACAAAAACTTCCTCATCTAAGTATCCATTTAAAAAAGCTGCTTTGACGTCCATTTGAAACAATGTGATTTTAAGAAAACAAGCAATGGCCAATAAAAGTCTTATTGACTCAATTCTAGCCACAGGTGCAAAGGTTTTATCATAGTCGACACCTTCCACTTGGGTATAGCCTTGAGCCACAAGACGAGCCTTGTTCCTAACAATGTTTCCATATTCATCGGTCTTATTTTTGAAAATCCATTTTGTCCCAATAACATTAGTGTTTGGGGACGGGGTACTAAAGACCAAACATTGTTACGAGCAAATTGATCAAGTTCATCTTGCATTGCTTGAATCCAAAAATTATCTTTTAAAGCTTCAATCACATTTTTAGGTTCTACGGATGAAGTAAAACAAGAGTATGTTACCTTTGAGTATGTGGTAGACATACACACATACCTCACCATGTCACGATAACTAGTGGGATCCTTACGTCTTGTTTGTACACCTTCATTCACCTCCCCAATTACTTGAGTAGTAGGATGATCCCTACTGATTCTAGGTGGAGGATCTCTTCTCACATTCTCGTGAACCTCAGTATCATTTCCTTCTTGATCTTCATTCGCTGGACTAGAATCAGGTGCTATTCGAGGTGTTATCTCATCAATGGTAACACCCTGCTCAGTTTCTGTGTTACTATCAGTGTTAGCACTCGTGGTAACACCTGTGATAACACCTTCTGGACTGACTTCTTCCAACATCTCCAGGGGTGTCTCTTGAGCACTTTCTCCTGCAATACTTGAGTGATCATCAAAAACAATATTCATAGATTCTTGGATGGTTTTTAACCTTAGATTAAATACCCTATATGCACGACTATTTGAAACATACCCAAGAAAAATGGCCTTATCGCTCTTAGAGTCCAATTTTGCTAAGTAGTCCCGATCATTGAGAATGTAACACACATAACCAAAGACATGAAAATAATGAACTTTTGGTTTCCTACCATTCAAAACTTCGTATGGAGTCATGGTTGTGCCGGGTCTTAGAAAAACTCTATTGGCCGTGTGACAAGCCGTATTTAGTGCCTCTGCCCAAAATCTTTTCGAAATTCTTTTTGAAAATAACATCACACGAGTCATTTCAAGTAAAGTCCTATTCTTCCTTTCAGCTACCCCTTTTTGTTGAGGTGTTTTTGAAGCTGAAAATTCATGGTGAATACCTTTTCTTTCACAAAAATTTTAAAAAGAAACATTCTCGAATTCCCTCCCATGATCGGACCTAATTCAAAAAATTGAAGCACAAAACATGTTTTTGATCTTAGAGTGCAAGATTTTGATCTTTTCAAAAGTCTCAGATTTCTCCCTTAAAAAATAAACCCAAGTAAATCTTGAAAAATCATCAACAATGACATAAGTATATTTCTTGCCTCCAAAACTTTCTATCTCAAGTGGACCCATTAAATCCATATGCAAGAGTTGAAAACAATGTGTCGTACCAGTGTGTTGCTCATTATGTTGGGCAGCACTATGGGTAACACGAGTTTGTTTCCCTTTGAGACAATCCTCACAAACAATTTTTTGTTTAAGATCAAGACTAGGAATGTCTTGGACAACATCTAGGTTAACAATCTTTTCTATGTTACGAAAGTGAACATGTCCCAACTTTTGATGCCACAATGTAGTGTCATCAAGTTTTGCCGAATGGCATACTTGCTTATCTTCTACAAGATAACAATTATCACTAGATCTTGTACCTGTCATCACACAATTGTTAGTCTTGTCATAAACTTCACAAGTATCTTTATTAAATTTCACCTTTAAGTTGTCATCACAAAGTTGACTAATACTAATTAAATTAGTTACAAGTCCATCAATATGTAAGACATTCTTTAAGGTTGGAAATCCAGACACATTTAGAGTCCCTCTCCCAATGATATTACTCTTGCTCCCACCACCATACGTTACACTATCCCCATGAACCGTTTCATAGTCTTTTAAAAACAATTTTGTTCCTGTCATATGACGTGAACACCCATTATCAAAGTACCGTGAACCTTCAATATTTGTTTTTAAAGCAGTGTAAACAACATCACATCTCAGATTAGCTTTTGATTTCCACACTTTTTTTGAATTTTTACCATTCTGACTGGGTGTGTTATCCTGTGTGCTGGGCAACACCTTAGGTAACACCAAGGGACTGGACAATTTTTTCGAAACAATATGGCATTTATTTTTAAAATGTCCAGGTGTGTGACAATATTGACACACCTTCCCTTTGTCACATGGTTCTTTTGAAGAGGAATCTTTGTCAAAAAACCGTTCCTTAACAAAACAATTTTCATTATCATTCATAGACAAAGTAGAAATAATACTATTCAAAGATTCTTGGAAACCAATACCTGCTCTGAGAGGTGTACTCAAGTTCAAGATCTCATTCAATTTGGTAGATCCGGTGTTGAGCTTCTTCAAGGTGGTTTCGGCTAGAGTCAAATTTCCTTTTACTCTTTCAAGCTCGACTTCTCTCTTGGTTGCTTGAATCTCCATATGAGTCACATAGGCCTGGAGTCCTTCATTCTTCTTGGTTAAGGACTTAACCAAATTGTTCTCTTTCTTCCATTCTACGAGCAACGCCTCATAAAGATCTTTCAACCCGGAGATGAGGTCATCTTTGCTCTGCTCATCCTCTTGTGTACTTCCTGTATCAGGGATAGAAGAGCTAACAAAACAAACAGCATTATTATCACATAATTCATCATACATGTCGGGTGTGATCACAGGTGTTATCTCAGACTGGATAACACCTTGGGTAACACTGTCCTTTTCCGTGTTACTTACAGTGACAAACATGGCTGTTTGATCAGATTCTTCCTCCTGAGATGGTCCTTCATCCTCATCGTCACTGAGAGAAATCCATAGGTTCTTTCCTCTCTTCCTTAGTGTATTTGCACACTCATTGGAATAGTGACCCCAACCCGAGCAAGCATGACATTGAATGGATTCAATGTGTTTTGGATCAGACCTTAACTGTTCTGAAGATGCTCTTCTTGGGTTCGACTTTGGGTTAGATGGGAAAGTTCTTTTTGACATCAAATCATAAACCTTGGTTTGCTTCTCCTTTGCTTTCACCTGCATTTTTTCATTGTTATACTTTCTAACCATAGAATTGAATTTTCTAGCAAGTAAAGCAACACTAGCATTCTCATCAATTTCTTCAAAAATCTCATCTTCATTTTCTTCCAAAGAACTCGAGGTTTGAGTTTTCAAAACAACATTTTTCCCCTTAGATGCTTCACTTTGATCTAGGAGATTTAACTCAAAGTTTTTCAAAATACTCATTAAAGAATTGATATTCATAGTTGAAAGATTGTGAGCCTCTTCAATAGATGAAACTTTCATATTAAAACGCTCGGGAAGGGTTCTAATTGCTTTTGAGACAAGTTGTTTGTTGGTAAAAGGTTCACCCAACAATTGACACTCATTAGCAATATCAAATAATTTTTCAAAATAAGAAGGAATAGTTTCATTTTCACCCATCCTTAATCTTTCAAATCTGCTAGTAAGACCCCTAAGCTTAGTTTCACGCACACTGCCATCACCTTCACAAAAACGTTGTAAAATATCCCATGCTTCTTTTGCAGTGGAACTATTTTGAATAAATTTGAAAATATGCATATCAACCCACTCAAAAATGGCATTAAGTGCCTTTTCATTGAAATTAGCTTGGGTAGTCTCTTCCATGTTCCATTCTGATTCAGGTTTGACTTGCACGTCACCATCCTCATTAGCAGGTAACAGTGATCAAAGGGGTTTAGACAGCCATGGAAGAACTTTCAATTTGAAATGATTTTTATGAAATTTTGATTACTGAAAAATAATAAAAATCATTACTATGTCTTCAAGTTTTTTCATTTAAAAAAATATGTACTACTACACAAAATGTAAACATAAATGTAAAAGATCAACTTGACTTTAGCTTCCTTTACATTTGTGCAAGACCACAAGTTCCCAATTTTTTTTAAATTAACTAAGTTTCGTACATAAATCTTGGGAACCGAAGCCGAATTTTCTTGATCTGAGGTCGAGAACTATCTCCCAGAAGGTGAGCTTTTGTGAAACAGCAATATTACACACTATCAAATATTTCAGTCCACCAACTACATAAAAGCTGCCCCAAGCTCCCGTCAACCATCCCAACTCCCAACATGGTCCCAAAGAAATTCCAAAAGGATTTAGCAAAATCACTATTTACTAACAGAAGGAGAACGCTTTCTCCGTTAAAGGAAGAGTAGCAAGCACATTTTGACACCAAAGAATAACCACGCCTTTGAACCAAATCATTAGTTGACAGCCCATTATGTAGAGCTCGATCGCCATAAGAAAATAGAAATTTTTGCTTGTGTCAAATATGAGTAAAGACAAAACTAGCGACACTCCCGCCAAGCCAAAAGGATTTAGCCAAATCATTGTAGAAATAGCAGATCGGAGGTGTAGAAAGAGCAGATCTGGTCAAATCGTTATGAATGGGCTTCTACCGGAGTGGTCGTCGGCGATGGGAGGCGAGAGATTGCCGGAGATGAAGAAGAGAGAGACAGAAAGTAGAGAGAAATTAGAGAGAGAGTGTGTGTGTGTGTGTGTCGTGTGTGGATGAGAGAGTGTGTTGGGTAGCGAATGACTAGATGTAATTTTGATTATGATGCCGGACTAGTCGATTAAATTTCAAAATACTTGTCTAAATTTATCTTTTCACTTAGGATGAAGAACCCAGCGGTAATTTTCCCAAAATAAAAATAAAGTCAAGCAGCAATTATTTTAAAATGGAGCATTTACCAAAATCTACTTTAAAAGATTGATATTACAAAAAAACCCACATAAGTTGGATATTCTTTCCATTGGAGATGGCCAAACGGGTTGGCCTGTTCCGTACGGACCAACCCGCGGGAGGGACGGGTTGAAGCCCGTTTGATGAAACGGGCCTAAATTCGACCCGACCCAATTTGGATGTCCAAGCCCACCCGTTAGGACCGAATCTGAAAATCCACGAGGCAATCGGGTTTTACTAATTTTTTTATTTAAAAAAAATCAGAAAAAATATGGAAAAAATAAAAAAAAAATTTAGTATTTAATAAGCTATTTTTAAAAATATAAAATCACTTAGACATAAGAAAATTAGTTATTTTTTATATAAAAAAAGATAGAAAAAACTAAACAAATGAAAGTATATAAAAGAAAAGAGGGACGGACTACCCTATATTTTTTTTTTAACTTTTTATTGGCTAGGAAATAATATTTTAGACTTTGTTAATTAGTTATTTTTTTTACTAAAAGGTATATAAAAAAGATAGAAAAAACTAAACAATTTAAAGTTTATAAAAGAAAAGGGGGACGGACTATCCTTTATTTATTTTTATTTTTTATTGACTAGGAAATAATATTTTAGACTTTGTTTATTAGTGAATTTTTTTTACAAAAAGGTATATAAAAAAGATAGAAAAAATTTAAACAAATGAAAGTATATAGAAGAAAAGAGGGACGGACTACCCTATATTTATTTTTTATTTAATTTTAATTTTAATTTTTTTTTTGACTAGAAAATAATATTTTAGACCTTTTATATTTATGATTTTTTTTAAAAGAAAATTATTTAAAAAAAGATAGAAAAAAGTAACACATTAAATAAAGTGTTACTTTAATGTGTTTAATGTGTGTGTTTTGAAAAGGGTCTACCAAATTCTACCAAACACAACCAATAATAAATGGAAAAACAAAATATTTTGGAGATGAAGTCGGCATGATGAGGGATGCCCATTTGCCACCACATTAACATTAACATAACAATAATAAACCAAAGTGGCCTTGGCCCAATGACATGTTGGTGGCCTCTCGAAGGGGAGGTCACCGGTTCGATTCCCCTCAAGGGGAGTTCCTGTGGTTTAATTTCTACCTTGGTTGCCTCGGCAGGAGCAGCTGGAGCAGCCAATTGGTGATGTAATAGTGATGTAATTGCCTTGTAGGAGGGCTCCCTTGGGGCTCTGGAGTATAAGAGTCGCCACCCCTGCACATAAGTGCATATCCCGCGATTTACCTCCGCCAAAGATATCTTGAGAGGCCAGACCTAGTGGTCGGGATTGATCCGACAAAGTGGGAACCCGGGTAATCAAAAAAAAAAAAAAAAACATAACAATAATAATAATTATATATAAAAAAAACTCTTTCCGCCCTAAAAATAAAAATAAAAGTCATAAAAATAAAAATAAAAGTCAAGCAAAAATTATTTTAAAATGGAGCATTTACCAAAATCTAGTTTGAAAGATGAATATTACAAAAAAAAACCCACATAAGTTGGATATTCTTTCCGTACACATGGGAGGTCGACCCAGGGAGGGAAGACAGCCCTAGCCCTAGCCCTCGCCCCGCAAAAGATTTTGCATATAAGTACGCGCACGCGATAAGGTTCATCAAAAAACTTTTTGAATATTACAAAATAATTACTTTGTTTATTTGTCAAATAATTGATAAGTACATTTATCAGTGATAAATGTTTATCAGATGTTTAACAAAAAAAACCAAGCAAAAAATACTATTTAAAAAACTGATAAATGAATTTATCACTAATAAATACATTTATCAGTTATTTTAACTAAAAAGGCAAAAAATTAAAAAGAAAAAGAAAAGTAAAGTTTTGTAATATCACAAGTCACAACTCACAAGTTTTTTTTTTTTTTTTTTTTTTTTTTTTTGTAAATGTCATATTTTTTAGACAGTTTGTGGTAAAAACTCCTTTTAAAATTGTGATTGCTTATTTGTGCATTGCATCCACGATGGTTAAATTGTTCTTAATTTAAAAATGCATCAATCACTTATTTTTAGGACGAACAAAAATAGACAAGAAGATAATCAATCATTTGTTTTGGGACGAACAAAAATAGACAAGAAGATAATCTGAGGTGTAGCTCTTATGAAATACAATTTTATTTTAATATTATGACTAAATGTTTTTTTTTTTTTTAATTTCTGGTTTTATTTTAAAATAGTCGATTTTACTATTAAAACTGTCAATTTTACTATTAAAATTATCAATTTTTCTATTATAAAAATTGATCACTCTAAGGTAAAAGTTTTGCTTAGATAATGATTTTTTCTATTATTTAAAAAAGAAAAAAACAATACTCCCTCCGTCCCGCCCGAAAGGGCACAAATTTCCTTTTTGGGCGTCCTATTTAAAAGGGCACAACCCCAAAAAGGAAAGTTTTTATTATTTTTATACTCTTCCTACCCCACTCATTCTCTCTCCTACTTTACTTTTACACTCACAACATTCTCTCTCCTAACTATTCCTCCCACTCATTCTCTCTCCTATTTAATTTTTCATACTCACAACATTTAACTTTTTTCTCTTTCTTACATCACTTTCCATATTCATTTCTTAATTTCCGTGCTAGGAGGCAAAATTGCCCTTTCGGGCGGGACGGAGGGAGTAGAATTTTACAAGATTTTGTGTAATTTAGGCTCCGTTTGTTTCGCGTAAAACATTTTCCGAAAAATGTTTTCATGTAAAATGATTTCATGTAAAAAGGTTTCCTTGTAAAATGTTTTCATGTAAAAAGATTTCCATGTAAAATGTTTTCTTGTAAAATATCATGGTCTTGTTTTCAGTTGTTTGGCAAATTTGACGAAAATGTTTTAGAAAATGTCACTTTTTTTTTATTAATTTAAATCAACTTTGAAACCCCACCCACCCCATTTACCACCCCCCCCAAATTTTTTTTTTAATTTTTTAATAAAAAATAAAAAAAAATTATTTTTTAATTTTTTAATAAAAAATAAAAAAAAATTATTTTTTTTGGGGGGGGGGGTGGGTAGGGGGTGTAAAATAAAAAAATTGGGGGGTGGGTGGGGGAAATGGGCGGTTTCAAAAAAGAAAAAAAAATTTTTGGGTGGGGTAGGTGGGTGGGGCGGTTTCAAAAAAAAAAAAATTTTTTGGGGGTGGGGTAGGCAGGGGTGGGTGGGCGGTTTCAAAAAAATTTTTTTTTTTTTGGGGTGGGGGAGTGGGTAGGGGGTGGGTGGGGCGGTTTCAAAAAAATAAAAAAAAAAATTTTTTTGGGGGGTGGGGTAGGCGGGGGGGTGGGTGGGGCGGTTTCCAAAAAAATTAAAAAATTTTTTTTTTTTTGGGAGGTAGGGGGTGGGGTAGGCGGGGGTGGGTGGGGAGTTTCAAAAAAAAAAAAAAATTAAAAATTTTTTTTTGGGGGGAGGGTGGGGGTGGGGGTGGGGTGGGGTAGGCGGGGGTGGGTGGGGCGGTTTCCAAAAAAAAAAATAATTTTTTTTTTTTTTGGGGGAATGAGAGTGGTAGGGGGTGGGTGGGCGGTTTCCAAAAAAAAAAAAAAATAAAAAAAAAAAATTTGGGGAGGGTGGGGGGGTGGGGTAGGCGGGGTGGGTGGGGCGGTTTCCCGAAAAAAAAATAAAAAAATTTTTTTTTTTTGGGGAAAGTGGGGGTGGGTTGGGGGGTGGGGTAGGGTAGGCGGGCGGGTGGGGCGGTTTCAAAAAAAAAAAAAATTTGGGGGGGAGGGTGGGGGGTTGGGTAGAAGCGGGGTGGGTGGGCGGTTTCAAAAAAAAAAAAAAAAAAAAAATTTTGGGGGTGAGGGTGGGGTAGGCGGGGTGGGTGGGCGGTTTCCAAAAAATAAAAAAAAAAATTTTGGGGGGGAGGGTGGGGTAGGCGGGGTGGGTGGGGCGGTTTCAAAAAAATAAAAATTTTTTTTTTTTTTTGGGGTGGGGGGTGGGGTAGGCGGGTGGGTGGGTGGCGCGGTTTCCAAAAAAAAAAAAAAATTTTTTGGGGTGGGGTGGGGTGCGTGGGCGAGTTAAAATTTTTTTTAATTATTATTATTATTATGTTGTAAGGTGTAATATGAGTTTGTACTTTAAGGCCAAGAACAAGAGTTGTAAAATGATTTACGAATTTGAAATTGGTAAATCATTTTACAAAGAAAACCTCCTTTTTACATCCTTGTAAAATGTTTTACATTTGACTTTCTTTTACAAGTGGTTCTGCCAAACACTCGAAAGTAGGTAAAACATTTTTCGAACATTTTACTTGAAACAAACCAAGCAGGGAAGCGTTTTAGAAAAATGTTTCACATTTAAACAAACGGAGCCTTAGACAAGGAAAGAAAATGTGAAAGATGAGCCTGCTGCAGAATGGGCTTAACGGTATTGCCTAGCGCTATTTATGATTTTCCAAGGCCTGTGGTCCCATAAATTTCGACTAAGGCCCAAGGTTTTTTTTTTTTTTTATTGGTATCCCACGCCGTCAGAAAGCGAGGAAAAAGTTCGACCTTAGAACCGATAGTGAAACTTAACTTTATATGTTGGTCACTCATTAAAGGACAATTTTAAGGACAATATGGCCCAAGTTTGATTGTACGGATATGGAGTACTTTTTATTTTACTATTAGTATATGCCCGTGTCCAAGGCCACGTAAGATTTTTTTTAATATATAAAAAAAAAAAAAGGCCACCCATGTCGTATGACATAGATAATCATGAGGGCAAAACGGGAAAGGGACAAAACAGTGAGGGCAAAATGAAAAATTTCACCCGTATAACTGTGTTGTGAATATCGCCCTCCACACCCAAGCAAACCTACAAGAATAATTAGTGCACACAAACCAAGCACAAGAAATCAACGAAACAGAAAAGAACACAAGAAATTGTTAACCCAGTTCACCAAATTGATTGGCTACGTGCAGGGGGGCTACCAAGCCGGGATCTTGCACTATGTATGTAAATTATGTGTTACAATGATGAATAAAGGGCGGAACATTGCTTTATATATGTGCCCTAGGAAATAAAAGCCAAACCCTAGCTAAGCCCGGGAAAATAAAAGGCCGTCAAAACAATTCCCTCGGTCGGACCTTGAGGCGCACGCGCCAGGAGGTAGTCATGCGGCCGCCCTTTGGAATTGGTCCAAAACTCGCCTCTCTCGGCGCCGAGGCGCCCGCTAGCCAGAGTCGCGCCCGCCTCAAGCTTCCTGCGCCAACGCCTTGACAATTTGGACGCGAGGCGCCCGCCTCGCCGTCCCAGCGCCGCCTCGTATTCCTTGAGAAATCCTCCCTTGGTTGGTCTTCTATCCCAACAATCTCCCACCTAGAGATCAACCACATATACAAGCCCCGTATCCGTTCTTCAACTCATCCTTGGTGTCCTCCTAGTGCTCACCTCGATCATGGTAGTGCCATCCTCCTCTCTCATTCTTCAAGCCCAATTGAAGCTTTGCACAGCTTCAATTTCTCAAGGTTCACAACCTTTGTCAACATGTCAGCCGGATTTTCCGATCCCAATATCTTCTCAAGTCACAAAGTCTTCTTCTCCAAGAGATGCCGGATATAGTGAAACCTTAATTCAATATGCTTCGTCCTTGAATGAAACGCCGGATTCTTTGCCAAGTGAATTGCACTCGTCATCCGTAGAGAATATTACCACTTCGCGTCTTCCCAAGTTCACCCAAGAAGTTACGTAGCCCAAACCATCTCTTTACTTGCTTCCGTCATCGCCACATATTCTCGCTTCGCAGCCGATCGAGCCACGATCTTTTGTAACTTAGAAGCCCAAGAAATAGCTGTACCACCCAATGTAAACACATAGCCCGTAGTACTCCTTCTTTTATCAAGATCACTTGATGCCAAGTCCGCATCAACATAACCCGCTAACACCACTTCCTTGCTCGAAAAACACAAAGCCTTACCAGCAGTACCCTTCAAATAACGTAGGATCCACTTAACCGCTTCCCAATGTTGCTTTCCTGGATTGCCCATGAACCGGCTGACTACTCCCACCGCATGTGCAATGTCCGGCCTTGTACACACCATTGCATACATGAGACTCCCCACAGCTGAAGCATATGGAGTTCTCTCCATCTTGTCACGCTCTTCCTTGTTCCTAGGCGAGTCTTTCTCGGATAACTTGAAATGCAAACCCAATGGTGTCCCCGTTGGTTTTGCCCCTTCCATACAAAATCTTGCCAAGACTTTCTCAACATATTACGCTGCGAAAGAACCAATCTACCCGACTCCCTATTCGGTCAATCCGCATGCCTAAGATTTTCCTTGCCTCTCCCAAATCCTTCATCTCGAACCGTTCGACAACCGAGTCTTCAACCTGTTTACCTCTCTCTTTGCTAGAGCCCGCTATCAACATGTCGTCCACATATAACGACAAGATAATATACCCGTTGTCAGTGTTCTTGAAGTAGCAACAATGATCCGCCTCACATCTCGATAAAATCAATGTCGTGCATGAATCCATCAAATTTCTGTACAGTGCTAGGAGCTTGTTTAAGGCCATACAAGCTCTTAGTCAATCTCGCAAACTCGCTCCTCATTACCCTTAGACAAGTAACCCTCTGGTTGTGCCATGTAGATCTCCTCCTCCAAATCCCCATGAAGAAAGGCAGTCTTCACATCCATCTGTTCTAGCAGCAAGTCATCCGCCACTACTATCCCCAGAACCATTCGATAGTGGTCATCTTCACAACCGGAGTGAACACTTCGGTGTAGTCAATACCATACTTCTGCTGAAACCCTTTAACAACCGGTCTTGCCTTGTAACGCTTGCTACCGTCTCGCTTCCTCCTTGATCCTGTAAACCCATTTGTTATGCAGCGCCTTCTTCCCCTTAGGTAGTTTAGTCAACTCCCAAGTTTTGTTAGCCTTCAATGAGACCATCTCATCATCCATCGCAGCTTTCCACTTGTCACAAAGCACACTACGAACTGCCTCCGCATAACATTCCGGTTCCCCATTATCTGTCAACAACAAATAATAATTCGAAGGAGTATACCTGTCAGGTAATCCACGCAATCTGCTGGATCTACGCGGCGGAATATGCGGTTACGGAGTATGTGGTTCATCTTCAATGACCTCCTGACCATGGTCAACATGAGCTGTCTGCTCCCACCCGAGTGCGGAATATCAACCTCTACAACCTCAGGTTCCGAACTAGTGTCATCAGATGCCCCCTTTCTATCCTTGTACAAAACCTGTTCATTGAATACCACATCTCGACTACGAATAACCTTATGGTTTTTATCATCCCAAAATTTATACCCGAAGTCATCCCCGCCATACCCAATAAACGTACACTTAACAGATTTAGCATCTAATTTAGTTCTTTCGGAGAGTCAATATGAACATAAGAAACGCAGCCAAATACGCGAAGAAAGGACAGATTTACACCTTGCCACTCCAAGCTTCCTCACGGAATTTCATTCCCCAATGGAACCGACGGTCCTATTGATCAAGAAAGGCCAGTGTCATTTGCGTATATGCCCGAACGTCTTCGGAAGTCCACACTTCAATCTCATACTTCTAGCCCGCTCGTTCAAAGTCCTGTTCATCCTCTCTGCTACCCCGTTGAGTTGTGGAGTCTTCTTTGGAGTCTTCTCCATACGAATACCATTCGCGGCACAATATTCCCTAAACTCGATAAGCTCATACTCCCCACCATTGTCGATCTTAAGCACTTAAGCTTAAGTCCCGTTTGATTCTCCACCAAAGCCCTCCACTTCTTGAACACCTCGAAAGCCTCATCTTTCCCCTTCAAGAAATAGACCCGGACCTTCCTTGTAGAATCATCAATGAAAGTCATGTAATATGACGCACCACCCGGAAGATGTAACAGGAGATGGCCCCCACAAGTCCGTGTGAACCAATTCCAACTTTGCTTCCCTCAATCCCCTACTGTCCTTGAGAAATTGCTTCTCCCTTGTTTGCCAAACATACAATCTTCGCAGATCCCCACGTTGATCGTTCTTCAAACCCGGTAGTAGACCCTTGGAACAAAGTACCTTCATCCTGTCTCACTCATGTGACCCAATCGACGGTGCCACAAATCGGTATCACCCTTGGCTGCGCCACCGCAATACTATCCTTGGTGTTGTTCGCCAAATACAAAGTACCCTCCTTATTACCCCGAGCGATCTCACAATCCTCCTTGGTAATAACCCGAGTTCTCGGCCGAAAGTCACCTTGTAACCCTCATCATCCAAGCGCTTGGCCGAAAGTAAGTTCTTCTTCAAACCGGAATGTGTCGAACCCCGTTCGGATGTAGAACCTTCCCGTCCGATGCTCCTATTCGACATCCCCCTTCCCACTTGATTTCCAAAGGCTCCCATCGGCTAGATAGACCTTCCCGAAATCACGGAAGTATAATTCTCCATCTCTTCCTTATGCCCGCAAGAGTGGAATGATGCCCCGAATCCAGCACCCATGATTCTAGTGCACTACTAACACTCGAGAACCGGTACATCGTCACCTTCGATCGCCACATTCGCCCGATTGCCCTTACGATTTGGACAATCCCTCTTAAAGTGTCCCGACTCCTTACAATAATAGCCGAGCAGACCCCTTTGCAACCTTTGGTTTGTTCTCCAGCTTTGACCTTACCACTCACAACGTTCTCCCTTGATTCGGTCCTTCCTGTTTGCTAGTACCGGCTTCCCCCTACTAGTAGTAGCCAAAGCCGATCCGAAGCACTTGATGTCCCCAACTTCTTCATGCGATTTTCTTCACCTAAAAGAAAGTCTTTAACATCATCATACTTCAATTTATTCTTACCTGCTGAAGCGTTGATTGCGATCACCGTTCCGCTCCAACTTGCCGGTAAAGAAGCTAGCAGCAGACATGCATGAACCTCGTCATCGAACTTGATCGCCACCGCGATCAATGAATCTATGACATCCATAAACTCATCAATGTGTTTAGCCAAGGATCCTCCCTCTTGCATCTTGAGACTACCCATCTTGCGTATCAAATCAACCTTATTTGCGGCGAGACGGAGTTTCAAATCTCTCAGTAAGATAATCCAATAGCTCCTTGGTGGTTGTAGCCTTCTTGGTAGTCTTCGCGATCCACTTTGACAAAGTAGATCTCACCACCCCTAAAGCCTTCCGATCCATGAGTTCCCATTCTTCACGATCTTCGTCTTAGGTTTGACTCCCTTCAGAGGCTTGTAGAGATCTTTGTTGTACAAGAGATCTTCAATCTGCATCCTCCAATATCCGAAATCAGACCCATCGAATTTCTCCACCGCTTGTTTGTCCTTGCCCATTCTTGATTGCTTGGAACAACTCCCTTGATCCTAAACCAAGAGCTCTGATACCAGTTGTTGTGAATATCTCCCTCCACACCCAAGCAAACCTACAAGAATAATTAGTGCACACAAACCAAGCACAAGAAATCAACGAAACAGAAAAGAACACAAGAAATTGTTAACCCAGTTCACCAAATTGATTGGCTACGTCTGGGGGCACTACCAAGCCAGGATCTTGCACTATGTATGTAAATTATGTGTTACAATGAATAAAGGGGCGGAACATTGCTTTATATATGTGCCCCGGAAATAAAAGCCAAACCCTAGCTAAGCCCAGGAAAATAAAAGGCCCGTCAAAACAATTCCCCTCGGTCAGACCTTGAGGCGCACGCCTCAAGGTAGTCATGCGGCCGCCTGGAATTGGTCCAAAACTCGCCTCTCTCTCGGCCTTTGAGGCGCCCGCCAAGCCAGGAGTCAAGCGCCCGCCTCAAGCTTCCTGCGCCAACGCCAACAATTTGGACGCGAGGCGCCCGCCTCGCCATCCCCAGGCGCCCGCCTCATATTCCTTGAGAAATCCTCCCTTGGTTGGTCTTCTATCCCAACAAACTGTTCATAGTACTGTTCAAAAGGCAGCTTTCATTTATACTATAGATTTATCTAAAAAAATAAAATCTCATCTACTCCATCCCATTACTTTAAAAAATTTCCATTTTCACTCTTGATTACAAAATTTAAATGAAAACTTTAATACTTTTCAAATAAGAATTATTTATCACATTCAAAACAAATATCAACTTACTATTTTCTATCTCACTTTCTTTCACATATTACACTATATATTTTCATAATATTTTAATATTATATATATTTTTTCTTAATTCTCGTGCATTCCTTTGTATTTATAATATATCAAAGTAGAGGGCGCCGGGCCCTTTGCCAGGACATCAAGTCATTACATCCAACACGTTCTTATTCTCTCAAATCATTACTTAATCTCGAGACATCGGAGGGCCTTCGACGGTCAATACCCGACTTAGTTTTATTATTTATTTTTCTTTTCAGGCTTATTATAGACAAATTCAGAAATCCGATTCGTTGATTACAGCTATATTAATACGAATACTATTTTAACCAATAGGGATTTAAATTGGAGTTGAATTAGGAAAATGTATCTTGACCAATATTAGAGTCCTTCCTAGGTTAGAATCCTCGTAAGAATAGAAGTATCCGAGCACTAGCCCGCTCGGTAAATAGATCTTTTCTCTGGTTTAAGCCGAGGACCAAGGTTCGAACGACAATGTTGGTTACATTTCTCCATAAAACATGCTCGTGCTCGTTTCGCCCACGAGCTCACCTTTGAGTTATTAAGTCATCATTTAGCCTTCCCAGCTTGCCTCTCAAAGCACCTAGAGAATATGGGTCTGAGCTCGAGCTCGTTGAACGGATCTTTGAGCTCATGCTCGTCAATAATGGCAGTCGCACGAACTTAACCAAGGAGGTACTTGGGCCTCCAAGAACGAGGAGCTGATTAGGGGTTATTATTTTCAATTATTAGTAGCAGTACATCCGCGCGATGCACGAAAATAATATAATTTACCTTAAACTAAAATTAGTACAACAATATATCTAATCAAATATCGATTAAAATTAAAAAATTTAATATGAAATAGTGATATTTAACATAAATAGAAGAAAAGAAATAACAAAGAAAACAATCGCAAATACTATTATGTAAACAATTTTTCCTAGCCAAATATCATCTTTACCACTATCTTTACCACTGTAAGATGAGATTATATAACTGAATGTCACTAATGTACTACATAACATACACACTTTCTAACCTAACTCCATTTAAAAAATTAACACCTACATAACAATTTATCTGATATTTTTTTACTACATTTGATCAAACAATATACGCATTCAATGACATATTTATTTGCACTTGAATCCAATATTATTATTATTAAGGACATAGTATATGTTAAATCAATGAACATTAGTTTTTAAAAAAATGGACCCAATTCAACATTTAATTCCCTAGAGATGACTTCTTGTTCATTTCAACTAAAAATAACTTTAAAAAAAAATCAGAATAAAGCAACTTCAGTTCATATTAAACATTTAGAAATACTTCTTTGTATACAGCGTTGGTAGTGCAATTGTTCCCTATGAAATTCTTATCTCCACTATTAGTAAGCCAAACATGAATGAAGACCTCTCGAATTTGTAACCTTTGATATAGAGCCGTATAAAGCTGACCATGACCGAAGACAAATTTCTTCAAAATAACACCAAACATTGTTAAAGATTGACCTTGACTTTTGTTTTACAAATAATTCACGGAACAAAAATAACAAAATATTATTTTAAATGAAGTCGAATAAATAAATTATTTTACAAATAATTAACGGAACAAAAATAACGAAATATTATTTTCAAAATTATATCAATTTAAAAAATAATCAATGTAAATCAAATATAGTCCATAATTCCATATGTATATATTCACATTTTTTTCTAGTGAAAGTGATGGTATTCTTTATGCCCCAGTAACATACTAAATTCATTCGTTTACAGCTTCCATTTATGTACTAAACTTATTATTTTCTTCCATGAAAATGAGTAGAACAATACCTCTAGAACACTAAATTTACATCAACATACGTATGGGCAGGCCCGTCCCAATAAGTTTTGAGGCCCTGTGCTAATATAAATAATGGGCCCTTAATATATATAAAAATATACAACTTAAATATTTTATTTAAAAAAAGACATCCTTCGGGCATTTTTTGAAGCAAAATCATCAATCAATTCTTCGTATTCTACACTTTCCAAATTATTATTTTCAACCGGTATATCATCAACATTAACATTCTCAATAGGCACATCAACATTAACATTCTCAATATGTAAACTAACATCAATAGACAAACTAGCATCAATAGGCACATTATCAAGATTTTGATCTTCAACCAAATTTTGTGAGTCTTTTATAATAAATCTATTAAGTGCTTCTTTTTGAGATTTATTCAAATTTTCAATTCTTTTTCTTTTTTTACGCTTTTCATCATGACCAGATTCTTATTTTCTAATCTTAGGAGGCTTAGGAGGCATAGTTAAAATTTAAAAATACAAAAAAAAATGTAACAATTTTAATAATAATATTAAAGTTCAAATTAAAGTTAATAATAAATTAATAATATAAAAGTTCAAATTAAAGGAACAAATAAACCTGGAAGGAAGGTTGGAACTCTGGAAATTGACAACACAACTCGCAAGGGCCAAGGCCCAAGGCGGCAGCCGGCAAGAAATTGATCGGAGAACTTGATCGGAGTCGGAGAAATTGGCAAGTAATAATATTTGAGAAGCAAGTAATAATATTATTACTTACTAAATTCTCCATTGTAATTCAAGTGATAAAAACTTGTACACAGGAAAACATTTGAGAAAGTAATTAATCATTGGCAAGTAGATTATTTTATTCCTTAATATACCAAGAATATTTGCTTCTCCTTTTAAACAGGGACATATGAAAAAAAAAAATTCTACTAACTGAATACAAATCTGAGTATGTACTTGTGTTTGCAGATACATTGCACATTACTATGAGGATAGTACTAAATCCTCGGTTAAGGCTGAAAGTGTGAGATTGAAAGTTTGATGGCATCACACTCAGTCAAGTAAAAAAGATTGATTTAGTTTAAGTTTTATTATTTTTTTATGTATTTAAATTAAATAAATATTATGTATATTATTTTTAATCTTACTACCCTACTAACCGAAATTATGTTATGTTTTAGTAGTGTTTTGATTATTTATGAAGGACTCTCACGCAAGGATAAGAAAGGCTTGAAGAGATAAGAAGATAAAGGAGATTGTGGATATTCATCAAGCTCTACATCAAGCTCATTCTTACCCATAAGCTGTGGACTTCTTGACTATAAATACAAGACTCAAGGCAGTGCATTATACACGGTTTTTGTAGTCTAAGAGTGCTGAAGAAAAACAACCTACTTAGAGTTTTTGTTTAGTGAGAGTTCATTTGTTAATTTTTGTCTTCTCTTAGGATTGATCTTTGTAATCGGTTCATAAGTGATTTAATAAGAGAAGTTTTATTGTCTACATCAAATTGTTGTAGATAAGTATTAAATACTTTGATTATTTAATTTTTAGTTTATCATTTCCGCTGCTGTTCACTGTTGTGCTAGTGCTGGTGCGATAGCATCAGGACTCACATCAGCTATTGTTGTGTTTCTGTGACATTCCTAGCCGCTCCATTTCTTTCAATTGGTATCAGAGCCACACTCGACTTCACCGAGTGAGATCCAAGAAAGAGTGGTCATTATGAAAGGTCACTTACACTTGAATCAATACCGTCCCCCGGTTTTAGATGGATCTAACTATGCCATCTGGAAAGCTAAGATGCGTCTCTTCATCAAAGCAATTGATGAACGAGCATGGCTTAGTATTATTATTCCATGGTCCCCTCCAAAGGTTGAAAGTAAGAGTAAGGTAGAGGGTGAAACCTCCGAAAAAGTTTACAAACTTAAGCCTGAGGAAGATTGGATCACTGATGAAGTCACCCTTGCTAATTACAATTTCAAGGCCCTTGGTGCTATTTTAAGTCATGTGGATGAACACATGTTTAGACTTGTAATAAATCAGAATATAGCAAAGACTGTCTGGGATATTTTGCAAGCTCACTGTGAGGGTGATGATAGTGTTAAAGCCACTAGGTTGAGAATTCTCATGACCAAGTTTGAAAACTTGAGGATGAATGAGACAGAGGATATAAAAAGCTATTCTGCTAAAATGAGAGAAATCTCAAATGAATGCCTCTCCCTAGGTGAGCCTATATCAAATGCTAGATTAGTATGCAAAATGTTAAGAATCACATCGATAAATTTAATATTAAAATTGCTGCTATTGAAGAAGCAAATGACACTGCAACCATGGCTTTAGATACTCTTGTGGGTAAGCTAACCATGTTTGAAATGAACACTTCCATTCAGCAGCAACATAAAGCTGAAAGTGTTGCTCTTGCTTCTGCTCTTTCTAAAGTATCCACAGTACCAAAAGAGATTGAAGAAATTTCAAATGAAATTGATACTTCAAACTTGGAAACTGAAGATGTTGCCCTTTTAACAAAAAAATTTACTTCTTTTCTTGAAAAAAAAGGACAACAAATTTCCTTCTAAAAAACCAACTACTTTTGATAAATCAAAAGAGGATACTGAGAGTGGTTTCAAGAAACCCACTAGTTTTTCTAAAAACAGATCTGAAACTGTTCAATGTAGAGCCTGCAAAGGCTTTGGGCATTATGCAAATGAATATGCCAATACTCTGAAGAAAAAGAGAATGAGCTTATGTGCGACCCTTAGTGATAGTGAGGACAAAGATGAATTGCTAAACTTAGCAATCATGGAAATCTCGCCTCCAAGTCACGAACATCAATCTGATGTAGCTTCCGATGTTGTCACATCTACCATCACATCTTCTGACTCTGTGATAAACTGTTACAACTCCTCACTGAACAAGAAAACGGAGAATGAAAAAGAGGATGATGGAAGTTGTCAAGAACTTTTTGATGCTTATGCTGAACTGTATGCCGATTGGGAAAAACGTGTGAAAAATATTGTCGTTTTTGAAAAAGTAACTGAAAAACTCTCTACTGAACTTTCAATGTTGAAAGGTGAACTTAAAGATGTCACCACTGAAAATGACAACCAAAATGATTCAATAGCCAAACTTGAGGTCATGCTCACTAAACGTGACATTGAACTTGAGAAGACCAAAACAGAACTCAAAGAGGCCAAGAAAATTTTTGAAAAAATGAATATTGGAAAGGCAACTCTTGATGAGATTCTGAATGTGGGTCATTTTTCAAAAACTGGTCTTGGCTTTGAATCAAATTTTTTAAAAGAAGGAGAGAGTTCCTCAAAACCTAAGACTTTTCACAACCCGAAATCAACAACCAAGAAGAAAAGATTTGTGTGCATTACTGCTTCTTACTAGGTCACATAAGACCTTTTTGTTATAAAAGAATTCACGATCTGGGAAAAGATGTTCCTCAGATGAGTGGCCGGATGCACTCACATCACCACTCACATCGCCAGAAATCAGGTCAGTTCGTATGGATAGAAAAGAAGAATGAGGAATGCAAGGTAGTTTTTACCTCTCTCAAGAGCAGCATTGTGTAAGTGCTCCAATTTGAGTTGTTAGTATTTTCGTTAGAAAATTAACGAAAGCCCTAACATTCCTAACATTTCTAACAATTCATAACCTTTCTAACAAAGTAAGGGTAGATTAGGGATTGCCATTTAAGGTTAAACCAAGAAAAGAATCTTAAAAAAGAAAAGAAATTGGAAAAATCCGAATTAGGCAAGCTGAAAAACACAAACTGCTGGAATTTTTGAATAATATTCCTTGTGTCCAAAGCCTGCAGCTGCAATTAATGAACAGTGCACGCTGAGCTTCTCATCCGCGCGGATGGTTTTGCCATTTTCAGAGGCCTATAAATTAAGCCCATCAGTCTCAGAAATAGAAAGGAACAAGAACTCACAGCAAAACTTTGGCGAAAATACTAGAGAAAACAGTGAGAATTTCCTTGAATTGTCACCTTTTTCTCTTGATTATTTTCCCAAATCTCACCCACTCAATCTCAAAACTCAAAGCTTCAAACACAAAACACAAAAGAAGATAGGTATAACCTCCTTCTCTCTACCCTAAATCTCTCTCACCCATGCATGCATCTCATACTTTGAAGATGTAATTTGCCCATTTCTTGCCCTAGATCCAAGAGGATCACCATGGAAGTTCATCTCCATGGATGATCCTCTACAAGGATCAACATTTCTTTCAAAATTGTTTTTAATTCTTACAAACCTATTTTCAAAACCCTAAAAACCATTTTCACAACAAAAATCTTGATTTCAAAGCTAAATCTCCCCTTCCCAAGCAAATGAAATGCTTAAGTCCTAATGTACCCTAAGGATGGCTTGACATAGTAGATCACCACTAAAATTTCTAGTGACTACTAATCAAAGCCTAAGGAGATGGGGACAAGCATGGATGCCAAACCCCCTTTAAAATCATGTTTTTCTTCAAGAGAAAGTTGCTGTCCAGTAGCCTTTCTCTAAGACCTCTGTCCAAGGTCTAATTTTTTGGACACAGAAGAACTTGGAATTTGGTGTTGACTACAAAATGCTTTTTTTAGCAAACATCCATAGATTTCCATAGATATTTTTACTTTATTTTTTACGTGAGTAAAACTTCCTTTTTCAAATTGTCTTTTAAAGGTCAGTTCATCAGTCTCTGGAAATCCAGATTTCATATCTGAGATTTTCAGAAGGTTTTGGTCAACCAAATCATCTCCAAATGGAAAAGTTCTTTACAGAAACCTTATTTAAGGTTTTTTGAACAACTTTCATTCTCGGACTTTCCCCAAATTTTGAAGTTTTAAAGCTCTTAAATCCGTTTTAAAATCAAGTGTCCACTGCCTTTTTCATTCTGGCAGAATTGGTTTTCAACTTCAAAAAATCTTTTGAGTATCAAACCTCAACCCGAAAATCATACCAAAAATCATGGGACTTGTTTGATGTCTTATAAAGAGTTTCCAATTTTTAGTTTTCTCAGTTTCAACTTATTTTAGCCAAAGGAACACACATACAGACACACACACACACAAATGGTTTTTAAGCTTGGAAGACTCGTTTTACGAGGCATTCCGGGTGAACACTAACATTCTTCCCGGCGTGTAACGTGACCTACGAACCCAAATCTCTAATCTCGGGCATTTTTCAAAGTTTTGGCCCTTAAAACAAAAATGGCGTGGCGACTCCGTATTTTTCGATTGATTTTTCAAAAAAAAAAAAGAATAATAACGAATCTTTCGAAAAATGGCGACACACATCGTTACAGTGGCGACTCCGTTGGGGATAAATAAGTTTCATCTTTTAAAAAAAAAAAGAAAAGCCTTTTGAGGGTCAAGCTTCCGTCCCGGCATTTGAAACCGGTTGTTGTGTGTGTGTTGATTTTTCACATTTTCGTGTTGTTTTGGTCGCCTCGGAAAAAGTCAAAATTTTGACTATCGGACCCGTTGCCTTGAATTTTGAATTATTTGCTTATGTGCTTATGTGTTCATTTGCTTTAAAGAAAAAGAAATTCAAAAAAAAAAAGGGGTTTCAAAAAATAAAATAAAATCATTTTGTGCATGTATCATACTTTTTAAGATACATGCGAAAATTTCTATTTTACTCAGAAAAAGAAGATAGACTGCTTGTACACTACGCGCACTTGGCCTTACACTGCACACTACGTCCTTAACCCGAGGAAATCCCTGTAGCGGCCCGTTTGGTCTTATTATGCCTCTCGGTGCAAGCACGGGACTACCCAAACATCCCATGGAGCCTCGTGTCGACCATGCACTTGTCCGTGACACACTTTGTCCGAGACCCGGTTGGTTTTTAGTCTGGTCTGTGTCATGCCCTGTCTGTGTATAGACCTTTCCTTTCAAGCCTTAGTCGGCATACCAAGTCAATATCTTCCGGGACCCTTATCAGTCGAAGTCCTGCCGGTTTTCCGTCACGGGCTTTGACCAGATATTGACTGACGCCTTGACTTTGACTACGGCGCACAAATTATACACCGACTCCCGGCGGGACCGAGTCATCAAGGATTAACGATTATTCCATGCCTAATTACGGCCTAATTGACGATAAGTCAAGATCAATTGTGGACAGTTATCAGTCCGAATCATGCCGACTTTTTGTCGAGCCCTCGGACATGATCTTGACTTTGACGTCAGCTTTGTCCGTAATTTACATCGAATGCTCGTTAAAACTCGATTACCCGCCAGACTTTTAGGATCGTTTTTCATTTTCGGTCGGTGGGACCCGCTTGCCCTATAGGACCCTCGCCCGGGGCTGTCCACCCTGGGAAGTCGAAATACAGGTGAAATACGAGGGGCTTATAGACGTAGTGATGGGGCCCACTGATCCAGGATCCAGAGTAGTTTGCGAAAAAGAAGAGCAATCTTTTCCAACCGATTAGGTTAATAAAATATGCTTTAAGTAAACAAGAACAAATAACTGCATGTTGCATGAGCCCAAAGCCCAAACACCTACCCTCCTTCAATCCCCAGACACCTGAACCCTCGTGCCTTTTCCCCCACAGCTCCTCACAAAGCTTGGTTTCGGGCGCCGGGTCACCGTTTGATCAGTTGGGAAGAGTCAAGCGCATCGTCAGCTTCACCGTTTGTTCCGACTCCGGGTTTCAGAATGTCTGCATCAGCTGGTAATGATGGGGACAACGTCACTCCTCCTCCCGGACCCCTCGGACGTAACGGCGGTGGAATCGGTTAGCGAACGAGATGAGATTGCGACAGGAAGCACAGCTGAATAGCCTTATGGAGGCTATTAAGAGCCACGGTTTGGCCGCCAGCCTCAATCCCGATGGCACCTTCACCGTGGAAGAAGAAGAGGATGCCAATCCCACTCTCAGTCGCCCTGATTACTCCAGGATGCCACCACCCACCTCCTATGGTACCACTACCAGAACCCATGCTCCTCGATCTTCGGGTCACCGGCTCCCAGCCTTCAGACTACCGGATCCGTGCAACCCGACGGGATAAATCGGTTCGCGGTTCCTCGGTGGGGACAAAGCCGCACGGAATGTCTTCTCATGGTTGGGGATACCTCGGAATGCCACGGCAAATTGGGATCCCGCCTCGGTTTGGAACCGATCAGTCAGGACCTTCACAAAGAACAGTTTGGAATGCCACCACAGTCCGCTTCGGGGCCACAATCAGGAGCCCCTCCTCAGAATGATACTAGCTCAGTTGCTCCTCACACAACTTTCACAAATCCATTTCTCACTCAGGGTTCGATGGGTTACCAAACCTCCATCCCGATTTCATCAGAATCACCAGGACCGCAGTACCCCCTGGTTATACACCATCGCCCCAGACGGCCATGCAATTCAACAATCAGGGACAGCAGCCCGTACCTAAGCCTACCTATGGGTCTCACTCTGGAAATCCAAGCTACCCAGCTACATCAGGACTGCCTCCACCCACTTTGCCAGTTGAAAATCAACAGCAAGCCGCAAGGTTCTATCCCTTTGCCCAGGCTCCTACTCATGCTCCTCCGGGCAATTCGGGCCAAGGACAGGTTTTCACCTACGTCCCTGGATCGGCCGTTCCCTCTACCAGTCTGCCGCCAGTGGTAGCTCCTCACTCTAGCTCAGTCACTGGATTGAACGCCATGGTTCCGCCACAAGATCCTCATCTGGCCTGGTTCATGGAACAACATAAGGAAATGAAAGCGCAGATTGCTGAATTGACCGCTAAGAAGTCTGCCTTCCAGCCTACGGACCCAGACTCCATCGTTCCCCTGCCTCACAAATTTGTCATGCCGAATCTGGACCTCTTTGATGGTACTGCATGCCCAAAAACTCATCTGGACACGTATACCTTGGCGATGAAGACCAAAGGGTGCACCAATCAGCAGTTGGCTGACTATTTCAGTCTATCTTTGAAATCCAGTGCCTTAAAATGGTTCTTCCGCTTAAAACCCGAGGCCAGGGCTACATGGGACCAGATTACTAATGCCTTCACAGAAAAGTACAAAGCTAACTTGGAATGGGAAACAAATAGAGTTGATCTGCAGACAACAGTGCAGCGTCCCGACGAGAATGTTGGGGATTTCTACAAGCGGTGGAATCTGAAACTCAGTGAAATGGCCATCCCTCCTTCTGAAGAGGAGCAACTGGACATCTTTCAGTCATGCCTGAAACCACATCTGAGAGCCTCCCTCAGTCACTTCCCGTACTCAGACTTACGGGCCATGGTTAACTCCGCAGCTAAGTTTGAAAAAGCTTACAATCAACAGCCGGTTGCTGCACCTGCCTACAGATACAGGGCTCCTACCTCCAACACCGCTCCCGCTCCTGCTAAAGGCAAAGAGGTGATCAATTACGCAGGACAGGAATGTAATAACACAACTCCTTTTGCTCCCAGAAAACCAGCCGAGCCCAGGCCACGGGTCATGAACCTCGAAAACTTTGGAATGCCTCTGAACGACATCTTTAGGGGACTGGTGAAAGAAGGCTTGTTGCGGCCTTTGGAGAATTTCCAACCCAGGAATCCGAATGCTCCCGTGGATACCTCAAAGTATTGCGCTTTTCATCAAGCCCACGGGCATCTGACTGACAACTGCTTCACTCTGAAAAAGGCGATCCAAGGCTTGATAGAGCAAGGAAAGTTGGAAGGCCCTGAGGGGCCTAATACAGTCAAAAATCCTCTGCCAAGGAACCATAATCAGGTGAATATGATTGAATGCGGAGAACCTTCGCATGCCCAGGAAGATGCTGATGAAGGTCCCCAAATACCCATGGCCAACCTTGTAGAGGATCCTGAATTCGGATTCCCCCTCAACCTTGAGGATGATGAACAAGTCGGCCCAACTTAGTCTCATGTCAGAGATTTCTTGCAAGAATACGAGGCCCGCTATTTCTCGGATGAAGGGAAAGCTGATACTAAAGAAATGGGGCTGTTCCGGTCAAAACATGAGAAAACCATTTACACAAGATGGTTAGAACAATCGAGAAGGATCGAGCAAGAAAGCTTCAGGCGGGCGCCTGTACTGGGGCTTATCAGCAAAGAGGCCGAAGAGCATCTGGAGCTAGTACACTTCTGCAAGTTGGTTTTGGGAGAGGCTGAATACGATCCCGAGAACAGCGAAGAATCAGAGGAGGAGGATTCCTTCTATATCCTGCCTGGAGTCAAATACGTGCCACCCCCTCTCACTCTTCCCCCGCAGTTTCTGGGAGGAGAAGCTGAGTCACAATTACCACTTCTGGGAATGGGGACATATGACAATTTCTGCGGTTGCACGCACCCATATTCCCCTAATGGGTTTGATCGGCGTTCCCTCTCAGCCGAAATCCCAGTAGTATGGGAAGATGATTCCGATGACAGCGATGACGATGATGATGACGAGAGCGAAGAGTCAACTGAGGCCCCAGATCCGGAATCAATCTGGAACAATCAGGCCGAAAATGATGCCATGGGAGCCAGGCACAATGGTTGGCTGTCAGCAAGCGACGGTGAAGAACCACCAGAAAATGCAAGTCAAATGCCAATAGGGACGGGCCCCCAAGAACTGCACCTCGTAAGATGCACCTGTGGTCAGTGTCCGGATACTTCAGAGGATGAGGGACAACAAAGCCCGCGCCCAGATCCGTACATATCCGAAATCCTAGAGCACAATGTTCCTTATAAGAACCTAACCGGTGAATGGAGAAGGTTCATTGAAGCACTGGTCGAGAATGGAGGGTTTCAATGACCAGAAGATCATGAATTCGTGAACGTCATCGGATCTTTTTCTTCTTTCCCGAGAACGGATGGCATAACAACCGTAAGGGTCACAACCGAGCCGCTTGAGCACAGCGAGTGCCTGCAATCACTGAAAAGGGTTATTGATCTAAATGTCTCCCCAGTCGCCTTCATACCCATGGATCCACATGACGCCTTCCTAATCGCACCGGTGCCCGACAGTGGACCCCGGGTGCTCCTCATTTGGACCCAGATCTATCGAGCTGCTACATCGAACTACGAGGGGGAACGTTGCCTATCCTTTACTTGTGGTTGCCCTACTTGCAAGGGTGAAAGAAAGAAGATGTATGATGAGATGGAGGCTGATAGCCATACGATCGAGGAAACTTCGGAAGATGATTATGAAACCAAGGACATGAAGGCCATGAAATTTCCTGGGGCTGATCACGTGGACGTCTTAGAGTTCAACACTGCCTACCATGCTTTGGGGAAAGGGTTTTCAGGCATCCGATCCAGGCTGATAGTCAAAGATCTGTTAGAGAGAGGGAAACTAAGATAGGTATAACCTCCTTCTCTCTACCCTAAATCTCTCTCACCCATGCATGCGTCTCATACTTTGAAGATGTAATTTACCCATTTCTTGCCCTAGATCCAAGAGGATCACCATGGAAGTTCATCTCCATGGATGATCCTCTACAAGGATCAACATTTCTTTCAAAATTGTTTTTAATTCTTATAACCTATTTTCAAAACCCTAAAAACCATTTTCACAACAAAAATCTTGATTTCAAAGCTAAATCTCCCCTTCCCAAGCAAATGAAATGCTTAAGTCCTAATGTACCCTAAGGATGGCTTGATATAGTAGATCACCACTAAAATGTCTAGTGACTACTAATCAAAGCCTAAGGAGATGGAGACAAGCATGGATGCCAAACCCCCTTTAAAATCATGTTTTTTTTTCAAGAGAAAGTTGCTGTCCAGTAGCCTTTCTCTAAGACCTCTGTCCAAGGTCTAATTTTTTGGACACAGAAGAACTTGGAATTTGGTGTTTACTACAAAATACTTTTTGTAGCCAACATCCTTAGCTTTCCATAAATATTTTTACTTTATTTTTTGCGTGAGTAAAACTCCATTTTTCAAATTGTCTTTTAAAGGCCAGTTCATCAGTCTCTGGAAATCCAGATTTCATATCTGAGATTTCCAGAAGGTTTTGGTCAACCAAATCATCTCCAAATGGAAAAGTTCTTTTACAGAAACCTTATTTAAGGTGTTTTGAACAACTTTCATTCTCGGACTTGGTTTTAAAGCTCTTAAATCCGTTTTAAAATCAAGTGTCCACTGCCTTTTTCATTCTGGCAGAATTGGTTTTCAACTTCAAAAAATCTTTTGAGTACCAAAACTCAACCCAAAAATCATACCAAAAATCATGGGACTTGTTTGATGTCTTATAAAGAGTTCCCAATTTTTAGTTTTCTCAGTTTCAACTTATTTTGGCCAAAGGAACACACATACACACACACACACAAATGGTTTTTAAGCTTGGAAGACTCGTTTTACGAGGCATTCCGGGTGAACACTAACGTTCTTCCTGGTGTGTAACGTGACCTCCGAACCCAAATCTCTAATCTCGGGCATTTTTCAAAGTTTTGGCCCTTAAAACAAAAATGGCGTGGCGACTCCGTGTTTTTCGATTGATTTTTCAAAAAAAAAAAAGAATAATAACGAATCTTTCGAAAAATGGCGACACACATCGTTACACAATGCCAGCTCATGGTACTTTGATAGCGGGTTCTCAAGGCACATGACAGGTAATGCAGAGTTCTTAACAGATTACACCACTGTCAAAGATGGAAATGTGAATTATGGGGAAGGAGCACAAGGTAAGATTGTAGGTAAAGGTACCTTATGTGTGAATAACATGCCTAAATTAAAAAATGTGTATCATGTAGAAGGTTTGAAAGCTAATCTTATTAGTTTAAGTCAACTGTGTGATGACAATTTGCATGTCAATTTTGACAAACATGAATGCAAAGTGTTTGATAACACTAATCAATGCCTGTTCACTGGAGTAAGGTCTCAAGATAATTGTTACAAATTTGGTGACAATTTGTCCTTCCTTAGCTCCAAAACAAATGAACTTGAAATTTGGCATCAAAAGTTAGGACATGCTAGTTATAGGAAAATGGAAGAATTAGTTAGATTTGATGCTGTTAAACACTTGCCCAAACTTGATTTTAAACAATCAAGTGTAGTGGTCCTTGTCAAAAGGGCAAACAAACCAAAGCCTCTCATTCAAAAGTTGACAAAAGTTTCACTTTTGAAATTTTGGAATTAATCCATACTGACCTTATGGGACCCATTGAGGTTGAGAGCTTAGGTAAAAAGAAGTACTCTTTTGTCTGTGTAGATGATTTCTCTAGATATACTTGGGTGCTATATTTGAAAAAAAAATCTGAAGCACTTGAAGTATTTAAAGTTTGGTATAAAAAGGTAAAAAATTTGTATGGTAAGAAAGTCATTAAAATTAGGTTCGATCATGAAATTGAATATGAGAACACCTTGTTCTCAAAATTTTGTGACTCCAAATAAATAACCCATGATTTTTCAGCCCCTAAAACCCCTCAACAGAATGAGGTTGCTGAAAGAAAAAATCGTACTTTGCAAGAGATGGCTCGTGTCATGTTTAGTTCTAAAAACATCTCTAAATGATTTTGGGCTGAAGCACTTAATACTGCTTGTCACATAGAAAACAGAGTTTACTTAAGAGTTGGATCAACCATGACTCCCTATGAAATCCTCCTTGATAAAAAACCTACTCTTAAATACTTTCATGTTTTTGGATGCATATGCTATGTTCTAAATGATAGAGATTATTTATCTAAATTTGATTCCAAAAGTGATAAAGAGGTTTTTCTTGGATATTCCACAAATAGTCATGCTTATAGGGTTTACAACCTTAGAACTAAAACTGTGATGAAATCAATTAATGTTACTTTGATGACACTGCTGACTTAAATCTAAAAACTCTTGAAGATGATGTCTCAGGTTGCATAGAAACAATGCAGGATTCTCAGAATCAACCGAATGTATAAAAGAACTGGGCTGCAGAAAGACGATGCAGGTACTGATGTGAGCACATCACCACCTACATCAGGACAAACAGAACCTGGTTCAGAATTCAAAAGTTCTGACTGTGAAGAAGAGAATCTGGATAGAATCCATTTGGCTCTTACTTGCCATTGTCTGTTATTTGGACATTACTCTACATCAAATGGATGTAAAGAGTGCCTTTTTAAATGGTGTCCTAAATGAAGAAGCCTATGTTGAGCAACCTAAGGGCTTTACTGATTCCCATTGCCCTGATCATGTTTATAAGCTTAAGAAAGCCTTATATGGCTTAAAACAAGCCCCTAGGGCTTGGTATGATAGGCTAACTGAGCAACTCATACAAATGGAGTTTAAGAGAGGTGAGGTAGATAAAACCTTATTTATTTTAAAAGAAAATGTAGGGATATTGGTGGCCCAAATTTATGTTGATGACATTGTATTTGGATCTTCATCCAAAGATATGTTAGACTACTTTGTCACAAGTATGACCACCTGTAAGTGCTCCAATTTGAGCTTGTTAGTATTTTCGTTAGAAAATTAACGAAAGTTATAACATTCCTAACAATTACTAACATTTCCTAACAATCCTAACATTTCTAACAAAGTGAGGGCAAAATGGGCATTGTTATTTAAGGATAAACCAAGGAAAAGAATAAAAAAAGTGAAAGAAATGGTCAAAAACCAAAAATAGAAATGGCTGGAACATAATCTGGCTGTTTAATTTGAATTTTAAAAAAGATTATTCCTTGTGTCCAAAGCCTGAAGCAGCATTTAATGAACAGTGCACGCGACTGATCCTATCCGCGCGGATGACTTTGTATTTTTCAGAGGGCTATAAATTGAGCCCTCCAGTCACAAAAATAAAGAGGAACAAGAGCACAATTCACAGCATTTGGCGAAAATACTCGAGAAAACAGTGAGAATTCTCTAAGAATTGTCACCTTTTTCTCTTGAATCTTCCCAACTTTCACTCACTCAAATCAAACTCACTCACCATCATATTCAAAGCCTCAAACACTCATACATTCAAGCCAAAGCCCCAAAATACAAAGAAGATAGGTATAACCTCCCTCTTCTTACCCTAAATCTCTCATCCATGCATGCATCTTCAAACTACAAAATGTAGTTTGTTCATTTTCTTACTCTAGATCCAAGTGGATCACCATGGAAGTTCATCTCCATGGATGATCCTCTACAAGGATCAACATTTTCTTCAATGTGTTCTTATTTTCTTGCAAATGCATCTTCAAAACCCTAAAAAACCATTTTCAAGCATCAAATCTCATTTTCAAAGGATAAAATTCCCCTTCCCAAGCAAATGAAGTGCTTAGTCCTAATGTACCCCAAGAATGGTTTGGTATAGTTGATTCACCACTAAAATGTCAAGTGATCACTAACCAAAACCTAGGGAAATGGGGACAAGCATGGATGCAAAACCCCCCTTTAAATCATATTTTCTTTCTTGAGAAGTTGCTGTCCAGTAGCAATTTTCCAGGATCCCAGTCCATTGTCTTAATTTTTGGACACAGATAAACTTGGAATTTGGTGTTGACTACGAAACACTTTTTGTAACCAACATCAAGAGCTTTCCAGACATATTTTTAATTTATTTTTTGGGTGAGTAAAACTCCTCTTTTCAAATTTTCTTTTAGAGGCCAGTTCATCAGCTTCTGGAAATCCAGATCTCATATGTGAGATTTCCAGAAGGTTTTGACCCCTCAAATCTTCTCCAAAATGGAAAATTCCTTCGCAAAAATCTTATTTAAGGTGTCTGGAACAACTTTCATTCTCTGAGTTTATCTAGATTATGAAGTTTTAAGACCCTTGAATCCATTTCAAAATCAAGGGTCCACTGCCTTTTTCATTCTGGCAGAAGTGACTCTCAACTTCAAAAGGTCTTTTGAGTACCAAATCTCAACCCAAAAATCTTCCAAAAAATTATGGGATCAGTTTAAAGTCTTAAAAAGATATCCCAATTTTTACTTTTCTGAGTTTCAACTTATTTTGGCCAACACACACACACACACAAATGATTTTCAGCTTGGAAGACTCGTTTTACGAGGCATTCCGGGTGCACACTAACGTCCTTCCCGGCGTGTAACATGACCTCCGAACCCAAATCTCTAATCTCGGGCATTTTTCAAAGTTTTGGCCCTTAAAATAAAAATGGCGTGGCGACTCCGGTCTTTTTTTTTCGATTGGTTTTCAAAGAAACAAAAATTTCAAAGCAAACCCTTTCGGAAAAATTTTGGTGGCACATCATCACACCACCACCTTTGAAATGAGTATGGTTGGTGAGCTAAACTATTTTCTAGGCCTTCAAATAAAACAAAGTAAGGAGGAAATTTTTATTTCTCAAAGTAAATATGCCAAAAACTTGGTTAAAAAATTTCTCTCTTGACAATGCCTCTCACCTTAAAACTCCTATGGGATCATCCCAAAAGTTGTGCAAAGATGAGAATGGTGAGGATGTTGATCCCACCTTATATAGAAGTATGATTGGGAGCTTGTTGTACCTTTCAACAAGTTGTCCTGACATCATGTTTAGTGTGTGCCTGTGTGTTAGATATCAAGCTTGCCCAGAAGTATCCCACCTCAAAGCTGTAAAAAGAATTATTAGATATGTGGTGAAACTGTCAATTTAGGGCTAAGCTATACTCGTGAAACCAATACAAATCTGATAGAATTCAGTGACTCTGATGGGCAGGCAACACTGATGATAGGAAAAGCACAACTGGAGGTTGTTTTCATCTTAGGAACAACTTAGTATATTGGTATAGTCGAAAACAAAATTGTGTATCCCTATCGACTGTTGAGTCAGAATATGTTGCTGTAGGCAGTTGTTGTTCTCAACTTCTTTGAATGAATCAGATGATTAAGGATTATGATCTTAAAAGTGATATCCTAACTGTTTTTTGTGATAATCTAAGTGCCATAGAAATATCAAAAAATCCTGTTCAACACTCACGTACTAAACACATTGAACTTAGACATCATTTTATTCGTGATCTTGTTGAGCAAAAAATCATTAGCATGGAATCAATAAGCACTGAAAAACAGTTGGCTGATATTTTCACCAAAGCCCTTGATTTTCAGAGATTTTCTACTCTAAGGAAGTCTCTCAGTTTATGTGCCATCTGATGGTGTGATCCCCCGTGTGATCACATCATATCTTACACCTGTATATTTAATTAAAAAAAAAATCATCAAAAAATGAAAAAAAATGCATTGCATGATTTATCTCAATGTGGTCACTTGTACTGCATTTTTTGACTTGTCTCCACTCTGAATTGTGAATTCTTCTTAAAAAGTGCCAACTACTGTTGACTCAAAATTATCCTACTGGATGTCTCTTGGTGGGTGCTTAATCTAAAAAGGGAAACAACTACTCCACTCATGGTATGAAGTCATTTCAATGTGATCAAAATGACATCAAGAGAAAGTTTGTGTCAAATTGACAAGATCATTCGAAAGAGGGCTATCCATGAAAGTAAAGAAGAGTGAAAGCTACCCATAAAAATATTTCTCCACAAAAAATTATTATAAGTGGATGCATTCTAGAGGCCAAGCTGGACAAGATTACAATTCATTGACTTTCCTAGAGGAGATGCGTCCCCAGACGTAATTACATTCTATGCCACACATATACCGAGATTTATCATTCACATGTTTGTACATTATGCATCATTTTCTTAGTCATAAATATAGGTCAACCTGGTCCTTGGTGAAAATATTAATCAAATGTTTTTTTCACTCCCTAATCATTTTTATTAAATAGATTTTAGGTACATTATTTACAAGGAATAATTTTTAAAATTAATTGATTTTATCCTTATCATCTAAAGAGTCCAAGAAAATTAAGGACATTATTCCATGGAATTCGTCTGGCCAAGGTAACTATTGTTCTAATTAAACTCTAATTACTCTAAAGAGTCCTAGCCTAGTTGTAATAAATCTCATGCCATCACATCTCAATAAATACGCCTAACCCCCTTTCTCCATTAAACCCTCACCGACTACTATTCACAAAACCCTTTGCAATTTAAACCCTTACCTCTGTTTCGACTCTAAGCCATGGCATCACAATCCCGTCCTTCCTCTCCTACCGACGCTGTCTCACCCCCTCCATCTCCGGCGGCCCAAACCGAAGGTGCCGTCAAACTGTTTGTTGATGCCGAAGCTACTCCGGTCTCCATGTCTCTCCCCGAAGCACCGGACAATGCCATTGATGCAGACAACCCCGGCGACTTGAAGGCTATTGGTGCGGTTGCTGGCTTGGGGAAAGGCCCCAACTGGTCACTCCGTCAAAGGGGATTCTTGCCTAATATGTCTGAGTACACTCCCAAGGTTCGCCCTAACATGGCTGAACCTGATTTCATTGAGGGAGTCGATGAAGACTATGATCCCTCAGCCGACTTAAAGAGAAAAAGGGGCAAAACTGCTGCAGGCTCAGGAAGCTTGTCTGGGAAAGCTAAACCTCAGCCCCAACGAATGAAGTACATGGATCTCTCTGTTTACTCTAGTAAGTCTGATGACTCTGTTAATGCTGAGGCATTTGAGGTTGTGTCAAGGAGGGCCCAGTCCGAAGAAATTAAAGAATTGAAGGAAGCAACTGAAGAAATCATTGAGTCTGCCTCTCAAGCTATGGATGATATATTTCCACATGTCATCGTCACTCCGAAGGATCTGCCTCCTAGAGGTATTTCAACAACTCCTCTGTCTCCTACCCCTGCTACTGTTGGTGCTACCTCATCCCTAACTCCATCTCCCACTAGAAATCCATCTGTAGCCCCCACTCAATCCTCTCCTGGAAACTGGTACTATGGTGGATTCCCCTCAACTTGTGCTCATGAAGAAGGGGATGAT
The DNA here is from genome assembly GCA_022495995.1 of Adenophora triphylla var. japonica. Lineage (NCBI taxonomy): Eukaryota > Viridiplantae > Streptophyta > Magnoliopsida > Asterales > Campanulaceae > Adenophora > Adenophora triphylla. Next base: position 738,983 of record JAFEMH010000206.1, on the reverse strand, counting down.
GTTGATGAGTATGATGAGGAGGAGCACATTCCCCTCCAAGCCCTTTTGGATCTAAGGAAAGGAAAAGGGAAAGTGAGGAAGTCAAAGGCTGAGGCTGCTGCCTCTATATCTGCCCAAGCTTCGGACATAGGGTCAGATGATGATGAAGCTGAGGATGAAACCTTCAAATTGGGTAGAGAAGAGCTTGAAGCTGAAAAGGAAGATACAGCTGATGATGTTATCACATCTGCTCCTTCACCAAGGAGGGTAAGCCAAAGGAAAGCCAGCTCTTCTGTGTCTCCATTGCCTGTGTCAAGGCATTCCCCAAGGTCTAAACCATCTTCAAGGAAGGTAAGTCCACATTTCCCTGAGAAATTCATGACTAAAGCTGTGAAGGAAAGATTTACTTTTTTTAGAAAGAAAGGATTTTTAGTTGAAAGGGTAATAGACAAATCTTTTGAGGAGGTAGGCATGTCATGGTATTTAAGGGAAAAAGGTCTTCTTTATTATGTCACCTATCCCCACAACTATTATCCATCCCTTGTGAGTGAATTCTATGCTAGCCTTGTACAGTCCATCCAAGATCCAAGGTCTGTTGGCTTTGAAAAAGTGTGTGTTCTTGGCAAACTTATTTCCTTCTCTCCTTCTATGATAAACATCTTTCTTCATGCCCCCAGTCCTCATATTCCTCCTCCCATGGCTCCTAAAAATTTGATTGCTAATTCTCTCACAAATGGTCTTGACCCAACCTGGCATACTCAGTTTAAATGTACCATGCTCACGTCTCTCTGTGGTTTCCTGTTTAAAATCTCCACCTTCAATTGGAAACCTACTTTCAATAAAAACATTGTAACTGTGCCCCATGCAGACCTTATTTACAGAATATTTACTGGCCAAGAGTTTAACCTTGGAGAAATTGTTTTTGGTAGTGTGATCCAATTTGCTGAGAAAGAACTTCCATCAGATTTACCCTTCCCATGTTTGATAACTGGTTTATGCCTAAGACAAGGGGTTGAAGTTCTTAGTTCAGATAGAATTTGTGAAAAGGTTGAACCTTTTGGTATACAACCTGTTCTAGACTGCACTAGGCGTACAGTAGACCTACCAGTGGTGTTCCCAGATGACCCTGTAGTTGATGCTCATGATGCTGATGAGGAGGATCCTGCTGATGTCAGTGAAGATGTGCCTGCATCACCGGTAACACCAGTTGATCAAGTAAAAGTGCTCACTGAGGAAATTAAATTTCTGGAAAAGACCATGCTCAACTCAAGGGTCCAATTCAAGGAGATGTCCATAAGAAGAAACAAGCTGCTGGCAGCCCGTGAAAGCTTATCTGGTCAAAAAGGGGGAGCAAGCTCAAGCAAAGTGTTTCAAGAGATAAGCCAGGACATTAGGTGGGAGTTACTTGCAGAAACGCAAGCTGAGATGGAAGGAAAGCAAAGTTTGGACAGAAGCTTCAACTGATTGAAGGTCCTTTGTTTATGACGCGGGAACCAAATGGTTGGTATTTGACAGTCTTGATAAAGTTAGTCCACTTCTACATAATGTATCTTCCAGTTCGTTCAGCCAAAAATTACAATAAATGTACCAATGGAAAGCTCTACGAGTCGATATTCCAAGGCTCTTTTTGGATCAGCATTTGGAGTTTTCTACAGAGAGTTATGACTGTTTTGATGAAGGATAGTTTGACAGTCAATACATCCGAAAATTGACTAGTATTCATGTTTATCATGTCTTTTGAGATTTCTAGGCTATGTTATCCTTAAACAATAAATTTTATGTTTATCCTTTAAGTATTTTGATGATTCCTAAGCTTGGAGGGTTGTTCCAAGTAATCTATAAATACCCTACAAATTGTCATTGTAAGGGGGAGTTGAATTTGAGTTTATAAAATATAAGATTGTGCTTTGTGCCGTCTTTTCTTGTTCTGTACCTATTCGGTGGATTCCGTTTAGTGGTGAACAAACACAACCATGTATCTCTTTGGTGGATTCCTTAGAGTGGTGAGTTGTTTATGCCTTGTATCTTCAAGGTGGATTCCTTGAAGTGGTGAGCATCCTATCCTTTTCTATCCATTTTTTTTATTCTTCTTTTCCGTTGCGTTTTTCCGGTATCAGTTTATCGTATGGATTATGTGTTTAAAACAATTTTAATTTCATGTTTTTCATTAGGAACAATGGTGATATTTTAATTTGGTTGTTTTGGATATTTTGGACATGGTTTGTTTATGGTTTTAATAGCTAGTATTTAGGGGGAGCATTCGAGCTCTCCACTTCGAAAATTGTGGTTGCTAATGTTTTAGCTTATATAGTGTTTAAAATATTTTTGCTTGAGATTTGGTTTTTTGAACAGAAAGCAACAAAACAGGGAGAGATTGAAAGTGTGAGGACATCACACTCAGCCAAGTCAAAAAGGTTGACTTAGTTTAAGTTTTGTTACTTTCTTATGTATTTAAATTAAGTAAATATTATGTATATTATTTTTAATGTTACTAACCTACTAACCAAAATTATGTTATATTTTAGTAGTGTTTTGGTTATATATGTAGGACTCTCACACAAGGATAAGAAAGGCTTGAAGAGATAAGAAGATAAAGGAGATTGTGGATATTCATCAAGCTCTATATCAAGCTCATCCTTACCCATAAGCTGTGGACTCCTTGGCTATAAATACAAGACTCAAGGCAGTGCATTATACACGGTTTTTGTAGTCTAAGAGTGCTGAAGAAAAACAGCCTACTTAGAGGTTTTGTTTAGTGAGAGTTCATTTGTTAATTTTTGTCTTCTCTTAGGATTGATCTTTGTAATCGATTCATAAGTGATTTAATAAGAGAAGTTTTATTGTCTACAGCAAATTGCTGTAGATAAGTATTAAATACTTTGATTATTTAATTTCTAATTTATCATTTCCGCTGCTGTTCACTGTTGTGCTAGTGCTGGTGCGATAGCATCATGACTCACATCAGCTATTGTTGTGTTCCTGTGACATTCCTAGCCGGTCCATTTCTTTCAAAGGCCCCTCCAAAATCATATCTAGTATAAATCCCAAATATATATACTTATACTTAAATTCATTGTTCATTCATACTTGTATGCTATGAATACATAAAAAAGAAATGGAGAAATTTTTATTGAACACAATAATAGTCCATTCCAACTCTTATTCAAATATCATGGTTTGATATATAACTTATTACTTATATACGTAATATAAACATCTCTGATATATAGATATATACATGTGCTAACAAATTCCATACGTTAAACAATGGAAGATTGGTATGAGTACAATACAATCAGACATTAGATTATAGGAGAAAGGCACAATTTTAAAATCAACATTGATTAATCTTCAATAATATCCAGTTGTATAAATAACATGTCCTTATATATACAGAGTATGTGATTTACCTTTTAAATAGAGACATATGTATAGAACTTGTATCATCTTTATAAAATTTTATGTAATTTCATATGTATTTGCAGATAAGGAACAAATTCTCGTGAGAGTAGTACTAAATGCTCAAATTAGGCTGCTCCAGAATCAGATCTGGTATAAATTCTTTGCTCCAAACTTCTAACAATGTTGCAACAACTTTACATACTTGCAATTCATCATCATTCATACTTGCATAATATGAAATGCATGATGAAGAAGAGGACAAATTTAAATTCCTCCCAAGGTTGGTAGAACCTAAATCTTATTCAAATGCTATGACTAAACATAAAACTTGTTACTTATATATATAATTGTTGGAAATGGGTAACGAAAGTTAAGTTTGACTTAACATTGACCTAACTTCCTAACGGAATTCGTTATTTGTTAACGAAGTAAGTTACAAAATGTATTCTACATTTAGTGTAGATTATGAAACTCATTTATTGTCTCAAAACCATTTCCGGGTGAATGAGAAATTAATGACAAAAGATTTGTAACTTAGCGAGAGTTGTTTAAAGGGTCAATTAGATCATTTGGATTTAATTGGATTTGAACTGTGTTTTTGGCTGATGAGATTTTGCACCCAATTGATCAGAACGAGTGGGGACTCTGGTCACGAGTCGTGAGCACGAATGGACCTTGATGGACATTTGCTCAATTCTGATCAGAACGAGTGGAGGCCTTAGGAATGAGTCGTGAGCACGACTCGTGCCAAGGAGCACGAGTCTTGCCCTTCGCTGCTGCCAGAAAAGTTGTGCCTTTTCAGGGGAAAAGACACAAACCCCTTAACTCTCCTTATATAATTCCCCTCCGAATTTCAATTCACACATACAGTAAATTGAGTCTTCCTACACACATTTGAGATAGATTAACTTATCCTAATCATTTCATCTTGTTGCATTATTTCCTTCAAGTCCGAAAGTTCCAAATAGTCAATTGTTCGTTAGATTTGTTAATTTGGAGTGCTCCTATTAACAAATAGATGTCGTTGCATCTCACGAGAAGTTTGTCATCAACCGTAAGCACCAGTGCGGGACAAATACTTCTTACAGAAATTGTGTTAAACACAAGCCTCGACTACATTAAGTCTATCTTTACAATTTCCGTCATCTTTCTCATTTTCTTTGTTATTTCCTTAAGAATCCTATTCACAAATCCCAACATTCGTAAGAAGTATTTGACGTTTCTTAAGGCATTCCTACAATGACTAATGAGAGAGACACCTCTGAGTCATCCGGGCTTACTCCTCCTCAAGGCGATGCAACGCTCAAGAATATTGCACCCGCTTCTACACCATGGATCTCTCATCATAACATAGTTCTATTGAATTTCTCTTGCCACTGTTTAGGTGCTTGTTTTAGTCCATATAACGACTTTACAAGTTTACACACCTTTCGTTCTTTACCAGGACTATATATGTCCTTCCTTCATGACTTGAATATTTTATGCATCGTCGACTCTTGAAGCTAACCTCTTTGGCGTTGCTTGGACTTCTCTTAGCATGGAGAACAGATGATGGCTAGACGGGGTTTCAAAATACGTCGATTTTGAAATGAAAGGATATTGTTTGGTGAGGGTGAGGTAATGGCTTTCCTAGGGTGAAAGGCTTCAACCGCAACCCCTACCGGATGACCTAAACGAAATTAAGTCTTCATTGCTTGCTTAAACTTTAAATGAGAAAAGATTTATGCAAATTCATCGAGCAACGAAATGATGAGGATGATGAAAGAGATGTGAGCATATGAGATGCAAGATGGGGAGTTGGTAAGCCCCAATTTGAGAAAGATATCAGTTGATTTTCTTACTTTGATCAATTTAAATATTAATCATTTCAAAGAATTAGTGATTGAGCAGCACAAGTGATCATGTGGAGTAAAACCATTTCAATCAAGTGTAATGTGGGTGTGTAAATGATGTCTCGAGTCTAGCAAGAAAAGAAACAAAGACTTTTATTATTGCAAGAAAAAACTAGTCTAACATGGATTTAATAGACTCTTGTCCAATAAAGGACATTCATTAAAGAAACAAACAGACAATCTAGAACCTACAAAGACTGATTGACCGTATTAATATTGGATGGGAGGGCCCTGGGTTCTGGTGAAGATCACAGAAGAAAATTGGTAACCACATTGGGGCGAGGAGCCTTCTCAATCTTCCCCTCATCAATAAGCCTTTGGATGAGCAGCTTCAAAGGGACGCAGTCATTGGTAACATGTCCAGGATACTGATGGTATTAGGAGTACTTGCTCGCATCCAGATTGGGATTTTCCTTAACCGGGTTGTAATTATCCAGAGGCTTGATCAGCCCAGTCTTTACCAAACAATTAAATGTCTCCTCAGTTGGCATCCCCAAATCATCGAATGTCTGCCACTGAGGCTTTCCTCCACCACGGCCGGATAACTGACCCTTCTCCCCTTGAATATAGTTGACGGTGTTAGAGACAGCAGTTTCCTTACCCTTCGAAGCAACGGGGTTAGATCTTGGAATGATGGAATAGGTGGAATTCTCGCTTTCGGCCCCCGCACTTACCATTTCTCGCAGATTCGGGTAGTACCCACGCCCAATGGCTTCCCTAACAGCTGGCTTGGCACATGAAAGGAAGATGGCCTTCTCATCGGATTGGGGAATTGGATGAATCAACTCATTTAGCTTCTTGTTCCACCTCTTATAGAAATCTGTCACGGACTCATCGTGCCTCTGGATGGTGCCGATCAAGTCACTACGAGTGGTGTACCACTCAACACTTCCCTTGTATTTCTCCAAAAAAGCACCACTGATCTGGGACCACACAGCCCGTGCCTCCGGCTTGAGGCCTAGAAACCATCTCAAAGGAGAATCATCGAGAGACAAATGGAAATAGAGGGCTAGCATTTCCTCGGTGGCCCCTTTGGCACCCATAGACATGATATAGCTGGTCACGTGAGTCTTAGGGCATGTGAAATCTTCAAACTTAGCTATAGGGGGAATCTTGAAGTTATGCGGGAGAGCCTGGGAGTCCTTGAGCTCCACAGAATTGACCACACTTGACCCAAAAGTCATCTTGTGCAACTGTTCTTTCACATACTTCAACTCTTCCTTCAAACTCAAAACTTCGGAAGATGGGGGTTACCCTATGGTTGGAGCTACCATGGAGGATGGAACAGGACCACTCGCCTGAACAGGCACCACAAAAGGAGGAACTGCATACTGAGAAGCTGACGGATTAAAGGGCAAAGCGGCCGGTGACAATGACGGAACAGGACCACTCGCCTGAACAGGCGCCACAAAAGGGGGAACTGCAAACTGAGAAACTGACGGGTTAAAAGGCAAAGCTGCCGGTGGCAATTACATTGGAGCACCCGCATAAGACTCACTTGGACCTTGGATTTTTACCCGAAAAGCATCATACCCGTTAAACTGCGGCTGCGCTACTGGTGGAGGAAAGCTTTGGAGCGGGGATTGAGGATACTGCGGAATACTGTCCTGGCAAATATGGCTTCCCGACAGATGATATTGACCGCTTTGCTGCTGAGTGGGATGACCATGAGAAGCAACAAACTGACCACCAAAGGTTGGGTTGAGCGGCTGACCCGCGCTGCTATACTGACCCTGACCTTGGAACCCATACTGATTCTGAGCCGATCCAAACTGATTCTGAGCAAACCCAAACTGATCTTGGCTAACACCACTGTGCTGATTCTGCCCAAACTGATTCTAAGGAGAAAACACAAACTAATCTTGAGAGAACCCAAAATGGTCTTGAGCACTAACCCTCGGGAAGGAGCTTAACTCGCCTCTTATTCCGTATTGCCTGCCATAGGTAGACACTGGGATGGGGGGAGGTCTTGCCACACTCCCAGAAGTCGGGATAGGAAAGGAGCTAGGCACACCATAAGAGGTCGGCCAGGGCACATTGTGATAGCCTTGCCTTGGTGAGGATGGGGGAATAAAACCAGTGCCGGTGATAGTAACATCGGGATCCTCCCTAACTTCTTCATACGTCCGGGGTGACGGATCACCGCAATCCCTTGTATGTGCATCACTTCAACATAACGAGCCCAACCGGCCTCCTCACGGGCACGAGAAGCTTCAAGAGTAGCACGGAGAGAAGCCTCCTGAGAAAAACTGAAACCTGGGTGAGGATTAACAAACGGACTTCCCGGGGGTGTCATATGAGGACCCACTCCATGACCGCCACCAGGAGAGGAACTCAAACCCACGTTGGGCCCCAAATTCTAACCTTGATCCAGCCCCAAACCTTGACTGACATTCTGACTCTGAGCTGGATCCAAGCTCGAGTTCTGACCCAAACCTGCTGAAACCTGCGATTCTGCCATTTCTGAGACTGCTGGAAGTGAATCTTTGACCCGAGAGAAACTGATTAACCGACCACCCAGAACTCTGACCCAATACTTGCTCACTGAAAGGGGGAGAGAACTGTTTTAGGTACGGGAGAGGATAGGCTTAGGACGGACTCATGCATATGCCTTATTAAAAATTTAAATAAATTTTTTTTTTTACTAATCCTAAGAATGGTTGGAAAAGGGGGACACCTTCTTTTTCGCATTCTACACTATTTCTGGACTAGTGGGTTCCATCACTACGTCTATAGACCCCCTATATTCCACCTGTATTGCACTCCCGGGACGGACAATCCTGACAGAGGTCCTATAGGGCACGTGGAACCCACCAATCAAAAAGCAAAATGGACCTAAGGGCATACAAGTCAAAACAAGTCAAACTCAAAATTTCCAAAACCAAGCTCAAGTCAACAACATCTTGACTCGGAAGGAGAGAGGGTCGAAATTACGTTTGAATGTACGACATGGCGAAATTTCGGCATGACCTCTCGTTAGTACGTGTCAAAAATTCGACATGATCTCGCGTTAGCACATGTCGAAAACGCGTCATGACTTCTTGCGAAGCCAAGTCGAGAAATCGACATGTACCTACGTCGAGACATGTCAAAATTTTGACATGTACTCACGTTAAGTTATATCGTAAATTTCAACATGAAGAGGGAGAGTATGCCAAGGCTTTGGAAATGAAGTACGACTCGAACTTTGTGAGAAAATTTTGAAAATCGAGTTTGAAAATGTTTTGAAAAGTATTTTTGCCAAAAGCCAACCGGTCACGGTAAAAAGTGTGTCACGGACAAGTGTGGTTCCTAACACTCTATAGGCTGGGAGGACTTTACGCGCTCAAGCGTAGGCGAGACATTTCACCGTCCGCGATGCCGTCCGTACACTCCAAGGGTTTTAACTCTATGTGCAGGTAGTGTGCGAGTAGTGTGAAGGTATTTTCTAAAAAAAACTTTTGCTTTTTTTTTTTTGTAAAAAAGAGTTTTCAAAATGCAATATTTACAAGTATGCAAAAAGAAAAGACCAAAAGAATGAGTCCAAAAGCATGACAAAAGGAGACTGCCCCAAATGCCAAGAAAAAACCAGCAAACTGCATCTCAGAATCACTCTGCCCTGTCCAACTGCTCAAACTGAAAACTGCAATCGCCTGCATCGCTTCCCGTGTCGTCCCGACACAGACTCCCTGCAGGGATGTCGTCCGATACAGGAAATCTCACTAGCAGAGACCAAACAAACAGCAAGGGGAAGAACCCCACCACCAAAATACTCACATACCAAGGCATAAAAAAGCAGGTAGGCACATAAGCATGGCAAAGCACATAGGAGCACACAATGACACGAATCACACACAAAGAGAGAGAAAATTGTCCAAGTTGATTAAAGAAAGTTAGACCCTCTCAAAATAAAAGCTTTTTTTTTTCTTTCAAAAAGGATACCGGTACGTGGTATTGTTAGACCATAATTTATCCCAGACTCGGGTGAGGAGGCGATAACGGGAAATTGAATGGTTTCCACCTATATACCAAGTATCATTTTTTTTTATTAAAAATAAAATCTTTTCAATGTGTCCCCAGCGGAGTCCCCACTGAATGAACGCTCGCCGAAAAATTAATAAAATTAATTTTTATTTTTAGGAGTCGCCACGCCGTTTTTAAGGAAACATTGAAAACCTTTTTTAAACTATGAGAAAGTGGGTTCGGGGGTTAAGTTATGACGTGGGAAGAGAATATAGAGCTCACCCACGTCGCCTCTTATGAGACTTTCAATCAAACAAGGACAATATAATCATTCTAAGTGTGTGCAATTTGTGTCAACAAGCAAGACATGCAAATTTGGATTTTATTAATGATAATAAAACTAGATATAACTTGTGAGCCATTAAAGGGGGCCACACCCTTACAAATGATAGCTTGAATTACAAGGAAAGGTTGAGACAGTCTGTCCAGGGCCTTTGAATGTCGTACGACACAGGACTTCCTCAGGAGAGGGATGTCGTACGACGCAGGACATCCTGGTCAGATTGTCTCTTACAAAGGGGGTGGATATGCCATCACAACTACTCTAACACTGAAACAAGGTTACTTTAACTATGGAGAGACACTGTTTAGGGTCTGGAACCAATTTGGGGTTGATTGGAGTTAATGAAGTCAAGATTGACTTTCTGTGATACGGATGTCGTATGACACAGGATGCCCTAGGCAGTCCATGTCATACGACAGAGGCCGCCTCCATCACCAGATTTCACCCAAATGGTCCAAGGCTTCCCAAACAATGATAATTGAGCTAAAAACTACTTAAACATAGCTTGAAACTACAAAGGGGGTCAATCTGGGTCAACTGAAGTCACTGGAGCCAAATCAGCTTTCTGGGATCTCTATGTCGTATGACACAGGACATCTGAGGGTGTCCTGTGTCTGACGACATACACATCCTTTATCAGTGAGCTCCAGCAGACTGATTCCAGACTGCTCAGAACATGAAACTAGGATACAATACCAACTCAAAGCAGCAGAATAACAATGACAAGTGAGTATTATGGGAGGATCACATGGCTTTAATGGCCAAATGTGAATAATCACATGTTTTTGGCCATGATCATGGGGGCCATCACCTCCTAACTCAAACAAACTCAACCAAGATGCAAACTTTAATAAAGTTAACACTACTAAATGATCAGATCTGAGGTGAGGAGATGTGAATATTGATGATTCACATCTCCACCACCTTTCTCATGCAAAAAGCCCAAATAATCACATAATATCAAGTATTATAAACAAACAAGGCAATTATTAAACTAACAAGATATAAACAGAGATAAGGGGAGCTTAGGGTCTACCTATTGTAGTCCACAAGACAAAAGCACCAATAGTATGGTGTTTGCCCTTTCAAAACTCCAACAAAATGATCGCCCTTGGACTTAGCTTGGATGTGTGTGTGTGTGAGGAGGGAGGTGAGTGTGTGTTTCTCTCTCTTCTCACAAATTTGGAATAGTAACCTTACTTCTAACCCCCCCCCCCTAAAATGATCAGCAAGGCCTTGTATTTATAGGCATGCTAAGAGGAGCTTCCATGTCGTACGACATGTGTAAGTGCTCCAATTTGAGTTGTTAGCATTTTCGTTAGAAAATTAACGAAAGTCTTAACATTCCTAACATTTCTAACAATTCCTAACTTTTCTAACAAAACAAGGGTAAAGTAGGGATTGCTATTTAAGGTTAAACCAAGAAAAGAATCTTAAAAAGAAAAGAAATTGTAAAAAACCCGAATTGGCAAGCTGAAAAACATAGCCAGTTTGAATATTTTCAAAAATATTCCTTTGGTCCAAAGCCTGCAGCTGCATTTAATGAACAGTGCACGCTGCAGTACTCATCTGCGCGGATCAAAATGTAAGTTTCAGAGGGCTATAAATTGAACCCCTCAGTCACAGAAAAAAGGGAGCCACAACTTCATTCACAGCAACACCTTGGCAAAAAATAGAGAGAAAACAGTGGGAATCCTTAGATTGCCACCATATTCTCTTGAGTCTTTCCCAATCCCACTCCAAACACTCTCAAATCACTCTTAAACATACACAAGCTCAAGCTTAAATCACCACTAAAGAGGAGGATTAGAGAGAAAACATAGAGGACTTAAGTGTTATCTACTTGTTTTCTCTTTGACCAACTCTATCATCAAACACTAAACACATTCAAGCCTTGAATCCATTCAAACACAAACACAAAAGAAGATAGGTATAACCTCCTTCTCCCTACCCTAAATCTTCTTCATCCATGCATGCATTTCAAACTTCAAAAATGTAGTTTGTTCATCAACTTGGTGTTCATTCTTTGCTTGACCTAAAAATGTAGTCACCTTGGAATAAATTTCCATGGATGACCATTTAAAAGGTCCAAATCATTTCTTCTTACTTAAAAACATTTTCTTACTCAATTAAAAGTGTTTTTCCTCAAAATCATTCACTTAAAAGTGTTTTCCAAAATCATTTTCATACATAAAATCTTCATTTTCAAGGATAAAATTCCCCTTCCCAAGCAAATGAAATGCTTAAAGTCCTAATGTACCCTAAGGATGGCTTGATATAGTAGATCACCACTAAAATGTTTAGTGACTACTAATCAAAGCCTAAGGAAATTGGGACAAGCATGGATGCAAAACCCCCTTTAAAATCACATTTTCCTTCAAGAACATCTTGCTGTCCAGTAGCATTGTTCTAAGACCTCAGTCCATTGTCTAATTTTTTGGACACATAAGAACTTGGAATTGGGTGTTTACTACAAAATACTTTTTGTATACAACATCCGTAGAATTCCATACATATTTTTACTTTATTTTTTGCGTGAGTATAACTCCCTTTTTCAAATTATTTTCCAAAGGTCAGTTCAACAGTCTCTGGAAATCCAGATTTCATATCTGAGATTTCCAGAAGGTTTTGGTCCATAAAATAATCTCCAAATGGAAAATAATTTTGCAGTAACCTTATTTAAGATGTTTTGAACAACTTTTATTCTTGGAATTTCCCCATATTTTGAAGTTTTAAAGCTCTTAAATCCATTTTAAAATCAAGTGTCCACTGCCTTTTTCATTCTGGCAGAATTGATTTTCAACTCCAAGAAATCTTTTGAGTACCAAAACTCAACCCAAAAATCATACCAAAAAATCATGGGACTTGTTCAATGTCTTACAAAGAGTTCCCAATTTTTAGTTTTCTCAGTTTGAATTTATTTTGGCCAAAGGAACACACACACACACAAATGATTTTTAAGCTTGGAAGACTCGTTTTACGAGGCATTCCGGGTGAACACTAACATTCTTCCCGGCGTGTAACGTGACCTCCGAACCCAAATCTCTAATCTCGGGCATTTTTCAAAGTTTTGGCCCTTAAAACAAAAATGGCGTGGCGACTCCGTGTTTAAGATTTTTTTCAAAAAGAAGAAAAATCTTTTTCCGGTGGCACATTCGTTACAGTGGCGACTCCGATGGGGACTAATAAGTTTTATCTTTTCAAAAAAAAAGAAAATCTTTTTGTGGGTCAAGCTTCCGTCCCGACATTTGAAACCGTTTGTTGTGTGTGTGTTGATTTTTCACATTTTCGTGTTGTTTTGGTCGCCTCGGAAAAGTCAAAATTTTGACTATCGGACCCCTTGCCTTGAATTTTGAATTATGTGCTTATGTGCTTATGTGTTCATTTACTTTAAAAAAAAAAGATTTCCAAAAAAAAAATATTTTCAAAAATTTTTTTTTTCAAAAAAAAAAAAATCATTTTTTGCATGCATCATCCTTTTTAAGACACATGAGAAAATTTCTATTTTACTCAGAAAAAGAAGATAGACTGCTTGCACACTACGCGCACTTGGCCTTACACTGCACACTACGTCCTTAACCCGGGGAAATCCCAGTAGCAGCCCGTTTGGCCTTATTACGCCTCTCGGTGCGAGCACGGGACTACCCAAACATCCCATGGAGCCTCGTGTCGACCCTGCACTTGTCCGTGACACACTTTGTCCGAGACCCGGTTGGTTTTTAGTCTGGTCTGTGTCATGCCCTGTCTGTGTATAGACCTTTCCTTTCAAGCCTTAGTCGGCATACCAAGTCAATATCTTTCGGGGACCCTAATCAGTCGAAGTTCTGTCGGTTTTCCGTCACGTGCTTTGACCAGATATTGGCTGGCGCCTTGACTTTGACTCTGACTGGCACAAATTATACACTGACTCCCAGCATGACACTGAGTCATCAAGAATTAACGATTATTCCATGCCTAATTACGGCCTAACTGACGACGAGTCAAGATCAATTGTGGACATTTATCAGTCCGAATCATGCCGACTTTTTGTCGAGCCCTCGGACATGATCTTGACCTTTGACGTCGGCTTTGTCCGTAATTTACATCGAATGCTCGTTAAGACTCGATTACCCGCCAGACTTGTAGGATCTTTTTCTTTTCGATCAGTGGGACCCGCTTGCCCTATAGGACCCTCGCCCGGGGTTGTCCGCCCTGGGAAGTCGAAATACAGGTGGAATACGAGGGGCTTATAGACGTAGTGATGGGGCCCACTGATCCAGGATCCAGAGTAGTTTGCGAAAAAGAAGAGCAATCTTTTCCAACCGATTAGGTTAATAAAACATGTTTTAAGTAAACAAGAACAAATAACTGCATGTTGCATGAGCCCTAAGCCCAAACACCTACCCTCCTTCATTCCCAAACATCTGAACCCTCGTGTCTTTCCCCCCGCAGCTCCGCACAAAGCTTGGTTTCGGGCACCGGGTCACCGTTTGATCAGTTGGGAAGAGTCAAGCGCATCGTCAGCTTCACCATTTGTTCTGACTCCGGGTTTCAGAATGTCTGCATCAGCTGGTAACGATGGGGACAACATCACTCCGCCTCCTGGGACTCCTCAAACAGAACATCAATGGAATCAGTTAGCCGAACAGATTAGATTGCGACAAGAAGCACAGCTGAATAGCCTTATGGAGGCTATTAAGAGCCATGGTTTGGCCGCCAGCCTCAATCCTGATGGCACCTTCACCGTGGAAGAGGAGGAGGACCCCAATCCCAATCTTGGTCGCCCTGATTACTCCAGGATGCCACCACCAACCTCCTACGGTACTACCACCAGAACCCATGCTTCTCGATCTCTGGGTCAGCCAGCTCCCCAACCACAGACCACTGGATCCATGCAGCCTGACGGGACGAGCCAGTTCCCAGTTCCTCAGTGGGGACAAAATCAGTATGGAATGTCTTCTCATGGTTGGGGTTACCTCGGAATGCCACAGCAAATTGGAATCCCACCTCAGTTTGGAACCGATCAATCCGGACCTTCGCAGCAACAGTTCAAAGGGCCACAGTAACAGTTTGGAATGCCACCACAGCCCGGTCTGGGGCAACAGTCAGGAGCCCCTCCTCAGAATGATGCTAGCTCAGCTGCTCCTAACACAGCTTTCACAAATCCATTTCTCACTCAGGCTTCGATGGGTTACCAAACCTCCATCCTGGTTTCATCAGAATCACCAGGACCGCAGTACCCCCGGGTTATACACCATCGCCGCAGCCAGCCATGCAATTCAACAACCAGGGACAGCAGCCCGTACTTAAGCCTACTTATGGGCCTCACTCCGAAAATCCAAGCTACCCGGCTACGTCAGGACTGCCTTCACCCTCTTTGCCAGTTGAAAATCAACATCAGGCCGCAAGTTTTTATCCCTTTGCCCAGGCTCCTACTCACGCCCCTCCGGGTAATTTGGGCCAAGGACAGGTTTTCACCTACGTCCCCGGAACAGCCGTTCCCTCCACCAGTCTGCCGCCAGTGGTAGCTCCTCTCTCTAGCTCAGCCGCTGGTTTGAATGCCACGGTTCCACCACAAGACCCTCATCTGGCCTGGTTCATGGAACAGCACAAGGAAATGAAAGCGCAGATTGCTGAATTGATCGCTAAGAAGTCTGCCTTCCGGCCTACGGACCCGAACTCCATCGTTCCCCTGCCCCACAAATTCGTGATGCCCAATCTGGACCTCTTTGATGGGACTGCATGCCCGAAAACTCATCTGGATACATATACCTTGGCAATGAAGGCCAAAGGGTGCACCAATCAGCAGTTGGCTGACTATTTCAGTCTCTCTTTGAAGTCCAGTGCTCTAAAATGGTTCTTCCGCTTAAAACTCGAGGCCAGGGCTACATGGGACCAAATCACTAGTGCCTTCACAGAAAAGTACAAAGCTAATTTGGAGTGGGAAACAAATAGAGTTGACCTGCAGACAACAGTGCAGCATCCCGACGAGAACACCGGGGATTTTTACAAGCGTTGGAATTTGAAGCTTAGCGAAATGGCAACTCCTCCTTCTGAAGAGGAACAACTGGACATCTTTCAGTCATGCCTGAAACCACATCTGAGAGCCTCCCTCAGCCATTTCCCCTACGCAGACTTGCGGGCAATGGTCAACTCCGCAGCTAAGTTTGAAAAGGCTTATAATCAACAGCCGGCTGCTGCACCTGCTTACAGATATCGGGCTCCTCCTTCCAACACCGCTCCTGCTCCTGCTAAAGGCAAAGAGGTGATTAATTACGCGGGATAGGAATGTAATAACACAACTCCTTTTGCTCCCAGAAAACCAGCTGAACCCAGACCACGGGTCATAAACCTCAAAAACTTTGGAATGCCTCTGAACGACATCTTTAGGGGACTGGTGAAAGAAGGCTTGCTGCGGCCTTTGGAGAACTTCCAACCCAGAAACCCGAATGCTCCCGTGGATACTTCAAAGTATTGCGCTTTTCATCAAGCCCACGGACATCTGACCGATAACTGCTTTACTCTGAAAAAGGCAATCCAGAGTCTGATAGAACAGGGAAAGTTGGAAGGCCCCGAGGGGCCTAATACAGTCAAAAATCCTCTGCCAAGAAACCATAACCAGGTAAACATGATTGAAAGCGGAGAACCTTCGCATGCGGAAACTGATGAAGGTCCCCAAATACCCATGGCCAACCTTGTCGAGGATCCTGAATTCGGATTCCCCCTCAGCCTTGAGGATGATGAACAAGTCAGCCCACCTTGGTCTCATGTCAGAGATTTCTTGCAAGAATATGAGGCTTGCTATTTCTCAAAGGAAGGGAAAGCTGATACTGAAGAACTGGGGCTGTTCCGGTCAAAACATGAGAAAACCATTTACACGAGATGGCTAGAGCAGTCAAGGAAGATTGAGCAAGAAGGCTTCAGATGGGCCTGTATTGGGGCTTATCAGCAAAGAGGCCGAAGAGCACATGGAGTTAGTATACTTCTGCAAGTTGGCTCTGGGGAAACCAAATACGATCCCGAGGACAGTGAAACTGAAGAATCAGAGGAGGAGGATTGCTTCTATATCCTGCCTGGAGTAAAATACGTGCCACCCCCTCTCACTCTTCCCCCGCAGTTTCTAGGAGGAGAAGCCGAGTTGCTACTACTACTTCCAGGAATGGGGGCATACGACAATTTCTGCGGTTGCACGCACCCATATTCACCTAGCGGATTTGATCGGCGTTCTCTCTCAGCCGAAATCCCAGTAGTATGGGAAGATGATTCCGAAGAGAGCGATGACGATGATGATGACGAGAGCGAAGAGTCAACTGAGGCCCCAGATCTGGAATCAATCTGGAACAATCATGCCGGAAATGATATCACGGGAGCCAAACACAATGGTTGGTTGTCAGCAAGCGACGATGAAGGACCACCAGAAAATGCGGGTCAAATACCGATGGGGACGGGCCCCCACGAAGTGTCGCTCGTAAGATGTACTTATGGCCAGTGTCCGGATACTTCAGAGGATGAGGAACAACAAAGCCCACGCCCAGATCCATACATATCCAAAGTCCTAGAGCACAATGTCCCCTATAAGGACCTAACGGGCGAATGGAGAAGGTTCATCGAAGCCTTGGTCGAAAAGGGAGATTTTCAGCGACCAGAAGACAATGAATTCGTAAACGTCATCGGATCTTTTTCTTCCTTCCCTAAAACGGACGGTATCACAACTGTAAGGGTCATGACCGAGCCGCTCGAACACCTCGAATGCATAGAGTCACTAAGAAGGGTTATTGATCTAAACGTCTCCCCAGTCGCCTTCATACCCATGGACCCACATGACGCTTTCTTAATTGCTCCTGTACCCGACAGTGGACCCCGGGTACTCCTCATTTGGACCCAGATCTACCGAGCCGTTGCATCAAACTACGGAAGTGAGCATTGCCTATCCTTTACTTGTGGTTGCCCTACTTGCAAGGGTGAAAGGAAGAAGATGTATGACGAGATGGAGGCTGACAGCCGTAAGACCGAAGAAACTTCGGAAGACGATTATGAAACCGAAGACATGAAAGCCATGAAGTTTCTTGGGGCTGAGTACGTGGACGTCATAGAGTTCAACACTGCCTACCATGCTTTGGGGAAAGGGTTTTCAGGCACCCGATCCAGGCTGATAGTTGAAGATCTGTTAGAAAGAGGGAAACTGACTCCCATCCTCCCCAATGAGAAAATCACCATGGTCAGATCAAATCCGCCCCGAAGCAAAGTAACGATCCTTGTCAGGGTTACCCAAGAAGAGGTCACTTTCCCGGAATGCATTTCAGCTCTCAGAGAAGTCCTGGAAACCGGCTTGATACCGGATGCGCCTCCCACACAGAGTGCTATAATTGTCTCCAACTCTGAGTATTACAGAAAGGAACCAGAATGGCTACACTATACCGGAGATGAAATCGAAAAACCGCCAAGCCCTAATAATAGCAACTCATGTTGTATGATAACCATGGGCAATACAGGCTATAAGGGCGAATCAGAGGATGCCCTAGTGTAAGTGCTCCAATTTGAGCTTGTTAGCATTTTCGTTAGAAAATTAACGAAAGTTATAACATTACTAACATTCCTAACTTTTCTAACAAAGTAAGGGTAAAATGGGCATTGCCACTTTAAGTTAAACCAAGAAAAGAATCTCAAAAAGCAAAATAAATTAGAAAAATCCGAATTAAGAAAGTTGAAAAACAGCTTCAGTTTGAATTTTAAAAAGATTATTCTTCCTGTCCAAAAGCCAGCACTGTAGCAGATGAACAGTGCACGCGTCGATCCTTGTCCGCGCGGATACGTTTGATTCTCACAGTGTCCTATAAATTGAACCCTCCTCTCTCAGTTTACAAAACACATTTTGATCACAGCAACGAAGTTCTGGCGAAATATAGAGAGAAAACAGTGGGAATCTCTAGATTGCCACCATTTTCTCTTGAATCTTTCCCAATCTCACTCCAAATACAAATCCAAACACCAAACCTTGATACTCCTCAAGCCAAACACCAAATCTTGATACTCCTCAAGTCAAATTCCAAGCCTAGGAAGATAGGGTGTCACCATTGGTAAAGCCCTCCTTCTCAAAACCCTAAAATTCTCTTTTGATTTCTTGATCATTTTGTTCTTCTTACTTTGACTTATTTTATGTCTAGTTTAACTTGAGTTTTGACCTAAGATGGTCATCTTGAAGTTCATCTTCATGAATGACCATCTCAAGTGGTCCACATTTTAGATCTTTAGTCAATTCTTTCTCTTTGGTTTCATCTTTACAAAACCCCCTTTCCCTTTGCAAAGGACATGTTTAAACCCCATGAATTCCCCAAGGATGACTTGAATATGATAACCACTTAATAAAAAGTAGTGGTATCAAGTCTAGGGATGAAAATGGGGTGAACATAGATGCAAATCCCCCAAAAATCACATTTTCCCTCAAGAACATCTTGCTGTCCAGTAGCATTGTTCTGAGACCTCAGTCCATTTTCCTATTTTTTGGACCCAGTAAAACTTGGAATTGGATGTTGACTACAAAACACTTTTTGTAGTCAACATCCAGATATTTCCAGACATAATTTTATTTTATTTTTTGAGTAAGTAAAACTCCTTTTTTCAATTTTTCTTTTAGAGGCCAGTTCATCAGCTTCTGGAAATCCAGATTTCACATCTGAGATTTCTAGAAGGTTTTGACCCCTCAAATTACTTCCAAAATGGAATGTTCCTTTGCAAAAACCCTATTTAGGGTGTTTTAAGAAACTTTCATTCTTGGACTTTCCCCAGATTCTGAGGTTTTGAAGCCTTTAAGTCCATTTCAAAGTCAAGGGTCAACTGCCTTCTTTCATTCTGGCAGAATTGCTTTTCAAATCCAAAAATCTTTCGAGTGCCAAGACTCGACCCAAAAATCATACCAAAAATCTTGGGGATTGTTCAAAGTCTTATAAAGAGTTCCCTATTTTTTTTTCTCAGTTTCAACTCGTTTTGGTCAAAACACACACACACACACACACACACACAACAAAGGATTTCAAATGTTTGGAAGACTCGTTTTGCGAGGCGCGTCGGGTGCACACTAACGTCCTTCCCGACGCGTAACATGACCTCCGAACCTAAATCTCTGATCTCGGGCTTTTTTCAAAGTTTTGGCCCTCAAAATAAAAATGGCGTGGCGACTCCGTTTGATTTCAAAAATCGGGTACATCACAGTGGCGACTCCGCTGGGGACAAATAAGCTTTTTCTAAAAAAAAATGATATTTGGTATATTGGTGGAAACCATTAAACTTCCCGTTATCGCCTCCTAACACGAGTCGGGGATAAATTGTGGTCTAACAATCCCACGTACCGGTATCATTATTTTCAAAAAAAAAAGGAAAAGCTTTTGAGGGTCAAGCTTCCGTCTCAACATTTGAAAATCCTTTGCTTTGTGTGTGTTGATTTTTGCACAGTTTTCGTGTTTGTTTTTGGCCGCCTCGGAAAAGTCAAAATTTTGACTGTCGGAATAATGTCCCTAACTGTCGGAATTTTTGTGCTTATGTGCTTATGTGTTCATAAAATTTTCAAAAAAAAAATTTTCAAAAACAAAATTCAAAAAAATATCATGCATCATGCCTTTTTAAGACACATAAAAAAATTTCTATTTTTCTCAGAAAAAGAAGATAGACTGCTTGCACACTACGCGCACGTGACCTTACACTGCACACTACGTCCCTAACCCGGGAAAATCCTTGTCGCGGTCCGTTTGGTCTTATTACGCCTCTTGGATGAGCACAGGACTACCCAAACATCCCATGGAGCCTCGTGTCGACCATGCACTTGTCCGTGACACACTTTGTCAGAGACCCGGTTGGTTTTAGTGCAGTGCGTGTCATGCCTGTACGTGTATAGACCTTTCCTTTCAAGCCTTTGTCGGCATACCGACTCAATATCTTTCGGGGACCCTAATCGGTCGAAGTCGCCGGTTTTCCGCCGCAGACTTTGACCAAGATATTGACCGGCGCCTTGACTTCGGCTCGGCGGCACAAATTATACACTGACTCCCGGCATTGACTCGAGTCATCAAGGATTAATGAATATTCCATGCCTAATTACGGATTAAATGACGACAAGTCAAGATCAATTGTGGACGCTTATCAGTCCAAATCAAGCCGACTTTTCGTCGAGCCCTCGGACATGATCTTGACTTTTGACGTCAGCTTTGTCCGTAATTTACATCGAATGCTCGTTAAGACTCGATTACCCGAGACTTTTAGGATCGTTTTCTTTCGGTCGGTGGGACCCGCTTGCCCTATAGGACCCTCGCCGGGGCTGTCCACCGGGAGGTCGAAATACGAGGTGGAATACGAGGGGCTTATAGACGTAGTGACGGGGCCCACTGATCCAGGAATCAGAGTAGTTTGCGAAAAAGAGGAGCAATCTTTTCCAACCGATTAGGTTAATAAAACATGTTTTAAGTAAACATGAACAAATAATTGCATGTTGCATGAGCCAAAAGCCCAAACACCTACCCTCCTTCCATTCCCAGACATCTGAACCCTCGTGTCTTTCCCCCGACTCCGCACAAAGGTTGGTTTCGGGCACCGGGTCACCGTTTAATCGGTTGGGAAGAGTCAAGCGCATCATCGGCTTCACCGTCTGTTCGACTCCGAATCTTAGAATGCGCATCAGCTGGTAACGATGGGGACAACGTCACTCCGCCTCCCGGGACTCCTCGGACAGAACAACGGTGGAATCGGCTAGCCGAACGAGATGAGAGTGCGCCAGAAACACGGTTGAACAACCTTATGGAGGCTATCAAAAGCCATGGATTGGCCGCCGGTCTCAACCCGGATGGCACCTTCACTGTGGAAGAAGAGGAAGACCACAATCCCGCTCTTGGTCAACCCGACTACTCCAGGATGCCACCACCGGCCTCCCACGGTACTACCACAGAGCCCATGCTCCTCGATCCCTAGGTCGGCGGCTCCCAGCTGCGGACCACTGGATCCATGCGGCTGACGGGACGAACCGGTTCGCAATGCCTCGGTGGGGACAAAGTCGGTACGGAATGCCTTCCCATGGTTGGGGATACCAGGAATGCCACAACAAATTGGGATCCCGCCTCGGTTTGGGACCAATCAATCCGGACTTTCGCAGCAACGGTTTGGAATGCCACCACAATTTGGTTCGGGGCAACGGTCGGGAGCCCCTCCTCGAATGATGCTAGCTCGGTTGCTCCTCATACGGTTTCCGCAAACCCATTTCCCACTCGGGGTTCAACGGGTTACCAAGCCCCCATCCCCGTTTCATCGAGAATCACCGGGACCACAGTATCCTCTCGGTTATGCATCCTTGCCACAACCAGCCATGCAATTCAACAACCGGGGACGGCGGCCCGCACTTAAGCTTACTTATGGGCCTCACTCAGGAAATCCAAGCCATCGGCTACCTCGAGATCTGCCTCCATCTTCTCTGCCGATTGGAAGCCAACGGCAAGTCGCTGGGTTCTATCCCTTTGCCCAAGCTCCTACCTACACTCCCAGGGGTAATTTGGGCCAAGGACGGGTTTTCACCTATGCCCGGAGTATGGTATTCCTTCCACCAATGCACCACCAACAGCTAGTCCTCTTCCTGGCTCAAATATCGGCTCAGGAATTCCCGCTCCACCTTTGGATCCCCAATTGGCTTGGTTTATGGAGCAACACAAGGAAATGAAAGCACAGATTGCTGAATTGAGCGCAAAAAGAACACTACTCTTCGGCCTACGAGATCCCGACTCGATTGTCCCCTGCCTCACAAGTTTGTGATGCCCACTCTGGAATTGTTTGACGGGAGTGCATGCCCTAAAACTCACTTGGACACCTATACTTTGGCAATGAAGGCTAAGGGATGCACAAACCGGCGGTTGGCCGATTACTTTAGTCTCTCTTTGAAGTCGGGGGCTTTGAAATGGTTTTTCCGATTGCGGCTGAAGCTAGGGCTACTTGGGAACAGATCACCGGTACTTTCACGGATAAGTATAAAGCCAACTTGGAATGGGAGACAAACGAGTTGACACACAAACAACGATGCAACGCCCTAATGAGAATATTGGGGATTTCTATAAGAGGTGGAACTTAAAGCTCGGTGAAATGGCCATTCCTCCCTCGACGAGGAGCGGTTAGACATCTTTCGGTCATGCTTGAAGCCGCATTTGAGAGCTTCCCTCGGTCACTTCCCCTACGGCGACTTGCGTGCAATGGTTAATTCCGGGGCTAAGTTCGAAAAGGCTTACAATCGGCGGCCATTGCTGCACACCTTCTACGAGATACCGGGTTTCTTCCACCTCCAACACGGCTCTGCCCAACCAAAAGGTAAAGAAGTGATTAGCTATGCGGGACGGGGCGTAACAATGCCACTTCCTTTGTTCCCAAGAAACTGATCCATCCAGGATCCGGCTCCAAAACTTGGGAAACTTTGGGATGCCTTTGAGTGATATCTTCGAGAGGTTTGGTGAGAGAAGGTTTGCTCCGGCCTTTGGAAAATTATCGGCCTAGAAACCCCAATGCTCCTTTGGATACCTCCAAGCATTGTGCCTTTCATCGGTACCATGGGCACTGACGGATGATTGCGTCCCCTGAAAAAGGCCATCCAAGGTTTGATTGAGCAAGGGAGGTTAGAGATGCTGAAGGGCCTAACACTATCAATAACCCGCTCCCTAACAACATGAGTGTCAACATGATCGAGTTTGGTGGTTCAAGCCTTGTGGGCATAATGGAATTTGACACGCCCCCTTGTGAGGTCGGTGAATCGGCCATCGCGGGCGATGAAAGTGTTTGGATTAAGAAAGAGATTGCCAAGGAAATCTGATGGAAAGATCTGCAATAGCTCCCGTCTCCGGCGTCGAAGAATAGATGCATGGTTCAACGGCAAAGAGCGGCTAGGCGGGGGCTACCTATCTTTAAAATAGTCTTTTGAGTCAACCTTCGTAGGGTCTAGTACTTTTCTTTCACCTAAGTCCTTCCTGGACATTTGTCGTTGTAGTCCATTTTGGACATAGTGGTTAAATGCCTAACTTTTAATATAAGTCTTTTTTCTCTTCTTGCTAGACTCGAGACATCACTTGCGCACCCACGTTACACTTAATTGAAATGGTTTTATCCAAAATGATCACTTGTCTTTGCTCAACCACTAATTCTTTGAAATGATTAATATTTAAATTAATCGGAGTGAGAAAATCAATTGATATCCTTCCCAAATTGGGGCTTACCAACTCCCCGTCTTGCATCTCATATGTTCACATCCCTTTCATCATCATCCCCTCGTTGCTCGATGAATTTGCATGGATCTTTTATCATTTAAAGCTTAAGCAAGCAATGAAGACTTAATCTCGTTTAGGTCATCCGGTAGGGATTGCGGTTGAAGCCTTTCACCCATAGGAAAGCCATTATCTCACCCTCACTAAACACTACCCTTTCATTTCAAGATCGGCGTGTTTTGAAACCCTGTTTAGCCATCACCTTTGATCCTTATTGAGAGAATTCCAAGCAAGACCAAGAAGTTAGCTTCGAGAGTCGGCGATGCGCAAAATATCTCAAGCCATGAGGGAAGGACAAAGATAATCCTCAACTTCTCAGGAGGCCTTCCAAGTTATCAAAAGAAGGATTTTAAATCCTCACAATTCAAAGAATCCTCAACGTCTCGGGAGGCCTTAAAAAAAAAAGGAAAGAGAAAAGTTCAAGCAAAAAAAAAAAGAAAGAAATAGAAAAGTTCAAGCAAGAGCTTAAAAAAAAAAAAAAAAAAAAAAAAGAGAGAGAAGGGGCATCGATCCTCACAATTCAACAAGAGTCCCCGACTTCTCAAGAAGCTCTCCAATGATAAAAAAGGAGCCCGAATTCTCGCAAGTTCGCAAAAGGTTCTCGATAGCTTGGACTTCCTCTCACCATTACCTTAAATCAATCCTAAGCCATCCTCTCGATTTTAGAGGATATTCCCATTACCATAAATCAATCCCAAGCCATCCTCTCTATTTTAGAGAATATTCCCATTTCCGCGACCAATCCCAAGCCATCCTCTCGCTTTTAGAGGATATTCCCATTACCATCGCCTTTGGCCAAAGTCAAAATTTGACCTCTCACTCTTAGAGGCAATCAATCTTCCCCGCCATAGATTTCCCAAACACATCCCTGCAAGCCAACCTCTCATCTTTAGAGGTTCGGTCGACAAAAGGCCAGTAGGCCTCTCACTTTAAGAGGTCATAACTTCCAAAATTACCCGATGGCCGATCGAAGCCCGGAAACCCAGCTGCAATTCCTATCGGATAGCAATTTCATCGTAAAATATAAATCAAATTACTGCTTCATTGCTTGCTTAAATTGGAGCCAAATCCATCTCGGCTCAAATGATCAAAGATTGTGCAAATTCAAGTATGATTCATTCGACATTTCATGTGAGCATATTTCATTTCTCCTCCACAAACACTTGCCGTGGATGTCCCACTGGGGCTTCGCATCCGTGTCTTTCATGAACACTCTAAGGGGATATGTTATTCGAATCTCCAATCCTCAAATTCCCAAAAGAACCTCAAAGTCTTGAATTTTCACACTCATTCTCTCTTCATTCGGGATAAGCCCGAACTACGGCGACCTGAGCTCTTCATGATGGAGGGAACGTAGGCAACCAGAAATGGTCCGGTCGAAATCACAAACAAATCTCAAAAAAGAAAAAAAAATCCGGTCTCATCAGGGATCGTCCCTATACACTTTCCGAGCTTGATCCTCGATATCAGTTGGTTTTCTCCTTGTGATTAATCAAAATATTTGTTCATATCAGATTTAGGAGTTGGATAACCCGAACATTAACAAAGGGTTTTAAGCAGCCTTGTGATCATCATGAATAAGACAATTTTTCAAGTGTCTCGACAAGTCTTCTCTCTCTACATCATAGGAAAGTAGAGCCAAACACTGTCTTTTACGTCGGCGGGGGCTTCCATACACTTTTCCACACCTTGTAACGCTTATACTCTCTCAAAAGAGTCAAACCTAAAGCGAGTGTGTATACACAAAATCGGGATTCATTCCCACTTTTCGAAAGATGTGCCCTGCACGTAAACATTCTGAGTCTTGTCCATTGGTGGTTGACTAAGATCTGAAAAGATGGGTGCCTCCTTGGTCACATGATGACTCATGTCGCAATAGGGCTGCTCTGTGTTTCTTCACGCCGGGGCTTGCTAAGCGGTCCTCCCGGGTTCTCTGTATCGGCTCTTTAAGATGGGACTTCTATAGTCATCCTTGGGTCCACATTGCGTTCTTCACTACGAGATAGATTCGCCAAGTCACTTCTTCAAAATCCAGGCTTTGCCTACTCGGGATCCGGGGCTTTGTCAAGACGGTCTTTTGGACCCGAATTTTATCAAGAAAGAATTTCGGCTTGAGAACTTGGTACACGGCGGCCTCCGTAGCATCGGAATTCAAGATCGGGGTTTCTCCGGCATTAGCAATTCCATCAAATCATTCTCCGGATAAGGTTTCGGCCGAGGTCACGGCTCACCCAAATGAAAGAAGCTTCACTCATATCAACGTGCCCTAGAGCACTCGGCATCGGCTTCAAATGACCAAGATTGAGAGAGAAAATTCCAATCAAGACCAGGGATCCGAATCCAATCTCATCAAAATTGAGGTCCATGTGATCTGTGACAAAACCTCACCAACAACCATTTGTTTAAATCGCGATCAAGGGTTCTCATCCCCCACATGCTCAAAATCTGTTCCAAACGGTCTCCGGACACATACATAACCATGCATCCCCACAAAAATCTCCCAAGGGCTCATGTAGCAAGCACAAAACTTGAATCAATAGGAAAAATCCTAAGTGAATTGAAGATCATAAATCATAATTTCCCTGTCAAAAGCTTAGGCTAGGTGCATCTTCGAAAGCAAGTAAATGCATCATCTCGCAAACATATGCAGTGATACTCTCACAATCATTTTTGGCTCTATGCATGCATCTGTCATCATGAATGTCATATATGCATCTTCCTCTTCACTAACGAATGCAGGAATTCAAACGTGAAATCAAATCCCCCTTTTCGGCAAGGATGATCTTCACCAAAGTCGACCTCCAATGTCCACAAACGGATGAAGACAGCCTCCAGCATCTACTGTTTGGCAAAGACAAGCTCCGGCGTCTGCAACTTGCTAAAGACGACCCCCAATGTCCACAAATGGATGAAAACAACCCCCAACGAAGACCACCTCCAGTGTCTAACAAATCGGTCAGAGACGCCAAGTTCTCAAATACAAATCGGTCAGAGACGCCAAGTTCTCCAATACAAATCGGTCAGGGACGCCAAGTTCTCCAATACAAATCGGTCAAGGACGCCAAATTCTCAGAATGCAAATCAGTCAGGGACGCCAAGTTCTCAAATACGAATCGGTCAGGGACGCCAAGTTCTCAAATATAATGCGGTCAGAGACACCAAGTTCTCAAAACCAAGAAGTCCCAATGTGAAGACAATTTCAACAACTTCTACAAGGTTAACGATCACCAGCAAGATGCAGGCTCAACCAAATTCCTCCTTCAGGTCAAAATGCCTCCAAACACAGCAAATCGTCAGCAGAAACCGTCCCACGAACGGCAACCCAACAACTCTTCATCAACATCAGCCGTAGCCTCAGTCCTTTCGGCAGCTACAGGTAAGCACAGCACAGGTATGAAAGCATATCTTAGTCAACTACTTTTCTAAAAGAACATTATCATCAAATCTTAGGGCGACTTCCCAAAAACAGTCAGATTACAGGGCGACTTCCCAAAAATAGTCAAACCATAGGGCGACTTCCCCAAAATAGTCAAACCATAGGGTGACTTCCCAAAAAACAGTCAAATTACAGGGCGACTTCCCAAAAATAGTCAAACCATAGGGCGACTTCCCCAAAATAGTCAAACCATAGGGTGACTTCCCAAAAAACAGTCAGATTACAAGGCGACTTCCCAAAAATAGTCAAACCATAGGGCGACTTCCCCAAGATAGTCAAACCATAGGGTGACTTCCCAAAAACAGTCAGATTACAGGGCGACTTCCCAAAAATAGTCAAACCATAGGGCGACTTCCCCAAGATAGTCAAACCGTAGGGTGACTTCCCAAAAACAGTCAGATTACGGGCGACTTCCCAAAAATAGTCAAACCATAGGGCGACTTCCCCAAAATAGTCAAACCATAGGGTGACTTCCCAAAAGATCAGATTACGGGCGACTTCCCAAAAATAGTCAAACCATAGGGCGACTTCCCCAAAATAGTCAAACCATAGGGTGACTTCCCAAAACGATCAGTTAAGGGCGACTTCCCAAAAATAGTCAAACCGTAGGGTGACTTCCCAAAAATAGTCGAGATCTTAGGGTGACTTCCCAAAAATAGTCGAGATCTTAGGGCGACTTCCCCAAAACAGTCAAAATCTAAGGGTGACTTCCCAAAAAAGATCAGATTACAGGGTGACTTCCCAAAAATAGTCAAACCATAGGGCGACTTCCCAAAAACAGTCAGATTACAGGGCGACTTCCCAAAAATAGTCAAACCATAGGGCGACTTCCCCAAAATAGTCAAACCATAGGGCGACTTCCCAAAATAGTCAGATCATAGGGTGACTTCCCAAAAATAGTCAAACCATAGGGTGACTTCCCGAAAATAATCAGATCTTAGGGCGACTTCCCCAAAACAGTCAGACCATAGGGAGACTTCCCAAAAATAGTCAGATCATAGGGTGACTTCCTGAAAACAGTCAAAACCTTAGGGCGACTTCCCCAAAACAGTCAAAACCTTAGGATGACTTCCCCAAAACAGTCAGACCATAGGGTGACTTCCCCAAAACAGTCAGACCATAGGGTGACTTCCCAAAAATAGTCAAATCTTAGGGCGACCTTCCTAAAGCAGTAGGGTCGACGACTAAAGATAGTCGAAAGACCCGAACTACGACTGGCTTGATTCCTCTTAAGGATACGTAGGTAGCCTATTAAATAGGTTCAGCCACTCGATCACTTGATCATCTGCCAAATATGGAGCCTTACTCTTATCGACGACCCGCTTCCTTCGAAAGCGCCGTCGCCGAGGGGCTACTTGTAAGTGCTCCAATTTGAGCTTGTTAGCATTTTCGTTAGAAAATTAACGAAAGTTATAACATTACTAACATTCCTAACTTTTCTAACAAAGTAAGGGTAAAATGGGCATTGCCACTTTAAGTTAAACCAAGAAAAGAATCTCAAAAAGCAAAAGAAATTAGAAAAATCCGAATTAAGAAAGTTGAAAAAAAGCTTCAGTTTGAATTTTAAAAAGATTATTCTTCCTGTCCAAAAGCCAGCACTGTAGCAGATGAACAGTGCACGCGTCGATCCTTGTCCGCGCGGATACGTTTGATTCTCACAGTGTCCTATAAATTGAACCCTCCTCTCTCAGTTTACAAAACACATTTTGATCACAGCAACGAAGTTCTGGCGAAATATAGAGAGAAAACAGTGGGAATCTCTAGATTGCCACCATTTTCTCTTGAATCTTTCCCAATCTCACTCCAAATACAAATCCAAACACCAAACCTTGATACTCCTCAAGCCAAACACCAAATCTTGATACTCCTCAAGTCAAATTCCAAGCCTAGGAAGATAGGGTGTCACCATTGGTAAAGCCCTCCTTCTCAAAACCCTAAAATTCTCTTTTGATTTCTTGATCATTTTGTTCTTCTTACTTTGACTTATTTTATGTCTAGTTTAACTTGAGTTTTGACCTAAGATGGTCATCTTGAAGTTCATCTTCATGAATGACCATCTCAAGTGGTCCACATTTTAGATCTTTAGTCAATTCTTTCTCTTTGGTTTCATCTTTACAAAACCCCCTTTCCCTTTGCAAAGGACATGTTTAAACCCCATGAATTCCCCAAGGATGACTTGAATATGATAACCACTTAATAAAAAGTAGTGGTATCAAGTCTAGGGATGAAAATGGGGTGAACATAGATGCAAATCCCCCAAAAATCACATTTTCCCTCAAGAACATCTTGCTGTCCAGTAGCATTGTTCTGAGACCTCAGTCCATTTTCCTATTTTTTGGACCCAGTAAAACTTGGAATTGGATGTTGACTACAAAACACTTTTTGTAGTCAACATCCAGAGCTTTCCAGACATAATTTTATTTTATTTTTTGAGTAAGTAAAACTCCTTTTTTCAATTTTTCTTTTAGAGGCCAGTTCATCAGCTTCTGGAAATCCAGATTTCACATCTGAGATTTCTAGAAGGTTTTGACCCCTCAAATTACTTCCAAAATGGAATGTTCCTTTGCAGAAACCCTATTTAGGGTGTTTTAAGAAACTTTCATTCTCGGACTTTCCCCAGATTCTGAGGTTTTGAAGCCTTTAAGTCCATTTCAAAGTCAAGGGTCAACTGCCTTCTTTCATTCTGGCAGAATTGCTTTTCAAATCCAAAAATCTTTCGAGTGCCAAGACTCGACCCAAAAATCATACCAAAAATCTTGGGGATTGTTCAAAGTCTTATAAAGAGTTTCCTATTTTTGTTTTTCTCAGTTTCAACTCGTTTTGGTCAAAACACACACACACACACACACACACACAACAAAGGATTTCAAATGTTTGGAAGACTCGTTTTGCGAGGCGCGTCGGGTGCACACTAACGTCCTTCCCGACGCGTAACATGACCTCCGAACCTAAATCTCTGATCTCGGGCTTTTTTCAAAGTTTTGGCCCTCAAAATAAAAATGGCGTGGCGACTCCGTTTGATTTCAAAAATCGGGTATATCACACCTAGCTCTATGGGCCATCCAGGGGACATCAACACAACCCCAGACTCAAAAGCCTGTGACATGGGAAGCAGTTTTGAAGGCTGCCCAGGAAGGAGCCAGTACAGCTCAAGCTCAGCCCCTCACCGTCGCTAGACTCCGCCAGAACCAGTGGCTGGTAGCCAAAAAGGCTCCCCCATTGACCTTAGCAGCATTGAAGAAATCTAGTCAAGAAGCGACTGATGAGGAAGTCAACCTGTTGACCCGATCCGGGCAGATCTACCAGAGGAACCCCAAGACAGATAAGAAGGCGGCAGAACAAGCACCAAAGGAAGATCGCCTCCCCTATGCCCAGACAGCCGAAGCTCCTGACCTCGAAAAGGAGGATCCCGTGCTCACCCAGTTGAAGCAAACACAGGCCAACATCTCTCTATGGTCCCTGCTCACCTCGCACTCTGGTGCCTATCGATGCTACTCCCGATGACGTGGTGCAATTAATTGGGAACATCCACTACGGGAACATAATCACTTTCACGGACCTTGATCTCCCTCAATTCGGGGCCGATCATAACGAGCCTCTCTTCATCACAGTCCAATTGGATGAACGACGCCTCCCTCGGGTCCTATCGACAATGGGTCCAGAATGAATATCCTTCCGGCAAAGATCATGAGTCTGCTCAACATCAAGTCCACAGATTTAAAGCCTTCCTCCCTCACAGTCAAAGCTTACGACTCGACATCTCGAGCAGTCCTTGGAGTTGCTACTTTAGACCTCTGGTTTGGCAAGAAATTGATACCTGTGGAATTCCAGGTTATCGATATTCCGATCACTTTTAATGCCTTATGGGGAAGACCTTGGCTGGATCAGGTCAAGGGGGTTGCTTCGAGCCTCCACCAGTGTGTGAAATTCGTCTCGGATGGGGATTTGACAACCATTTACGGGGATCTAGTCACCTTGGAGGGCACGGATACAGGTGGAATACCTATTCTGGAAATCAAACATGATGAGGAAGGTCTCATGCTAACAGGCTTCAAGGTCGAGCCTCCTAAGGCCCAAGTTTGCAACGTAGATCTGACAATCACTCGGGATAAAATCCCTCCAGTCTTGAAAATGATGAGGAAGATGAGCTATCTACCTGGCTTCGGTCTATGGAAGCACCAACAAGGAACTCACAAACTCATCGAGGTGAAAGGACAGAAAACTCGCCACGGCCTGGGATATGAGGCCACCTCGGTGGACACCGCGAAAGAAAAGGAGATTGCCCGGAAAAGGGGAGAAGCTGCCACAGGAAGGGTCCCGGTCAACGACCCTAAATCTCTCCCTTTCAGTCAAAATTTGGGTGACTACTTCGTGAAAGGCCCTACACAGCAGGGTAATGTCACAGTCAAAGAACCTACAAAGGGATGGCTGAAGCTACAAGATGACCTCAGAAAGTCCAGGGGAAACAAAGCCAACCCAGTCCGTAGGATGTTTGCGGATTTGCCCAAGATACCTGGGGCTACCACCACCATGGAAAGTGAGATTACCTTCAAAGGCATGCCAAGCCTAGTAGGAGAGTTCAAGAAGCTCACTACCACAATTCCGATTGTCCAGGAAGGCCCGAAGCCTGAGTTTGAACTAGCAGTGCCAAAAGATAAAGCCACAGAGGTCTTTTCAGATGATTGGGATGGTCCGATTATGCAGCAGTTATTCGGGGAAGAAGTTCAGGTGCCAGACCTGAATGATTTCAGCTCAGTCAAAGAGATAGTAGCAATGATCGAGGAAGGAGGACAGAAACAATGCAATTCCCGAGTCATGAGGCCGCTGACAGCAATGCCATTAAAGAATTGGGAAAATCTTTCAGGCCCGTCCGCGACCAAAGGGAAATGATCACCAAGCTTGGATTGGTCCCCCGTCCCTTTGTGTCAACCCATGTCAAGTCCTCCGAGTCCCTCATTGTCTAGTTCGAGTCGCTAGAGTCGTCCGATGGCCTTACGCCTAAAGACTGCGAAGTTGTAGCCAATGCTATATTTCCTTTCGTTCTCAATGAAATGATGAACCTTTCTGAGTATCCCTTGATTGCCACTTTAACTAGTGATAAATTGGCTAATAATTAAAAAAAAAAGAATTTTTAATAATGATTCACTAGATAAAAAAAGCAGACACATTAAAATAAACAATATATCAAAAAAAATAAATCTTTAAGCAGGTTGTTCGGAAAGAGGAAAATCGAGCCCAAGCTGCCGAGGAGGTTTTGACAAGTGTGAATCTGGGAACTACGAAAGAGCCTAAAGAGACGCAGATTGGTAGTTTCTTCGAAGGAACTGAAAAGGATGCCCCACAAAATCCTACAAAGTTCTCAACTCAAAGAAAGTAGCCCTCTTCAAAGAGAACATCATATGCAGATACGGGTTGCCAGCCGAAATCATCTCAGATAATGGATCCCACTTTGAAGGGGAATGCGACAGGCTACTAGCGGAGTTCAGAATAACCCGTCACAAGTCATCTCCTTATAGGCCCCAAACCAACGGAGCCGTTGAAGCAGCAAACAAGACTTTGGAAAACATCATTCGGAAAATGGCTGTCCGAGGTCGGGACTGGCCCGAGAAGCTTCACCTTGCTCTCTGGGGCTACAGAACATCCGTTAAAACGGCAACCGGGAAACACCATTTGCTCTTACCTACGGAATGGAAGCCGTACTCCCAATCGAGCTAGAAATCCCCTCACTTCGTGTGCTGTTGGAAAGCCAGATCAACGAGGTCGAATGGCTCCAAAGTCGCCATGATGAATTGGCCCTGCTAGATGAACGCCGATTGAAAGCCATGGAACATATCCGAGTTTACCAAGGAAGAATGGCCAGAGCCTTCGATAAGAAAGTAAAACATCGGGAGATCAGAGAGGGTGATCTCGTTTTGAAAGAGAAGCCCCCAGTCCGCATCAACCCACTTGGCAAATGGGAGCCTGTTTGGGTCGGGCCATATGTCGTTCAGAAAATCTTCTCCGGAGGAGCCATGGAACTTGCAGACCTCGACGGAAATCCTTTTGTACACCCAGTGAATGGCGACAAGCTGCGCAGATACTACGCGTAGAACACTGAGTCAAAAAAAAAAAAAAACAGGGTTGCACCAAAAAAAAAAAACAACAAAAAAAAATATATCAAAAAAAAAGAGTGCTAAAAGAGTAATACCCAACTAGGTTGAAAACCCGAAAAGGGCGGCCTAGGTAAAAAACAGGGTTGCACCAAACAAAAAAAAAAAGAGTGCTAAAAGAGTAATACCCAACTAGGTTGAAAACCCGAAAAGGGCGGCCTAGGTAAAAAACAGGATTGCACAAAAAAAAACAAAAAATTAACTGGGTCGAACTACGGACACCTGAGCCCTTTAGTCCGAAGGGAACATAGGCAGCCGGAAACGGTTCGGTCTAAAACACAAATAAAAGTCATACTTTGTCATAAAAAACAATGACCAGACCATGAAAGCGTCTTGAAAAACTCTAAAGCAATTCACATATTCATTACAGTTAAAAACTTTTTGATGAGTCTAAGCTCGGTTCACTCCTACGAATTACAACCTGCTAAAAGAAACTAAAATACATAATAACTAATGTGTCTGCTACGACAAGAAAGGGATACTCAGAAAACCTCAAAATCACTCCAAGCCACTCGTACTGGCTTCCCCCCTTTTCTTCCCTCCTCTTCGGGTCTTCTTCTTCTGCACTGGAAAAATGTCGGTCTGCCGCCTACCAAGCTCTGGTGTAGGGACATGATCTATCAAACCCGCATCTGTCAGGGCCTTATTAGCCCTAGCCTCATTTCTCATCTCCTGTAGCCGAGCTGGTAACATAGGAATCCTCCTCTCCTGTCTCTTGACATAAGCCTCATAGTCGGTCACGACATCTCCGCTCTTATCATGAGGGTTGGCCCTCGCCTCGGCCCTCCTCCTCTCTGAAACCGTCAGGTCCTCCACACCAACAATGGCCTCAAGCCGTCTCAAGATAGCCATCTGAGTCTCCCCCAAGTGCCTCTCGTACCAATCCAAGTACCAAGTGGTCAGAAATACATGTCCCGGACGCCTGAGGATAACCCTAGGAGGAAAGACATCATACCTCCATGCCCGGGAAAGAAATGGGAACACTGAGGGATCATCCATCGAAACAGAAGCCACCACCCTGGTGGCTATATCATCAAAATCCTCCAAGGGAGTCTGCTACAAGCCAAACTGCCTCCGAACCAGAGCTGGAATATAAAAGGCGGGATGAGAAAGCCCGGACGAGAACCACATGAGACCCATCCTGAAGTACTCTCCGAGTCTCTACCCGCCAATGAGGCACCGACCACCTGATATCTGTAGTCTGGCGACAAGCCATCCAACGCTCCCATGAGCCCTGATCATCGAGGTCCACGGTAACCCCTCTCCTGGCAAATGTCCAAGGTTTGACCGCATCAGAAGTTTCGCGAAGAACCCCCAGGCGCTCCATCAGCCACACAGGCAAGAGAAATGGGCTCCTCGTGCATATACCGCCTCCCGGTAGCCAACCTGTCAAGAGCGTGAAAAGTCTCCCCCAGGATCAAGGGCACCACATCCCGGCCCGAACGGCAGTGTACAACCACATCCAGCAAAGCTCGATGACAGATCCCAAAAGAGTAAACCATAAACAAGGTCCCAAACATACAAAGTGCAAAAGCATCCCAATAGGCATCATCAAGCAAGCCTAAGCCTCTAAATCTATCAGGAAGACCAGAAATGTCAAAATGATTGGGACCACAGATCATACCTTGTGCTTCCTCCGGGGAAAGATGAAGAAGGATGCACAACTTGTCAACAAAAGAGGCTCCTCCGGGCAAAGGAATTGCAATCTCTTCCACCTCGGGACCGCCAAGCAAATCCCGGAATTCTTCAACAGTCGGGACTATTTCATTGTAAGAAAAGCAAAAGACATGCCTCCTTGTATCCCAAAAAGAAGCGGAGGCCCTCAAGAGATCATAGTCCGGAACCAATTCTTTGAGAGACCATAAACACTTTATCTTGTACCTTTCTTCAAAGAATGATCTTCTCTCATGCATAATCTCCCTACACCACTCCTTGAACTTTTCAAAGAACAACATTTGCCTTTCTTTGGATAATTTTGGAGAATTTTTGGGCATTTCCATGGCTTTTCTCTCTTCTCTCCCGAAATTCCAGTTTGAACTGGAGAAGATGAAGTTTCAGATGACATTTATGGCCTAAACCAGATCCAACAACCGAAATAAATGAAGTCTGACAGGAGCCTACCTGATCCGCGCGGATCCTTTTGATCCCCGGCATAATTCTTTTTTTTGCAGCTTGAAACTTGTGCAAAGCCTGTTCAAACAGTCCATATACCAAACATTCACACCCTAGCCAAGAAACCGGGGCTCGTGCAACATTGCATTCATAATAGATAAAAAAAAAAAGAGTAGGTAACATAAATCCTAGATTATTACATTCCAAAAAAAAAAGAGTGTGCAAAAAAAAAAAAGAAAAATAAAGTGTATCTGTCTAAATAGGTACAGTCCCAAAATCAACCAAAAATCATCAGTCAGAATCCTCAGTGGCTGGCGCTTTCCCCCGGTCCCTCTTGCGACTCGGGCCCGCCTCCTCAGTAGCCATGAATATCTCGGGCTCGGAATCGTCATCCTCGTCTCCAGAGAGAGGCTCGCCTGGATCAACCGGTACGCCACGATAAGGCAAGCCGAGATCCGCAAAGAAGTCATATCCAACCGTGAACGCATCGGATTCCTGGACATGCGAAGAAGAGCCACCATGATGCCAAACATGTCCCTGCCCATGCAAATCCCCGAGGATGACGTGGTCCGGAGGAAGCTCCATGCCGAGATCTATGAGAGGAGAAAGAGGAGTCTCGGTTGAATGCTCGAAAGGAATAGGGGAAGTCTCCCGCTCCACAGGCGCCGGCTGTACATGTCTAGCTCTGCCCTGAGCAGCCCCACAAGCAACCATCCTCCTAAGGAACCTCTTAACCCCATCACCTGCTTCATCAGCTTCTCCACAACCACAGCCGGGAACTGCACGAAAACAAAAGCGTCAGAAATAAGTGATGCGAAAAAGATTGATGCAAAAGAAAAGAAGAAGAAACAGAAGCAGTAAAAAGCCGTACCTTCATATCCGGACGAGGCCGAAAAGCTCGTGGGACACGATCAGGGACAGGAATCTTCACCCTCAATCAGACCCCATCCTGGACATATGAAAAGTCCGATCGAGGGTACCGCACGATCCCCAACCCCTCTCTCTCAAGAACCTGGGGCATCCTCAGCCTCCTCAAGATAAATCTCAAATACTCCTCAATCGCCACAAACATCGAGAAGTGCTGGCCACCTCGATAATCACCCCAGGTCTCCGATCTCTCACTCGGATGCATCATGTCGGCAGGAGGCTCCACCGGTGCCATCAGAGGCGCACCCTCGCCATGATGGCGCGTCACTCTCTCCCCCAGATAATACACATCATAGGTCAAACCTCTCAAAATCCTCCGCTGCACGATCCATCTCTCGGCACCCTTCAGCTGCTCCACGTCGAAGCGACCCCAGGGGTAGAACCTCACCCCCTCATCTGTCTCAGCTCTCGTCAAAGGCAGGCAATCCCTGTACTTGAGGGTCGTGCACCCCCTGGAACCTATCTTCTCCCGAGCATGCTTGCTCCAGGAGAGCATGGCCGGATATGCCCCGATGTGCTCCGCCGGCTGCCGCCACATCGTGACGTGAAAGAACTCCAGAGCCCATACCTGCGAAAGGTGAAGATTACATTAACTAAGTGCGAAAAGAACAGTGTGTGCTTAAGGAAAAGAAAAAGCAAAAGCTTATACCTCCAGAGGGAACTCAAAGCACGTCAGAGAGCTGACAGCCTTCCGGCTATACCGATCCAGAGCAAAATATAGCTCTGCCAGCCCTGCCTCTCCCCAAGACACCTCCCCAGCCATCTCCACATCCTCCAATGTCCTCAGCAAAGCAAACACCGCCGTCCCCTCGGCGTGTCCAAAAAGGGTGCTCAAAAAAGCAAACCACAGAAAAGCCCTGGCAATCTGCACAGCAGCCACTCTCTCATCCCCAGCCTCGTAACTCTCAATGCTCTCCACGATCTTCCCGTGGACCACAGCATACTCCATCCCCATCCCCTTTTTGGGAATGGGGGTAAAGCCCAGAAGATCCTGCAACTCCAGGTCACTGTAGCCATCCCTCCACTCAATGCTCCGTCCTTTAAAGGTCTGGCCCGTGATCGCAGCGTAGTCGTAAGGTGTGACCGTGGCCTCGCCCCAGAAGAAATGGAATGTGTGGGTCACGTCCCACCAGTGCTGTGCCAGAGCAAAAATCATGTCCTTACTCTTGGGGAACTTAACCAACCCCCTCAGGCACTCAATGAACTCATACAAACCGGTCCCAATGACGATCTGTCTCGGACTCATCAGGACTCCTCGGCCCAAGACTGGAAGCCGGTCCCACAGGTCAACCACGGCCTCCACTGATCCTAGAGTCTTCAGCTTATTCAGCTGCTCCGTCACAAAACGATCTCCACCCTGCAATTGAAAGGAAAAAAAATGTCAAAAGAAAATAAAAAATTTGCATTTGCATTCAAAAAAAAAAAAAACATACACATGCATCATAAAATCCTAAAGAAAATTCGGCAGCATAACGGCATACAATGGACTCAGCCCCATTTTTCTCACAAAAGAAAAGATTTTTCAGCAACCATCATTCATCATGCATAAAAAAAAAAAAAACATGTCAACGGAAGTAAAAACTCCGTCCCATTTTTCATGAAATAGCATGCAATCAACGGAAACGAAAATCCGTCCCATTTTTCACAAAAAATCACATTTTTACAAAAAAAAATACATGCATGCATGCATTCATATCATTCAGGGAAGCATCATCTCATTGCAAAAATCCTACATGCAACAAAAAAAGTCCGTCCCGGATTCGGGAAAATTTTCATCATCTCATATTTCAAAAGTGGCAAAATGCCCATTCTTTTTTCAAACAAAATGCATATTTGGGTTACCCATAAACTCATTACAACATGCATATCATCAAAGTCAAGATTCAAGGTCCAAGAACACATTTTTCGAATTTTAACTACAATTTTTGAAATTAAAAGAAAAAAAAAAAGGCAAAATGTCCATTCTTTTCAAACAAAATGCATATTTTGATTACCCACATACTCATTACAACATGCAAATCATCAAAATCGAATTTCAAGCCCAAGAACATGACTTTCAAAATCACAAAAATCAATTTCAAATGAAAAATCAACAAAGAAAATGGAGAGATTTGAAGTATACCGTGCGAAGACTCAGATCAGTGGCCCAATGTTGCCACGCATCGGGATATGGCTCCTCCGCAATCGATTGTGAAAGAGAGTAATGCTTCCTCATTCGAACGAGCTCTAATCGCCTCTCCGCGATCGGGCCGCGTCCTTGACCTTGAATGGCGACTCCCCCGTGTTCCATTGCTCGAAAATCGAAGAAAATCGAAAGATTTCGAAGCTTCTTGGGCGTCAATGGCGGTTTTGGCTCTCCCTCTCTCGAAAATTGCGTTTAAAACAATGAGGAAGAAGAAGGGAGGGCGGCGCCTTTTTAAAATCAATCTGGGCTTCATTCCAGCCCGCGCGGATGGAATTGAAGTGGCAAAATGACTGTTTTGCCCTTTAAAATTCCAGGACTCTGCAGTTTAGTCCTCAACTTAACAGAGTTAACCAAAGTTAACCAAAGTTAACCCCCTTTTTAAAAGAGCTCCCCGGCAGTAAAACGTAAGCCCGTTCTCTCCGAGAAAGATAACGGAATCCCGTTTCTTTCATAAATTTCATCAACGGCAGTAAAACGTAAGTCCGATTTCTCCGAGAAAGATAACGGAATCCCGTTTCTTTCATCAATTTCATCAACGGCCGTAAAACGTAAGCCCATTTTCCCCAGAGAAAGATAACGGAATCCCATTTCTTTCATCAATATCATCGACGGCCGTAAAACATAAGCCCGTTTTCCCCAGAGAAAGATAACGGAATCCCGTTTCTTTCATCAATATCATCAACGGCTGTAAAACGTAAGCCCGTTTTCCCCAGCAAAAGCCAAAGGGATCCCTCGATTCCACCCCCAGCAGCTTTTCAAACTACGTAAGGGCTTGATTCCCCAATCGGGATACGTAGGTAGCCTACCATAGGTCCAGCCACTCGACCAGCACGATCATCCTTTCCTTCGGCAACAGGCCATCATCAAGGTCCGAGGCACCTAAAACGCCATCATCAAGGTCTGAGGTACCTAAAACGCCATCTTCAAGGTCCGAGGCACCTAAAACGCCATCATCAAGGTTCGAGGCACCTAAAATGCCATCATTGCCAGGTTGACGCCTCAAAATAGTCACTCTAGGGTCAAAGTCGAAAGACCCGAACTACGACTGGCTTGATTCCTCTTAAGGATACGTAGGTAGCCTATCTCTAGGTTCAGCCATCAGACCAAAAATGGTCATTCCTATCCCCAGCAGAGCGGATATACAACTTTAGCCATCAGACCAAAAATGGTCATTCCTATCCCCAGCAGAGCGGATATACAACTTTAGCCATCAGACCAAAATGGTCATGTCCTATCCCCAACAGAGTTTCTTTCAGCAATCAACTGCAGAACTCGCTCGCCAGGTTGACATCCTAAAACAGTCACTCTAGGGTCAACATCGAAAGACCCGAACTACGACCAGCTTGATTCCTCTTAAGGATATGTAGGTAGCCTATCACTAGGTTCAGCCACTCGACCACTTTGGTCACCCTTTTCCATCCTGTCAAATATGGAGCCTTACTCTTATCGACGACCCCGTTTCCTTCGAAAGCACCGTCGCCGAGGGGCTACTGTAAGTGCTCAAATTTGAGTTGTTAGCATTTTCGTTAGAAAATTAACGAAAGTCTTAACATTCCTAACATTTCTAACAATTCCTAACTTTTCTAACAAAACAAGGGTAAAGTAGGGATTGCTATTTAAGGTTAAACCAAGAAAAGAATCTTAAAAAGAAAAGAAATTGTAAAAAACCCGAATTGGCAAGCTGAAAAACATAGCCAGTTTGAATATTTTCAAAAATATTCCTTTGGTCCAAAGCCTGCAGCTGCATTTAATGAACAGTGCACGCTGATGTACTCGTCCGCGCGGATCAAAATGTAAGTTTCAGAGGGCTATAAATTGAACCCCTCAGTCACAGAAAAAAGGGAGCCACAACTTCATTCACAGCAACACCTTGGCGAAAAATAGAGAGAAAACAGTGGGAATCCTTAGATTGCCACCATTTTCTCTTGAGTCTTTCCCAATCCCACTTCAAACACTCTCAAATCACTCTTAAACATACACAAACTCAAGCTTAAATCACCACTAAAGAGGAGGATTAGAGAGAAAACATAGAGGACTTAAGTGTTATCTACTTGTTTTCTCTTTGACCAACTCTATCATCAAACACTAAACACATTCAAGCCTTGAATCCATTCAAACACAAACACAAAAGAAGATAGGTATAACCTCCTTCTCCCTACCCTAAATCTCCTTCATCCATGCATGCATTTCAAACTTCAAAAATGTAGTTTGTTCATCAACTTGGTGTTCATTCTTTGCTTGACCTAAAAATGTAGTCACCTTGGAATAAATTTCCATGGATGACCATTTAAAAGGTCCAAATCATTTCTTATTACTTAAAAACATTTTCTTACTCACTTAAAAGTGTTTTTCCTCAAAATCATTCACTTAAAAGTGTTTTCCAAAATCATTTTCATACATAAAATCTTCATTTTCAAGGATAAAATTCCCCTTCCCAAGCAAATGAAATGCTTAAAGTCCTAATGTACCCTAAGGATGGCTTGATATAGTAGATCACCACTAAAATGTTTAGTGACTACTAATCAAAGCCTAAGGAAATGGGGACAAGCATGGATGCAAAACCCCCTTTAAAATCACATTTTCCTTCAAGAACATCTTGCTGTCCAGTAGCATTGTTCTAAGACCTCAGTCCATTGTCTAATTTTTTGGACACAGAATAACTTGGAATTGGGTATTGACTACAAAATACTTTTTGTAGCCAACATCCGTAGCATTCCATAAACATTTTTAATTTATTTTTTGCGTGAGTATAACTCCATTTTTCAAATTATTTTACAAAGGTCAGTTCAACAGTCTCTGGAAATCCAGATTTCATATCTGAGATTTCCAGAAGGTTTTTGTCTATCAAATCATCTCCAAATGGAAAATCCTTTTGCACTAACCTTATTTAAGATGTTTTGAACAACTTTAATTCTCGGACTTTCCCCATATTTTGAATTTTTAAAGCTCTTAAATCCATTTTAAAATCAAGTGTCCACTGCCTTTTTCATTCTGGCAGAATTGATTTTCAACTCCAAGAAATCTTTTGAGTACCAAAACTCAACCCAAAAATCATACCAAAAAATCATGGGACTTTTTCAATGTCTTACAAAGAGTTCCCAATTTTTAGTTTCTCAGTTTGAATTTATTTTGGCCAAAGGAACACAAACACACACACACACACACACAAATGGTTTTTAAGCTTGGAAGACTCGTTTTACGAGGCATTCCGGGTGAACACTAACATTCTTCCCGGCGTGTAACGTGACCTCCGAACCCAAATCTCTAATCTTGGGCATTTTTCAAAGTTTTGACCCTTAAAACAAAAATGGCGTGGCGACTCCGTGTTTTAGATTTTTTCAAAAAGAAGAAAAATCTTTTTCCGGTGGCACATTCGTTACAACATGGAGCTTTAACCGCCTTAGGTCTGTCCTGTGTCGGACGACACCGGTCATCTTTAGGACAGACTTGGCCGAAGGGAGGCAGGCCCAAGAACAAATGAATATAAATAAATGAATAACTAAGGAAGGCCCAAAATTAAATGTATCTAAAGGAAAGCATACCCAAAAACACGAGTTCGGGTCGGGGTACTCACAGCCACACATGCCAAGGCCCTCTAGTTAACATCAATCAGATTTCAAGGTGAAAAGTCCAAAATGCCCCTGAGATTGAGTCACAGTCCGTCCAGACTGTTTTACAGGCAAAACCAGAATTGCCAACAAGTCCTCCCATTTTCCGAAATACCACAAAACCTCCCCAAATTGAGGATAAGTTCGTTCGGACTGTTTTACAAAATCACCCTATAAATACAAGGGCTGTCAAAACATTTCAAGGAGGAAAAATATTAAACATTTTCACCCAAAGCCCACGGCATAAACCCTTTCCACCCTCTCCCAAGCCCCGTTTTGTCTCGATTTGCATGAAAACCCGTTTTTCAACCAAACACGAACCAAACAACCTCGAAACACCATTTCAAACACTAAACTATATCCCGTATACGTCAATCGAGCCAAAAGAGTCAACCCCTAGCCATAGGTAACACTCTCTCTCCCTAAACACTCATTTTGTCTCGATTTACGCGTCAATCGCTACAACCGCTTCGATCAAAAATCATTGAAATGTAGACGTCACACTGTCTACGGGGTCCGATACGTTTTAGTCCAAGATCATCTTCTCTCCCATAAGAGAAGTAATCTCGGGTTAAAATGGCGTTCCAGCCCCATTCTTTACTTTTATGTCATTTACGGTCTGGATCGTTTGATCCGTTGATTCGCAATTTTACAGTCCGAACCGTTTGGTTCGTGATAGTGAATGTGTGCTCGCTCGCAAATGAAGTTTTTTGTTTAATTTCGAATGATGAAAAAAGAGAAAAAGGAGTCACCAAGCCATTCTTTAGAGGTGCACTTTGAAAAACCTTGAGAGAAAATGGGTCCGGGGATCAGATTACGTGTTGGGAAGAACCGAGAGTTCACCCAACATGCCTCATCCGTGGACGAGTCTTTCTAACTAAACATCCAATACATCCATAAATGTATGCAAGCATTGACAAAAAACAAATGTAGTAAACATGAATTTTATTAATATGAACTTGGAAACTTACAACTTATGAACCAATTATTCAGGGAGGCCACATCCCATTGCAACAAATCAGAACAGATTACAAGGGAAAAGGATCTCTGCAAACAGACATAGTGTGTCGCGTGACACAGGACATGAGTGACCAGATGTGTCGCGTGACACGGGATCACCCATGCACAATTTGTCGCGTGACACACATTGTCCGTCTGCAGGGACTTACAGATTCAAACACAATAGCACAAATAACCAAAACAGATCCAATTGATCAATCAGATAAGCTTCGAAATACATAATTAACAACAATTCAACCTAGGGAGTGTGGATATGGGTAGATCCACACCCCCTTGGGGTCTAAACACCAATTTCAACAAATATTCAACAATGAACAATCAATTATCCAAAACAATTATGTTAAATAGAGATATTGCGATTGGGATTCAGTAATCAAGACGGATAGAGTCTGATTACTGAATCCAAGGGAAGGGAAACAATGGAATTATTAAAGGAACAAGGTAGGAGAGAGAGGAAAAAGGGAATTAAGGGTGTTACCCTTGTTGATTCCACGAATTCTGTACCAAGTTAGGTACAGAACCCTTCTATAACAGCTTCTGGTCCTGGAGGGCTTGAGAGGATCAGTTGAAAGTAGATCTAAGAGAAGGTAAAGGAAGTGGGTTGAATTAGGGGGGAATGGAGGTGAATTGGGATGAGAGAGAGAGGGGTGTGTGTTTAGTGTGTGTGTTACGCTGCAATTTTGGCAGAGTAACAGTGTGTGAAGTTGGGATCTATTTCTAAGAGGGGTAGGGTCTTATTTATAGGCTGCAGTTGATGGTCACCTTGTGTCGCACGACCTCCTGTAACCATTTTACATGCCTCGATGTGTCGCGTGACACAAGGTGACACCAACTGTTTTTGGCGCCAAAACCAGTTTCTGGAATATTCAGGTATAAATACCCAAAAGGTCCAAAAAGGTTTATTCCCAGGAGGTCCTTTAGCTCGAGCAAAGTACCAAAAGGTACTTCCTTCGCAAGAAACTTATGAAATATTTTCGGAAGTCTCGAAATAGACCAGGAATTTACCAAAATGCCTCTTAATGCAATTTTATCACATTAAAATGCATCGAAAAGGGAGCAAATTGGATTAGCGTACTTACAGAGCCCCTCGGCAACGTCACATTTGGAAGAAGTGAGGTTGTCAATAAAATAAGACCCAATCCCAATGAGCGGTCAAGGGATAAGGCAGAGGGCTAGACAGTGATCTGGGGAGATCGGGTGGCTGGACCTTTGGAGAAAGGATTTCTACGTATTCCTAAAAGGGAATCAAGCCAAATCGTAGTTCGGAAACGAAACTGACAAGAAGCAAGAAAGGGTAGAGAAGTGCCTTCATACCTTTGCTGTGCTTACCTGTAGCTGCCGGAGGGACTCATGCTATTGCGGATGGCGAGTAGCTGTCGAAGGGT
This sequence comes from Adenophora triphylla var. japonica, assembly GCA_022495995.1. Lineage (NCBI taxonomy): Eukaryota > Viridiplantae > Streptophyta > Magnoliopsida > Asterales > Campanulaceae > Adenophora > Adenophora triphylla. The sequence continues at coordinate 694,348 of JAFEMH010000206.1, read as the reverse complement.
CTCATGCTACCGCTGGTAAAAGGTTGTAGCCGTCGAAGGGACTCATGCTGCAACTGGTGGTGGCGAGTAGTTACCGGAGTGTCTCATGCTACCGCTGGTGAAAGGTTGTAGCTGCCGGAGGGACTCATGCTGCAACTGGTTGATAGTCTTAGTGGATGCCGAAGGGACTCATACCACTGGGTGTTGGTGCAGGGTAGCTGCCAGGGGACTCACGCTACTGCTTGCTGGTCTTCGTGGATGCCGGAGGGACTCATACCACTAGGTGTTGGTGCAGGGTAGTTTCCAGGGGACTCACGCTACTGCTTGATAGTCTTCGTGGATGCTGGAGGGACTCATACCACTAGGTGTTGGTGCAGGGTAGCTGCCAGAGGACTTACGCTAAAGCTTGCTGCTGGGGATAAGTGTGGCTGCCGGGGGACTCACGCTACTGCTCCTGTTGGTAGTTTACTGGTTTTGCCGAGTATGGGACGATTTCTGTTAACGGTTGGCTTTGGGGTCAGGGACTTTACCTGGTAGGATGGGAACTTTGATTGCTAGGGAGCGGGCTCTTGCTGGTGCTTTGGCGGCGAGGCCGGTGATACTGATGAACGTTGCTTGGGGAGACTGCTAGATGTGGAATCTTTGTCTCGGTTTTTGCTTCGAGGGGCAGTCCTTTGACGGTGCTTAATTGATCATTGTACCTGCGGGGGAATCTACAAAGCATGCCTCAGGGGTTAAAGTGTAAATCTGCAAAACATAGGGGTGGTTTTGGAAAATTTGGCTAATGGGTCACGTAGTGTCGCGCGACTTCATAAAGCCAGAGAATAGACCCTTATAACGTTGAACAGTCGCCACTTTGAAAATACCATTTAGAGGGAGGCGAGGGGTTTTGAGAGGAGAAACAATCCATTCGTACGAATTCAAGGGAAATCAAGTGAATCAAAGGTGTTGATTTAGTTTTTAGCTTGCAACCATGCCTCCTAGGGCACGTCCCACGAAGAAGGGACCACAACAGGCTCAGTTGGCCGCTCGAAGGAAGAATGTTCAGCGGAATCAAAGGTCGTTCATCCCTCAGGCAGTGAGAGGAGAATTCTATCCGCAACTCAAAGAACACACTTCCGCGCCCTGGAAGAAAAATACGTTATTTCTATAGCTTTTGCCTTTTATTGCATTGAAAACCGAGTTTTGTATCAAAAGGTTTGAGCTTTTCCTGCGAAATTATGAATTTGCTGCATGGTTTTGAGCTATGAGAAATCATGGGTGCATGTTAAATGTTTCAACCCTAATTTTACTTGGGAAAAGGGGGAAATACGAAATTACAATTAGGAACAAATGTTTGACATGCTTCTTTTGAAAAATTGAGATATTCATACCTGTGCTGTGTTTACCTGCAGGAGTTGCGCACCAGAGGCTCACCAGAGGTCGTTGGTCGGCTGTGGGATCTCTTGCCCGGCAGCCAGGAGCTGGAGCATTCGCCGAAGGGCTTGGTATATGTTGCCGGGCTGGGTCGGTTCTTTGAGATAGCGAAGGCCATCGGGGATACCCAGCGGAGCGTTGAGTTAGTGAAGGCATTCCGGGAGTTCTGGTGGGAGACTACCCACTCTTTTCATTTTTCCTGGAGGGAGGCGACGGTCACGCCGTATGACTTCGCCTCTATCACCGGTATTCCCTTTACTGCTGAGCCATTATATCTGGAGGAGCCTGCACTTGCGGATGATCCTCAGCCTCCCACCGAGGCATACTTCATGGAGCTGGTTGGTTTTGTTCCCAAGGATAAGAAGGGGAACGGGTACGAGCTAGGGGAGCTTCATGGTCACATTGTTGTGCAGAGTAGGGATTATCCGGCTGACATGGCTGACACTGAGGAGG
>JAFEMH010000206.1:0-87500 GCA_022495995.1 Adenophora triphylla var. japonica | reverse complement strand
TCATTTCCACACAACAAGCCTAACTACCCACATTTTATTTATTTTATCCATTTCTATTATTATACTTCTCCCAAGATGCTTTATTTAATTTCCCAATTATCTCATCCTAATATAATAAATCAAGGATATAAAATGAACACATAATATTAACAATAATTTTAAAAGCACATAAAGTCAACAATTAATATAAAAGGTATATAATATGATACTAAAATAGGTGCCTAGGGTTAGGGTCATTACATTCACTCCCCCTTAAAGAAAATTCGTCCCGAATTTTAAACTGGCTTACCTTAAGGATCAATAACAAAGGTTACCTTTCACGCATTTCAATTTACAACTTTCACATAGTTTCCTTAACGGCATGATTCTTCTATACATTTTCACAACCCGAATACCCTAGGATTTCAATTCCCTAAACTATGATTCTAATAACTCTCAATGGTTCTCCCGCGTAAGTCCAATCCGTCTAATCATCATTAGTGGGAGAACTCCATACACACGAGGGATCATGCAAATGATTTTTCCATACCAAGCTTTATACCGTATCCATTCAATGCTAAACTAAAACTGCGATTATCCACAACTCGCTAAGGTTAATTAAAATTCCCGAGTTTGAGAGGAGATCCATCACACACACAGCCTATTCCATCAAAAATCTGAATAGTATTCTAATCTCTTCCTTTCGACTAACTAAATCCTCCAACTCTTAGAATCGGTAACAAATCCCAAAAGGAAGCTTCAAGAGATAAGGTTCCCGAAAAACAATTGCAACCACTCTCGGGTAGGGGTGTAAGAAAATTCCGCTTTATCTAAGTTAACTTCCTCGAAGCATACGCTATTACTTTCCCATTTCTCATAATATCACAACCTAACCTTCCTTTAATACGCACTTAAAATTCACAAAGTCCTCACATCCATTAGGTAAGGTAAGGATCGGATCTATAGCCAATCTATTCTCCATCTCTATCAGTATGATTCATCCTTATTACATCCTACACCATTTATATATTCTTTAGAGTTGACTAAATCAATGATTTTACAATCCTCAAGAATTCCCTAAAAATTCCTTCGGTAGCACTTACCAGCCCAAAGATCACGGACTAAATCCTCATAAGATCCATGGCAACATCCGAGTTTAAGACTATAGAACCCAAAATGTAAATTTTTTTTTTGCGAGCCAACTCACATTTGCTAAACTTCTCAAGCTATGAATCCCCACTAAAGGTAATTAACACAACTCACAAATTATCTTTATGATCCTCTCGTAACGTTAAATAACCAAGGAGCTCATCAATCAAAACTACCATAAAGCTGTCAAGATAAAGATTAAAATTCCGATTATCATACTGAGAATCAATACATGAGATACTTTGATGGAAACACATTTACCATCTACTCACAACTAGCACATAAACTTTTTGAAAAGACTTCTTATGCAAGTCTAACACATACCAAATATCCTTCACACTTTTAACCAAAACTTTCTGTCTTTAATGCTTATATAACAAGAGTACCATATAAAGGTTTATTTATATTAACTACCAACATAATCAATTTAGGTATAGAAAAGGAGACTCACTTCTTATGATAGTCTACCAATGCACAACAACTACTTAACCCTCCAGGTCAAGTATATCTAAAATCATAAATTGATAATCATACCAAATCAACTGGCAATACATGCTCAGCCATAACCACATCACCATCGTGGTAAACCAAAGGAGATTCGAGGTATTCTCTCATAAGAGCAGAATCCTCTAACAATAAAACAATTTCTCAAGTAATGTATGCCACATAGAAGCAACATGCTATGCCACACATAATGATATGAAACAAGATCTATAAAATATGACCCCTACTTCTGAGACAGGGAATTTACCTCTAGTGACTCCTGAGGAATTTATCTCTCCTGGACCCGAAACACACACTCGATCACAGACCTTCTCTTTCGGTTCCCCTTCGTTATCTCTTTTGATACCACCTCTTTGTCTTCCACCCGGCTGACCGCTGCTTAAAGCTCGTCCCCGCTGCAACCTTGGGCAATTCCTCCTAAAGTGTCCCATTGCTCCACAATTCAAGCATTTCCCTTGCTTACTCCAACACTTGTCCTCAGAATGACCCATCTTCTTGCAATATTTACAAATCATCCCATACTGTTTGGATATTGGCCTAGACGAAGAAGCTACCACAAGTTCTCCTCTCGCACTTCCTGGGGTTAAAGTCCTTGGCTGTCCTCTAATGATTTTGGATCCTTGTCCTAGATAGTTTGGCCTATTTCCAATCCCACCTTTCGATTTTCCACTATTTTCCTCAATGCTATTCTCGATCTTATAAGCTCTCTCTATGACTGTCTGATAATTGGTGAAGCTATCAATCACTAATTTCTTCCTAAACTCAATCCTCAAACCTTTTATAAACCTATGAACTCTTCTCGCTTCATGTGGTACCAAATGAGGACAACACTTAGCTAATTCCTCAAACCTGACTGAATACTGATTCACCTTCATGTCCCCTTGTTCTAGTCCTAAGAATTCGATCTCCTTCTTGTCCCTTGTAACCATCGAAATGAAATAATCCTCGAACTTTTTGGTGAAATTATTCCAAGTCTGGGGCGTATGATCCCGCTCCCAATTTCCTTTCAAAATCTGCCACCACTGATCAGCCGGACCTTCAAGCTTGAAAACGGCATACCTAACTTTCTCTTCGTTGGGACTTTCTATAACCTCAAAAATCCTATTCATTTCGGCTAACCATTTTTCTGCCTTTAACGGATCCGGATCTCCGTTAAAGCTCGGTGGGTTCATTTTCACAAGTCTTTCCAATCCATCACTTTTACATTCCTCAGGTTGATTTGGAACTGATCCTCTAGTCTCCATATTATGTACAAACATCCTGAATAACTTCATCATCTCTTCATTCTGAATTCCACCTATACCCATATCTCCTTCAATTTCTAGAACTTTTCGCTGATCATCATTGCTTCCGGCCATTGGAACCAACTCCTGCATTAAACACTCGACGTTAATTACCACACATTCCCCCTTAGTTTAGACATCTACCCTTGACCTCTAAACTAAGCTCTGATACCAACTGTGAGCACCCCAACCCGGGACCTAACGCGTGTCCCGAGCTTGAGAAGCTCAAACTAAGAAAACTCATCTGATATTTTTAAAACTTTTATTTGCCTTTAAAAGAAAACCAATTCTAAATTTTCCATAAACAAAATCAAATAATAATATCTCCACTTGGAGGAATTTAAACAAATACTTTAATAACCATACTTGATTAATTACATTGAAAATCCTAATTAACATTGTTTGACAAAAGAGTTTTCCTTACAACTTATAAAAGGTAATACTTAAATATGACTCCCAACAACCCACTCATATACCTATCCTGATAAGTCCCAAAAGCAAGAATCCAAACTCTTTCCCAGGCCTCATTTGGATCGAGGTCTTTGCCTCGACACAATCTAAAGCGGTAAAAGGGAAGGGGTGAGAATAAATCTCAATAAGCTATTATGAATGCAAAGAAGATGCCAAACAAGATGCAACACATAGCATGATAGCACATAACACATTATGAAAGCGGTAAACACCTTACGTTACCTCATTTTACCTTTCCCGTCTGAACAATAAGTCGTACAACGTGGGAGTAAAACTCCGCTCTTTGGTGAATTGCCCCCATGCACCTTCACCACTTATAGGTCTCATACCCCAGAGATCCATATAAGAAAATAAGATACTTATATGACCCTTATTCAGAGTATCATATAATATCATCGCTACTGTAAAGCTTTTGGCTTCATACAGAGCATTCCACCGGTACACCAAATTGCAGCGGTCTGTAAGGCTTTTGGCTCAATACAGCGGCTAGCACCCCCATTCTGTGGCCACAGAGGGGGCAGGTCACAGGTATAATGAACCTTCAATCACTTATAGAACAAATCAATAATTGATTGAATTCCATTATACCCCCTAATCATAAATATTCGTTCAAGCACATGATAGATACTTGAAATAAATCCACAAAGGGAATAAGAACATAACAACATGGTAATGTATACTCATGTGAAATCAATACTATAGTGCAACAACTCATTTAATACACTATGCATAATACCATTAACTAATATAAATTCAATTAAGGTAACAATATAACCACATAATCCACACCGGGATGCAATATAATCAACATGCCAGATAATCCACAATTGGGATACAATATATCAATATACCAAATAATCCACACTTGGGATGCAATATAAAAATATCGAATAATCCCCACTTGGGATAGCAATGCCACAAAGTGATACATAAACCATTCCTACATAATCATTACACAACCTCAAATAGCCTTAATAGAGATTCAAGATCTACTTTCCACAATTTCATTTTGATCAATTAAGACATCATGGCCTAGCCAAGGTATTCTACTTTAACTTAGGTTAAAAAGGCTTAATTCATATCCGAAGTAAATTAGGTTTCACTACTTTGAAAGGGTTAGGAACCATACTTAGTGGTTGTGGTTAAAATTCAGCAAGAAAGAAAACTGGTGAGATTCTGGTGACATGGGCGACCGCCCATGTCACTTGGGCGACCGCCCAAGAAAATTAAAAGGGTAACAATTGCTGTAAACATGGGCGACCGCACAAGACATCTTGGGCGACCGCCCAAGGTGGATTTCAAAGGAAGCCTAAATTCTGCTGGCATGGGCGGCCGCTCAAGCCCAACATGGGCGACCGCCCAAGCACCTTTTCAGCCTTGCCCAGATTTCAAACCCCCTTTTGCCTATGTTATTTTCCTTTTATCAATCTTTCTCATCTTAGGTGCTCATGAAGGAAGTCCCAAATGTTTACTACATCATTCTAACTCATTTCAACCCAATTTAACCTAACCTAAACCTAGGTCATTTAACACTTGATTTTCCACCCATTTCACTACCACATTTCAAGATTCACCCTCTAAGTTCAACTCAACCCATTTCCTTACATTCTTACTCAACTTTTATGAACAACAACATTTTTCCAAACATTATTCATTTCCTCATATCCAAGAAGGTTCCCAAAGCATCAAATAATCATTTTAATCACAATACAACACCAAATAGTTCATGAATCATTAAATAGAAGTGAAGATTATGATAAACCCATTCAAGTCATTAAACTCTTACTCTCATTGTACCCTCATTCTTCCAACTAAGGCCCCCATCTCATAACTAAAATCAAGTCAACCTTAAATAATCCATTTTACACAAATAACATCATTTAAAATTTCCAAAATCCTTTTCTTTCATCAATTCGTTCGATGCGTGTGACCCCATAGGACTATATTATGTTGGCAATGAGTTCGATCACATCGATCCTCATAAGACATGAGCGGACTCTAGCAAGCCATCATGCCTACCCAAATAATATAATATCAAGTTCGATTTCCTATATAGAACATATCACAATCCCATTGTCACACGATGTTATATTGAACATGAGTCATGGTCCACGTCAACTCATATTGTTCAATGCTTTCTCGTTACCAAGTAAATTGATTAATCGAATGATATTAATCACATTAATTCATTCGGGCATGGCCATGCACTACATCAATCTTACTTACGAGTGGCCTAGCAAACATCTCTCTTTACGAGGGACAATTTTCCATCTTGACTTATCATTCTTCCCAACAAGAATTATACCATGCCAATGATAGCCCTTATTGTCATCCGGTTAAGGACAACGTTAAACTATATCAAACATGATATTCATCGAGCGGAAGACGATGATAATCTCAGGTCAAAGGATATCAATGATATGACTATATGAGATTTAATTATGACATTTGACCATGACATAAATCTCATAATGGGTCAAGTCCAGTACCTTGTTCTCTAACAAGTACCCATGAATCTAATGTGCATCTCCATGCATATAATCATCACATGATTATCCATTAGACTTCATACTAGTGCTTCATAAGTACTAGGGACGCGATTATTATAACTAAACATGCAAACATATATAATAATCAAAGAAACATTCTCTTATATAAATGAACAATGACATTACATAAAGGTCTATCTCTATAGGCCTAGGGCACTAACACCTACAGTCTCCCACTTGCACTAGGCCCAATCATTCATGTATCTTATACCCATGGACCTAACATGTGAAGACCCGACCCGGAACCTTCACGTGTCCCGAGTTGGAGCATCCTCAAACTATCCCAAAAACACTAAACTTTTAAAACTTTACTTTGACTTTCAAATATAAACATTAATAACATAACAATTTCAAAAGAACTCTACTCCACTCCACTTTGGAAGAGGAGTTGACTAACTTTGAAAGCGAACACTGTTTAGTTACAAAAGATTAAGGTTATGACGTAGAAATTAAAGTTTATAATTACAAACTCCAAGAAGGAATTACCAAAATACATTTTTATACGCCAACCTATACATACCCCGACAATACCCAAAAGATTACTTCCAAACTCCTCTCCGTCCTTACTTGGCCGGTCCGCCTGTCTCGGGATCTAAAAACATTAAAGGGAGAGGGGTGAGAATAAATCTCAGCAAGCTATTATGAATGTAGCAATATGCCAAATAAATGCAACATATAACAAGTCACACATAACACATTGGAAAAGCTGTAAACACCTTCCATTACCTTGGTTTACCTTTTCCCGTCTGAACAGTAGTCGTACAACATTGGGTATAATCATACTCCAATCTTACGGTGCCGCTTAAGCAATACTCACGTCTTATAAGACCCGTTTTCGGTGGAACCAAATAAGACAGTAGCAACTCTGTAAGGCTTTTGGCTCAATACAGATGCTATACCCCATCCTGTGGCCACAGGAGGGGACGGCCACAGATATAACATAATCCGATCACATTAGGTCACACTTTCCTAATTGACCGTATTATGTTATACTCCCAAATGTCAGCTGACTCACACATTATCAAGCACATAATAGCTACTTGAATAAAATCCACAACAAGGGATAACAATATAGCAACATGGTAAAATATACTCATGCCCAACCAATATCACAGTGTAACATTTATTCCACACTATGCATAATATAAACAATGTAAATGAACTCAAGTAAGGCAAGGAAGTATCATCAATCCATCCTACAAGGTCATTGTACACTAATACATAGCCTCTATGAAGGTTCAAGTTCAACTTACTAGGTAGGGGTCACAATCTATAAAGGATCAAACAAGATTGCTAAACAATTTCTGGTTTAAATTTAAAATCAGGGATTCTGGGGTCTTGGGCGACCGCCCTTACCACTTGGGCGACCGCCCAAGTGGATTTCAAAAGGATTCCAAGCTTCTGCCCTCTTGGGCGACCGCACAAAGCATCTTGGGCGACCGCCCAAGAGAGGATTGCAAAACATACCCTTTTCTGGACACATGGGCGGCCGCTCATGCCCCTTGGGCGACCGCCCAAGTGCCCACCGACACTTTAATTTCGACCCTCTTCCATTTTGCTCCAATTCCTTGCCTTTATTCTCTACCCTAAAATCAAGAACACCAAGAGGGATTTCTCATCTTAACAAAATGCATCCTAAATCATGTAAACCCAAGATGAGGTAACCTTAGATTATTTACTCCTAATTTTCCCACCCATTTCATTTCCTCTAAATCATTTTACATGAACATTGACTTCCTTCTACTTCATTTTATAATCATACAACTTCTATAAGGTTTCCCCAAGCATGAACAAATATCACATGAACAAGAACAATATCAAAGAGATTATGAACATTTATAAGAAGGGAAATCATAACAACTCACCTTAGATTTTTTTAGAATAAAATGTTGATCTTCTTAGCTTGCCTTGATCCTCTAGATGATCCAAACCCAAAAATGCCCTTGGTCTTGAAAATGGTGTAGAAATGACTAGCTATAAGGCTTGGAATGGGGAGAGCTTCAATGGAGTTCCATGGAGGAAAGTGAAAGAAGAAAATGAGGAAGAAGATGGAAGTGAGCTAGGGGAAGTATGGGGGGTGTGGGATAAGTGATGGGAGGTGTTGACTTGAGAGAAAGAGTATGAGGGTTTTAAGGGAAAGGGTTATGGCCCCCCCTTCACCCTACCACTACCAAGGCTTTCCCTTTTTAAAATAATCCATCCCAAAATTATTTATCTACCCCATTTAACCTCCTTCTACTATTTATTCAATTCCTTTTTATTATATTTTCCCAAATGCTTTATTTATTTCTATTTTTATATTTTTTCTAGAACATTAATTTATTACACTATCATTTATCCTAATCATATGAAGTCAAGTATGTAAAAATAGACACATAACATTAACAATAATATTAAAGACACACAATATGATATTAAAATTAGTGCCTAGGTTTAGGGTCGTTACACTCACTCCCCCTTAAAGAAAATTCGTCCCGGATTTTAAAAAGAAAACTTACTTGGATGTTCAAACAACCACGGGTATTTCGCTCTCATCTCCGACTCTAGCTCCCACGTCGCTTCCTCCACGGTGTGGTTCTTCCAAAGGACCTTCACTATAGGAATACTCTTAGACCTCAACTCCTTAACTTGGAACTCTAGGACTCTCAAGGGTTCCTCAACATAAGACATGTCCGCTTGGACCTCATCGGGGGGAGAACTCAAGATGTGGGAAGGATCATGACAATACTTCCTCAACATCGAGACATGGAAAACATCATGGAGTAAGGAAAGAGACGGAGGTAATGCCAACCGGTAGGCCAAATCCCCAATCTTCTCTAGAATCTCAAACGGACCAACGAACCTCGGAGCCAATTTACCCTTGTTATCAAACCTCTTGATTCCCGTCCTCGGAGAGACCTTCAAGAACACAAAGTCACCCACCTGAAAAGATAAATCCCGTCGTCTATTGTCGGCGTAGCTTTTCTGTCTACTCTGAGCCGTCTTCAATCTATCCCGAATCACCTTAATCTTCTCCGTAGAATCACGAACCAAATCTGGGCCCCAAAGTCTCGCTTCACCAACCTCGTCCCAACACATTGGAGATCGGCACTTCCTACCATATAACGCTTCATACGGAGCCATCTCAATACTAGACTGATAACTGTTGTTGTAAGCAAACTCCACTAAAGGTAGATGATCCTCCCATGATAATTGGAAATCCATCACACAAGCCCGTAACATATCCTCAAGTATCTGAATAGTTCTCTCGGACTGACCATCGGTTTGAGGATGAAACGCCGTACTGAAACACAATTTAGAACCCAAGGCTTCATGCAATGCTCTCCAAAATCTAGATGTAAACCTTGGATCTCTGTCAGACACAATACTCACTGGAACCCCGTGGAGTCTCACAATCTCCTTCATATATAACTGAGCTAACTTCTCCAACGAAAACTTGGTTGATACCGGAAGAAAATGAGCCGACTTCGTCAACCGATCCACAATAACCCAAATAGCATCCATCTTCTTCGCGGTGAGAGGTAAACCCGACACAAAATCCATCGAGATCCCTTCCCATTTCCACTCCGGAATATCTAATGGTTGAAGTAGTCCCGCCGGTCTTTGATGTTCTGCCTTAATCTGTTGACAAGTCAAACACTTAGATACATAATCCGCTATTTCCCTCTTCATACCATTCCACCAATACCCACGCTTCAAGTCTTGATACATTTTGGTACTCCCCGGATGAATCGCAAACTTAGACTTATGGCCATCCTCTAAAACACGCTTCTTGATTTCCGGCGATGAAGGAACGCAAATTCTCCCTTGGAAAGTTAAAATCCCATCTCTATTCAAAGCAAATTCCCCGGCTTTCCCATCTTGCACTTGATCTAAAATTTTCTTCAATTCCTGATCTCCTTGTTGAGCTTCTTTCAAATCTCCATACAATGTCGGAACGGCTCTAACATTCGCAATAATTACCTCACTCTTCAATTCTCGGGAACTCAAAGCTGTCACATACGCCTTTCGGCTAATCGCATCCGCCACTACATTGGCTTTCCCCGGGTGATAGGAAATGACACAATCAAAATCCTTCAAGAACTCAAGCCATCTCCTTTGTCGGTTGTTCAACTCCTTTTGGGTAAATAGGTACTTCAAACTCTTATGATCGGTGAAAATCTCAAACTTCGCCCCATAAAGGCAGTGCTTCCACTTATGCAACGCAAATACAATCGCCGCCAATTCCATATCATGAGTAGGATAATTCTGTTCCGCCGGTGATAACTTCCTAGAGGCATACGCGATAACCTTCCCATTTTGCATGAGGACACAACCCAAACCCGCCTTCGAGGCATCACTATAGATCACAAAATTCTCACAACCATCCGGAAGGGTAAGAACAGGAGCCGTCGTCAACCTCTTCTTCAATTCATTGAAACTTTCCTCACACTTGGAGTCCCATACAAACGAAACATCTTTTCGAGTCAACCTCGTCAACGGAGTAGCAATCCGAGAAAACCCCTCAATGAACCTCCGATAATAACCCGCCAAACCAAGGAAACTACGAACCTCAGTTACAGTCGAAGGTTGCTTCCAATTAACCACGGCTTCAATCTTTGAAGGATCCACGGAAATCCCCGAACTCGACACAACATGCCCCAAGAAAGAAACCTGCTCAAGCCAAAACTCACACTTGCTGAACTTGGCGTACAACTGCTTCTCACGAAGAACTGACAAAACAATCCTCAAATGATTTTCGTGCTCTTCCCGGGACTTAGAATACACAAGGATATCATCAATGAATACCACCACGAAACTATCAAGATAAGGCTTGAAAACACGGTTCATCATATCCATAAACACGGCTGGAGCATTAGTCAACCCAAACGGCATCACAACAAACTCATAGTGACCATATCTAGTTCGGAAAGCTGTCTTAGCAATATCATCCGGCCTAATCTTCAACTGATGGTATCCGCTTCTCAAATCAAGCTTTGAGTAGATAACGGAACCTTGGAGTTGGTCAAACAAATCATCTATATGCGGAAGAGGATATTTATTCTTAATGGTGGCTTGGTTCAACAAACGATAGTCAATACACAATCGTAAGGTACCATCCTTCTTCCTAACAAACAAGACCTAAGGCCTCCCCACGGAGACACACTAGGACGAATAAAACCTCGGTCTAACAATTCTTGCAATTGGACCTTCAACTCTTTTAACTCGGCCGGAGCCATTCTATAGGGTGCTTTAGAGATAGGGGTGGTACCGGGCACTAAGTCAATACAAAACTCTACCTCACGATCCGGAGGCATAGAGTACTCACTAGAAAACACATCACTAAACTCATTCACAACCGGAACATGAGCTAACTCGGGAGACTTCTTATTGGAATCTACCACATAAGCTAAGTAACCCGCACACCCCTTAGATAGCATCTTTCTAGCTTTTAAGGCAGAAATAACATGTAAACCGAACATAGATTTATCGGCATCAAATATAAAAGTAGGCACATCAGGCATAGCAAATGAGACCCGCTTCCTACGACAGTCTACCAAAGCATGGCACTGACTCAACCAATCCATCCCAAGGATCACATCAAAATCACGGATTGGTAACTCAACCAAATCCACCGGCAATACATGCCCACATATAGTCACATCACAACCACGATATATCAAAGAAGATGCAAGGCACTCTCCCATAGGAGTAGAGACCTCCAACACATAAGGCATAGATTCAGGCAAAATATGCAATGAGAATGCAAAATGAGATGCCACAAATGAATGGGAAGACCCGGGATCTATAAGAATGCGGGCCTTAACTCCTGAGACAGGAACTATACCTCTAATGACGGCATTAGGATCGACCTCTCCTCGACCCAAAGCAAACACTCGACCTTGGACTCTATCCTTGGGTTTCCCGTCAACATCTCTCTTCACACCACTACCTTGTCCCCCATGACCACTACCCGAAGCTTGTCTATTCTGCAACTTGGGACAATTCCTCCTGAAATGGCCTGTCGACCCACATTCCAAACACTTACCTTGCTTGCTCCAACACTTGTCCTCCGAATGCCCTTGCCTCTTGCAATAACCACACGTTGTCCCAAATTGTCCGGAAGTCGTACGATTTGCCGGAGCCGCTACGTTTCCTCCTCTATTCGCTCCCGGAGTGAAAGTCCTTGGTTGCCCTCTGCTCTGTCCTGAACCTTGACCTTGGAACCTATTTCTGTTTCCGCCTTCATTCTTACCACGATGCTCCTCTATGTCGTTCTCAATCCGATACGCCATATTCACTGCTGTTTGGAAGTTGGCGAAGTTATGCGTCAATAACTGCTTCCGGAACTCAACCCTTAAACCCTTCACAAACCGGTAGACTCGCCTCTCCTCATCGGGCACCAAATGGGGACAATATCGGGCCAATTCTGTGAACTTTGCTGAATAATGTGCTATTGTCATGGTCCCTTGCTCCACCTTCAGAAACTCACCTTCCTTCTTGTCTCTAGTAACCATCGGAACGAAGTGATCCCGGAACTTGCGCGTGAAATTCTCCCAAGTCTGCGGTGTCAAATCCCGATCCCAACCATCTTTTACAACCTGCCACCAGTGCTCCGCGGGTCCCTCTAACTTGAATACGGCACATCTCACCTTCTCCGCATCCGAACTCTCCATAGCCGCGAAAATCTTATTCATAGCCTCAAGCCACCTCTCAGCCTTCGCCGGATCCGGATCTCCGTTGAAGCTAGGAGGAGACATCTTCACGAACTTCTCTAGACCATGTTGCCCTTATGCGCCTTCTTCTTTGTTGCCTACCCCGATTCTCGATTACGAGTTGCCGTATCTTTGAAGAAACCCTCGGAACATATCCATCATCTCGGCATTCTGATTACCAACATTACCCAAAGCCCGATCCTGATCTCCATCATTACCCGCCATTAGTACAAACTCCTGCATTAAACACTCGACGTCAGTTATCACACACTCTCACTCAGCTAGACTCTACCCGAGAACTCTAACCGAGCTCTGATACCAACTGTGAAGACCCGACCCGGAACCTTCACGTGTCCCGAGTTGGAGCGTCCTCAAACTATCCCAAAAACACTAAACTTTTAAAACTTTACTTTGACTTTCAAATATAAACATTAATAACATAACAATTTCAAAAGAACTCTACTCCACTCCACTTTGGAGGAGGAGTTGACTAACTTTGAAAGCGAACACTGTTTAGTTACAAAAGATTAAGGTTATGACGTAGAAATTAAAGTTTATAATTACAAACTCCAAGAAGGAATTACCAAAATACATTTTTATACGCCAACCTATACATACCCCGACAATACCCAAAAGATTACTTCCAAACTCCTCTCCGTCCTTACTTGGCCGGTCCGCCTGTCTCGGGATCTAAAAACATTAAAGGGAGAGGGGTGAGAATAAATCTCAAAGAAGCTATTATGAATGCAAAGCAATATGCCAAATAAATGCAACATATAACAAGTCGCACATAACAAATTGGAAAAGTGTAAACACCTTCCATTACCTTGGTTTACCTTTTCCCGTCCGAATGATAGTCGTACAACATTGGGTATAATCATACTCCAATCTTACATGAGCCGCTTAAGCAATACTCACGTCTTATAAGACCCGTTTTTCAGGGAACCAAATAAGACAGTAGCAACTCTGTAAGGCTTTTGGCTCAATACAGATGCTATACCCCATCCTGTGGCCACAGGAGGGGACGGCCACAGATATAACATAATCCGATCACATTAGGTCACACTTTCCTAATTGACCGTATTATGTTATACCCCCAAATGTCAGCTGACTCACACATTATCAAGCACATAATAGCTACTTGAATAAAATCCACAACAAGGGATAACAATATAGCAACATGGTAAAATATACTCATGCCCAACCAATATCACAGTGTAACATTTATTCCACACTATGCATAATATAAACAATGTAAATGAACTCAAGTAAGGCAAGGAAGTATCATCAATCCATCCTACAAGGTCATTGTACACTAATACATAGCCTCTATGAAGGTTCAAGTTCAACTTACTAGGTAGGGGTCACAATCTATAAAGGATCAAACAAGATTGCTAAACAATTTCTGGTTTAAATTTAAAATCAGGGATTCTTGGGTCTTGGGCGACCGCCCTTACCACTTGGGCGACCGCCCAAGTGGATTTCAAAAGGATTCCAAGCTTCTGCCCTCTTGGGCGACCGCACAAAGCATCTTGGGCGACCGCCCAAGAGAGGATTGCAAAACATACCCTTTTCTGGACACATGGACGGCCGCTCATGCCCCTTGGGCGACCGCCCAAGTGCCCAGCCAGCACTTCTTAATTTTGACCCTCTTCCATTTTGCTCCAATTCCTTGCCTTTATTCTCTACCCTAAAATCAAGAACACCAAGAGGGATTTCTCATCTTAACAAAATGCATCCTAAATCATGTAAACCCAAGATGAGGTAACCTTAGATTATTTACTCCTAATTTTCCCACCCATTTCATTTCCTCTAAATCATCTTACATGAACATTGACTTCCTTCTACTTCATTCTATAATCATACAACTTCTATAAGGTTTCCCCAAGCATGAACAAATATCACATGAACAAGAACAATATCAAAGAGATTATGAACATTTATAAGAAGGGAAATCATAACAACTCACCTTAGATTTTTTTAGAATAAAATGTTGATCTTCTTAGCTTGCCTTGATCCTCTAGATGATCCAAACCCAAAAATGCCCTTGGTCTTGAAAATGGTGTAGAAATGACTAGCTATAAGGCTTGGAATGGGGAGAGCTTCAATGGAGTTCCATGGAGGAAAGTGAAAGAAGAAAATGAGGAAGAAGATGGAAGTGAGCTAGGGGAAGTATGGGGGGTGTGGGATAAGTGATGGGAGGTGTTGACTTGAGAGAAAGAGTATGAGGGTTTTAAGGGAAAGGGTTATGGCCCCCCCTTCACCCTACCACTACCAAGGCTTTCCCTTTTTAAAATAACCCATCCCAAAATTATTTATCTACCCCATTTAACCTCCTTCTACTATTTATTCAATTCCTTTTTATTATATTTTCCCAAATGCTTTATTTATTTCTATTTTTATATTTTTTCTAGAACATTAATTTATTACACTATCATTTATCCTAATCATATGAAGTCAAGTATGTAAAAATAGACACATAACATTAACAATAATATTAAAGACACACAATATGATATTAAAATTAGTGCCTAGGTTTAGGGTCGTTACATAACATGACCATCATGTTTAGCTTGTGGCAAAGGCTTGGTGAGAGAGTCCGAAATGTTGTCATTCGTTGGTACCTTGCATATTTTAACGTCTTCCCTTTCACAGATTTCTCAAATGAGGTGGAAACGTCTTAGAATGTGTTTGGATCGTTGATGTGACCTTGGTTCTTTTGCTTGCACAAATGACACCACAATTGTCACAACAAAGTTCTACTGGATTAGTGATACTTGGAACAATTCCAAAACACTAATGAACTTTTGATCCAAACTGCCTTTTCTAGCTACATCATATGTTGCTAAAATTAAGCCTTAGAAGTAGAATCGGCTACGATTTTCTGCTTGGAACTCTTCCAATAAAATCGCACCTCCAATAAGCATAAACACAAATCCTAATTGCGATTTTAATTAACTTTGTCAGTTTGGAAGTTAGCATCCGTGTAACCTTTACAACAAGATTAACTTCCAACCTTTCAAATACCAAGAACGTATCCTTAGTTCTTCTTAAGTACTTTAAGGATCGTCTTGACTGCCATCCAATGGTTCTCACCAGATTCGATTGGTATCGACTCGTCATGCTCAAAGCATACGAGACGTCAGGTCTAATACAAATCATGGCATACATGACAGATCCAAATGTCGGAGCATATGGAACTTCATCCATTCTCTTTTGCTCATCAGTTGTCATGGGACACTGAGTTTTGCTAAGAGTAATACCATGACCCATTGACAAGTTACCTTTCTTAAAATCATCTAAGAACCTTATCAATATGAGTATTTTGACTCAAACCAACTTATCCTTTTAGATCTATCTCTATAGATCTTGATACCAAGGATGTAAGCGGCTTCACCCATATCATTCATTGAGAAACCTTTCCTTGACCAAGACTTGACAGTCTTAAGTGTCGAAACTTTGTTTTCAATGAGTAAGATATCATTGTCATATAACAATAGAAATAATACTATGCTCCCACTGAATTTTATGTATACACAAAGTTCATCTTCGTACTTGATGAAGTCAAACTCTTTGACCGATTCATCAAAATGAAAATTCCAACCCCTCGAAGCTTGCTTCAACCCATCTTATGGATCTTTGCAACATGCATACTTTATTAGAATTTCTTGGATCGACAAACCTTTGAGTTGTGTACTGTACACATCCTTAAGAATCTTTCCATTTAGGAAAGTCGTTTGTCATCCATTTGTCATATCACATAGTCATAATATGCGACTATGACAATTGAAATTCTAACAGACTTCGGCATTGTAATGGGTAAAAAGGTTTTAACATAGTCAATACTATGAATTTGCCTAAATCCCTTTACTACAATCCTTAGTCATGAAAGTATACACCTTCCATCCATGTCGGTCTTGAAGACCTACTTGCACCCTTTAGTTTTACACCTTCAGATAGCTCAATCAAGTTTCAAACTTGATCATCAGACATGGATTGTAATTCGGACTCCATGGTTCCTAACCATTTATCCGAATTAGGAGTAGACATCCCCTCTAGATAGTAAGTAGGATTGTCATTCTCAATGACTTCCACTTTATTACTTTCCGATATGAGAAATCAATATTTCTCGGATTCTGATCGTAACCTATCCAATCTACGATGGACTTGTGTAACTTGAACCGGTTCCACAACTCCTTGTTAACTTGGTTCCATCTCTACTCTTGGTTCCATGTTATTTTCAGGTTCTTGAACTCTTCAAAATCAATTTTACTCCCACTAGATCCTTTATTGAGAAACTGTTTCTCAAGAAACGAATCATATAGAGCAACAAACACTTTGTTCTCATTGCGGTTGTAAAACTAATATCTGAAATTAACCTCGCGATTTGGTGCTAACTTATGAGAGACAAGTCTCTTTACATAAGATTCGCAACCCCAAATCTTTATGAAAGACATTCTTTCATGCCACATCTCATGTGGGGACTTAGGAATCGATTTAGTAGGGACACAATTCAGTGTAATCGCATTATTTCTAATGCATATCCTCAAAAGGAAATAGGAAAGTCAACTTGACACATCATCGAAAGAACCATGTCATACAAGGTTCAATTCCTCCTCTCAGACACACCATACAATGTGGTGTTTCGGGTGGAGTCAACTCTGAAACGATTTCACAGTTTTGAGATGATTGTCAACCTCTTGGCTCAAATATTCATTACCTCAATCTAATCGAAGTACTTTAATAGTTTTGCCAAGATTGGTTTTTGTACTTCATCTTGAAATATTCGAAATATCTCAAACGATTCACCTTTGGACTTCATCAGATAGACATAGTCATATCTAGATAAGTAACCGGTGAATGTGATGAAATACCGAATTCCTCCCCTAGCAATGCTACTTAATAGTCCATATACATCTCATGTATAAGGGCCAATAAGCCACTACCCTCCCACTACTCTTAGTGTAGAGTGGTTTGGTCATTTTACCAAATAAACGAGATTCACATACCTCAAATGATTCATAATCATATGAGTCTAAATGTCCATGTTAATGGAGTTTAGATTATACGTTTCTCATTTATATGACCAAGCCGGCAATGCCATGTGAACGTGTTGTTCACATCATTCGGTTTAGATTTCACACTTATATTATAGATATCTTCAATATTATTTTGTATCTTAACATCAAGGATATGAAGACCATTTAATGACATATGCATTACAATAATGCATATCATTAAATAAATATAAGGCTTCTTATTTTCAATAAGAGAATTATATCTTTCATCATCCTCATAAGAAACAAAATAATACTCCTACTTAAATTCGGAACGTAGTCACACTTGTTCAAAACAAGTACTAGTCCACAAGGTAAAGTGACTTCATAAGTCCCTACGGCTAATGCAGCAACTCTTGCTTCATAACTACGCATAGGTTTAATTCACCTTCTTTAAGTAGCTTTCTATTCTTTATTTCTTGCACATTTAGACAAATGTGGGATCTATATCCGGTATCATATACCCAAGAACAAGAAGTCGAAAGGAAAATATCTATCATATAAATATTTGAAGTAGTAGCAATCAAATTGCCCTTCTTCACCTTTTAGGCCTTCCTTATTAGCCTTGCAACTTTGCTTCCAATGACAATCTCATTGCAGCGGTAGCAAACTGCATCCTTTTGAGACACTTTGGGTTTAGCCTCTTCGGCTTTGGCAACTTTTGCCCTAGGTTTAGCAACCTTTGCTTTACCTTCTTGCCTTCCCTTTTGAACCCCTTTCTTGTGTTAACCATTAACACACTTGCGGATTGCTCCTTTTGCATCTCATGCATTAAAAGCCTTCACCACAACATATATCTTTTGTCTAGCTTGCACTTGGAACATTTTCTTTTGTGCGTTGTGCTAGAACAAAAGCAATTTCCACGTGTTCAAGGTTATTCTTAAGAGCCTTTAAACATGGTGGCAAGTATAGGGCAAACAACATCATAGGAATCATCTAAATGTTTCTTATGTTGCTCCTTACCTATCCTTTGCAACGTTTGTAGTGGGTTCAACAGGAATAGATTCGTCAAGAACGTACAATTTTGCTTAAGAACTCTTCTTGAGCATCTGATCAAATCAGAATAACTTGTACCGTTCTTTTCGTACTTGTCTTTCATAAGGACGAATCGCAATAATAAGGATTAATTATAGTTTAATGCTATTTCTACAACAAAATATGCAACACATATAAGTACCGATTTCATTTAAGAGATTAAATAACGTATTTCATAAATACTCCCATTAAATTATATAACCTTCTTATGCAAATATGCATAATATAATTTAATAGGCTAAGACCCAACTTTAATTTAATTTCAAGTCGGCTATGGCACGACTGCTCAAAATTAAACTAAAAAGGTAGATAACATTTATCAATCATATCTATATATGACTCTTAGATCATTATGAGATTATAGACATCATATGTCACATGTTTCAATCTCATCTTATGCCTTAGGCCCAAAACTGTTTTGATAGCCTAATTGAGTTCAACCATGTTAAACGTATAGCAATCACTATTTGCTCATCTTGATCATACAAAGATAGAATCAATGTACCTCGCTGTGGCGTAGCCTACATGAAACTATCCGTGTACTCACAAGTGTTTAAACATGGGTGGCATAAAACAAACTCAAATTACAAAGAAGGTTCAATTTTTCATGCTTATCAATTACATGCCAAGGTTGATTCATGAAAACTATATGAGCATAATTATGAACATGGAATGATGCAACACAAATCATATTTGGTCAGTAATTACTAGTACGCGGCCACGTGCTCCAAAATTATCCCACACTTTCATCGAAGTGCCTGTGGGGAAGGTTTTGGTGTCCAACCAATATACCAAGTAACACTTCACAAATATCCTAGATTAATCACATTAATCATATTAATGAAATTGACATCCCATAATCTAGATTAATCATATTAATCATATATTTCAATTTCATAATCATGGTATATCAATATATACAATTACTTCTCAAGCAAAACTCATACAATTTCACATTCTAGATCATGCACATCATGAAAATTCATATAATCATATTACACAATTATCATGATTATCTAACTAAACATCATGAACCAGGCTCTGATACCACTGTAGGGTTTCCGAGGGTCCATGCGTAGCGGAATAAGAAATAACTCGAAAAACCCTAAGCCCTAGAATCCGTTCTAGATGAATAATTAAGAAAGATGAAATAGAAATACCAACCTTGAATGCTTTTGCCTTTGATAAACTTGACCCAACTCCAGATTGAACGACCTTGTTAATCCTTGATGAACGAACGGGAATCACGAACCAAAGATCTTGACGAGCGAAGATCCTCTATGTGTATCCACGCGATGAACGAACCCTAGAACTCTTCTAGGAGGATTGCTAGATCCTATTGATTGAAACACCTTTCAATCAATGAAGAACAATGGATTTGGTGGTGTTTGATTCTCAATTCTCAATTGAAATCTCTCACTTTTGATGTTTCTCTCAAGCCAAAACGTTCTCATGACGGCTAGGGCAACCAGGGGTAAGTATTTATAAGTTATAAAACTTTTCCCCTCGTGAAAACCCTAGTTTTAAGTCAATTCCGTCGCCCAGCGCCTGGGACGAGTCGTCCCCTGTGGGACGAGTCGTCCCCCTGGCACCCGGCCTTCGAATACGGCGTCCCCCTTAAGGGGAATAGTTGGTTACGCCACGGGACGAGTCGTCCCCGAGAACAAAAACTCCATATTCTTCATTTTTGACAATTCGTTCGATGCGTGTGACCCCATAGGACTATATTATGTTGGCAATGAGTTCGATCACATCGATCCTCATAAGACATGAGCGGACTCTAGCAAGCCATCATGCCTACCCAAATAATATAATATCAAGTTCGATTTCCTATATAGAACATATCACAATCCCATTGTCACACGATGTTATATTGAACATGAGTCATGGTCCACGTCAACTCATATTGTTCAATGCTTTCTCGTTACCAAGTAAATTGATTAATCGAATGATATTAATCACATTAATTCATTCGGGCATGGCCATGCACTACATCAATCTTACTTACGAGTGGCCTAGCAAACATCTCTCTTTACGAGGGACAATTTTCCATCTTGACTTATCATTCTTCCCAACAAGAATCATACCATGCCAATGATAGCCCTTATTGTCATCCGGTTAAGGACAACGTTAAACTATATCAAACATGATATTCATCGAGCGGAAGACGATGATAATCTCAGGTCAAAGGATATCAATGATATGACTATATGAGATTTAATTATGACATTTGACCATGACATAAATTTCATAATGGGTCAAGTCCAGTACCTTGTTCTCTAACAAGTACCCATGAATCTAATGTGCATCTCCATGCATATAATCATCACATGATTATCCATTAGACTTCATACTAGTGCTTCATAAGTACTAGGGACGCGATTATTATAACTAAACATGCAAACATATATAATAATCAAAGAAACATTCTCTTATATAAATGAACAATGACATTACATAAAGGTCTATCTCTATAGGCCTAGGGCACTAACACCTACAGGATGATGTAGGAAGTATGGAGATGTTGACTAATGAGAAGGGAGGTGAGGAAAACAAGGGAAAGAAATGGCCCCCCACCACAATAATTAAAGGCTTTCTCATTTCCACACAACAAGCCTAACTACCCACACTTTATTTATTTTATCCATTTCTATTATTATACTTCTCCCAAGATGCTTTATTTAATTTCCCAATTATCTCATCCTAATATAATAAATCAAGGATATAAAATGAACACATAATATTAACAATAATTTTAAAAGCACATAAAGTCAACAATTAATATAAAAGGTATATAATATGATACTAAAATAGGTGCCTAGGGTTAGGGTCGTTACAATTAATCTACGACGCAGATCTGTTTTTTCGTGCGAGATTGCAGAACATCATTACTCTGTTATTTTGCCTCTCAAATCTCCAATAAAAGGTAATGATTTAATGAAATTTTGATGTTATTTTCTCGTTCTCTACCTCCAATTTACTCGTATTTTCAATTTTCTTACAATTTTGCATCTGAATTTAGTTATTAGGGTCTGAATCATGTTTATTTTCAAGCTACTGCTTTATTGCCTTACTATTATTAAGCATGAAACTTTCAGTTTTCGATTTCAACTTTGTTTATGTAATGTAATCGTCCTATATTTTTTATTTGAACCTTGCTCCTCTATTTCAGTTAATTTGTTGTATGTATGAATATTTTTATTTGAACTTTGTTTATGTAATCGTCCTATATTTTGGTTTCATGAAAAAAATAGTTGTTGCATGTTTTATCTTTAGAAAAAATATATAGTAGTGCAACTTGTGGAACCGATGGAACCGGATATGGATCGAACAATTGGAACCGGATCAATGTGACCGGTCCTGTAATGTAATGGTCTGGTCTTGATCCTGAATTTAGGCAGAACCGAACAATTGGTCCGACCCTATTTTTTTTTGAAGTTTTGATAAAATTCGAATTAATTCGAACCGTGAACACCCCTAATGGGAAGGACATTCCGCTACTCTTATGAACGATTCCTAACCAGACACGTTCTTCTCTTTTTTAATCAATAACTAACATTAATTTTACTTGATGTGAGTATCACACACACAATTAATTATGATTATGCTCAACCAATAAGGGGGATATGCATGTTTAAGATCTTGGCAACGGGTAGGAGTGGAGGAGCAAAATCTTCAAACGCTCCCAAAATAGTTGAAAGGGGGGGGGGGAATTAGAAATGTTGCAAAGTTAAATGGAAAAGGAGGTGTTCTTAGTAATAAAATTTAAAGGATGTTAAAGGTAGGAGTGTAGTTGGTTCGGTTAAAATCGCGATTTGAGATCGAACGAAACGAAATCATATGGTTTGGTTTGATTTTCAAATATAAATAGTTGGGTTCAGTCTTAAATATTGGCAAACCACATGATTCAGTTTATTATGTGGTCTGACCCTCCCAAACAAAACCAAATCAAATCGCGATTTGAGACCACGAGATCGAACCACCAAAACGAACCGTAAGACCAAACCGCCAAACCAAATCACATTACATAAACTAATCCTAACCCCTGTTTTGTATCTTATTTTAATATTTTCGCATACTCCCTCCGTCCCACTTCACTTGGCACCAAGTGAAGTGGCACGGTAACTAAGGAAAAATAAGAGTGAAAAAAAGTGTAAGAAAATGTTGTGAGTATAAAGAATTAAATAGGAGAGAGAATGAGTGGGAGGAATAGTTAGGAGAGAGAATGTTGTGAGTGTAAAAGTGAAGTAGGAGAGAGAATGAGTGGAGGGAATAGTGAATATTCTTTTCCATTTTAGGCAGTGCCAAGTGAAGTGGGACGTCCCAAAATGGAAATTAGTGCCAAGTGAAGTGGGACGGAGGGAGTATTTATTATTATATTGTTAGATCAATAAAAAACCTACATTAAATAGACTAATCCTAACTCCGTTTTGTATCTTATTTAATAATGATTTCATCATTTGTTATCTTTATAGAAACATATAAATAACCAAGTTTTCCACGATCAGCATTTTAAAATGTTTTTTTTCCTTCGACCTCTCTCTTCTTCTAGTCTCCCTCTTCCTTCGACTTTCTTCTTAAACACTCGTATCTTTCGCTCTTCCTCTGTGATCAAGGAAAACTTAAACAAATCTGATAATGATTTGCGGTCTGTCTCGTGATTTGTATCGTAGTCTAAATCATGGTATAAACCACGGTTAGGATCTTGGTTTAAACCGTAGTTTGAACCAAAACGAGCCAAACTATAGCGGTTTGTTTTGGTTCGATTTGAATTTTTTTATTGTTCAATTCGATTTGGAATTTTTCATCCGAATGACTAGTTGTTTGCTCGTTAATTTCTCCAAACCGAATCATTTACCTCCAGGTGGGATAAAGATAATAATGTGTGTATTTAGAATCAATGTTCTAAAAGACCCTGCCTAAGGGCGTCTAGGCCCCGCCTAGACGCTAGGCCCCTCTGCAACGCCTAGTTTTAAGCCTCGCCTAGGTCCCGACTAATCCCGACTAATTCCTGCCTAGGCGCTAGACCCGACTCCGCCGCCTAGCATTCGCCTAGCGCTTTTTAGAAACTTGTTTGTTTAGAATTACGAGGGTGTGTATAAAAAGGCCCATGGAAAAAGCAATAATAAAGAAAAAGTCAAAAAAGAAAAAGGAAACACTACTCGAGTTTATTATACTAGCTTTTCTTCTCCTCTCCACAATACCAAATCCATGGCAGAATGCAATGTAGAATCAATTCCCCACACGTCGTAAATCTCAAGTAAATCGTCACCATTAATGGCGAGACTGGAATTGGCTCCAATTCGGCCATTTCATTGTTTCAGTCGGAGCGATTTCGACGACAGAAGCAATAGCATTAGGAATCTACATTGTGATACTTTATCTCTGCTCAAAACCAAGAAGAAAAAGAAGAAATGGTGTACTGATTATTATCACAGTTCTAGGGTTTCGTACGAGTTGCAACCGAAGAGGGCGATGTGTGTTGTGGCTCGAGCCATTTCTGATTCTGGTGGGATTGAGAATAATAACAGCAATGCCCGGAATCAATCAGGGTCTGTTGAATTACCAGTCACTTGTTACCAGGTAACTTTCTTACACGCACTAATGAGTGTTTATGCACGTTGAGATGTGATTGATTTGGTTTTGGTTGAGTAGTTTGGGTTTTTGATTTGGGTTATAGTTGGGGCTTTGGCATTATGTTTGGTTGCTAAGAGAATGGAGGAAGGTTAATTGTGAAATTAAAGCAACTGAGTTTGAAACCAGAATAAACTAAATTGAATTCTGAAATTTCCGTAAATGGAGTATCACATTGTTATAGATTTTAGGGAAAAAAGAGACTAATTTTGGGTGCCTCGAAACTGGAATATGACTTTTTTTTTTTAGGACTAATGGATTCACAAATAGCCATATCAACATTCCGTTAGGTTTAGGATGTAAGAACTACCGATTGACCGAAATTGATAGCAAACAGGACCCTAAATAGAAAACTATAAGTTCATGACCACTTTAGCAAGTGACAACAAAGTTCGTTATCTCATTTGGTAACTAAGCCTTAAGATACTAGACTTCTCTAGTTTTCGGATTTTTGTCGGATGTTTCTTCACCTCAATTCCATTAGGTCCATTTTTTCATTTAGTGGTAAATTAATACATCAGCTTTTCCTTTGGGGATTGAATGCGCATAGAGTCATTATGCCTCAAAGTAACCTTTGTTAGGTTCTTATATGGGGTTTCCGGATGTGAACATGTAGGTTAGCTTAGAGAATATATTCTCTTTTAGGCTACAAGTATAATGATGAAATTTATGTTCCTTCTTATAACTCTTTGTTTTTCTTTAAGTTTCTTGTTCTTCCCCATGGCTGTGAATATGATGCCCAGAGACAGCATTTGCTGGAGAGTTGGAATTTTCTAAGTTAAATTTTCCTTGCTCATTAACGAAGTATTACTATTAATGCTCTTCCTTTTGTGGTATAAATTACAGATTATTGGTGTTCCTAATCATGTAGAGAAGGATGAAATTGTCAAGACAGTGATGAATCTGAAAGTTGCAGAGGTTGATGAGGGGTTTACCACGGATGCTATTAAATCTCGAGAGGTGTGGAGTAAATTAGAATCAGTATTATCTACTGAATTTGCTATTCAAAGCTTGCTCAATACATGATTAATGATTATCTGATCTTCTCATGCATGTCACTCTTTTTTTGGTGCTTATCTTGTTCTTTCAGAATCTTCTAATGGATGTGAGAGATAAGCTACTTTTTGAACCAGACTATGCAGGCAATACGCGGGAAAAAGTCCCACCTAAATCTACTCTGCGTATACCATGGGCTTGGTTGCCTGGTGCTCTTTGCCTTCTTCAAGAGGTACTCCCTCCGTCCCGAAATGATCTTCTTACTTTTTATGTGTCAATACAAAGGTATTTTAAGCAATAATTTTAGGTTAATTTAATTATCCTAATGAACATCTAAAAATGTTATTGGTAGTATTCATGATGTGTATCAATAACAAGTTTTTAATTTTCAATAAGACTATTAAATTAACCTAAATTTATTGCTCAAAGTACCTTCGTAGTGAAAGCAAAAAAAAATGGGAAGATCATTTCGTGACGGAGGGAGTATAATTCAGCTGTACTCCTTCAGACAATTGCTTCAAACATTATTCGTTTTTTGTTCAAGTGTGACTTTCACTTAGGTAAAGCCCTCGCTTTCGTGTTTAGCAATGTTGAGATTTAAGCTTCTTCAGGTTGGAGAAGAGAAGCTTGTGCTTGAAATTGGGCAAAGAGCCCTACTTCATCTTGATGCTAAGCCCTACAGTCACGATTTGCTTCTGTCCATGGCACATGCTGAGGTAAGGGCAAATGCGGAAAGATGTCAGAACCTTCTACCTAATTTCCCCTTAGGAAGTATTTGTTATTCTCCATTTTCTTATTATAGGTGCTTTCTTGAAGTGTGCAATAGCAAAGTCAATCTTTGAGAAGAACAAGATTTACCAAGGATTTGAAGCTCTAGCTCGTGCGCAGCATTATCTTAGGAGCAATAACTCACTGGAGAAGATTGCATTGTTGTCTCATGTGAGTCATTGTCACTTGTATTCATTGCTTAAAAGATTTCTTCAAGGTTGAGAAAAAATTGAAAAATTAGGGAAGCATGCTAAATATGAAGAGGATTGAAATGGAAAATATCAAATCGTAACATAATTAAAGTCGTTTATACTAGTTTTTGACACTGCTGTAAATTTGTAGGCCTTAAGTTCATGAAGCTGCAGTAAGACAGTTCTATGCCAAATCATCTTCTGATCCTAACACGTTACTAGTTTTCTAAATTACTCTAGAATTAAGAATGTCATTTTTTCAGATAACAATTACGCTTTGGTGTCAATATTGTAATATTTCCCAGTTCTTCATTCAAATGTCATGTCTTCTTGTGCTTTATTCGTAGCTTTATATGAAACGCTGAATCACTGAATTATCATACTAGCGTCTCTGATTTTTAAAATGTGACATTCTTGGTGGGGGTGAATAATTAATGCAAGAATGACATGCATTCAAGGACATGGAATGCTTGGTTTGCTGACAAAACCTGTGTTTGCTCATTTGTTTAGATAGAAAAATCGTTGGAAGACCTTGTACCTGCCTGCTTGCTCGAGATATTAGGCATGCCTCAGACTCCCGAAAATGCTGAACGAAGAGAAGGTGCTGTTGCAGCCTTGGGTAAGCTGCTTGAAAAGGGTCTTGATGTGGAAACTGCTTGCCAAGTAGAAGATTGGCCATCCTACTTGAATCAAGTTCTAAAGAAGCTTATGGCTAGAGAAATAGTTGAACTTCTTTCCTGGGATGATTTAGCTACTTCACGGAAGAATAAGAAGTCACTCGAATCACAGAATCAGAGAATTGTAGTTGATTTTAATTGTTTCTACATTGTCTTGATTGCTCACATAGCCGTTGGATTTTCACGCAAGCAAAGAGACCTGGTATATTCTATTTTAAAATTTCTTTGTCTAGTTTGATTTATGTTTGCTATTGTAACATAGGAAACTATCTCGATCTATGAAAAGGTGACTTTACTTCCCCTATCCCCTCTAGATGACTCGCTCTGTCACCGCTTAATTTGGTTATCAAACTTTCATTCGATGAACCTCTTTGAACATCTGAGGAATTTCATGAACTTGAATTCTCTATATGCTTTTACCTTTGTGCACTTTGAGATAAATAATAATTTTGTTTCTTTTCACACTCTAATCATGCGAGTCTTTTTGTCGTTTTCTTGTAGATTAGTAAAGCAAAAACCATTTGCGAGTGTTTGTTAGCGACCGAGGGGGATGTGAAGTTTGAGGAAGCTCTTTGTTTGTTCCTTCTCGGACTGGTATTGTAATTGGCCTTTTCTCATATAGATGTCATTTACTTTTCTGAATGTTAATAGCTCGCTCTGTTATCCAGGGTGAGGAAAGTGTGGCTGCTGAGATGCTTTTGCAGATTGAATCAAATAGAAAGTCAACTTCACGAACATTAATATCAGGGAAGGAAGTCAAGGATGTTTCGAATTCAAAGATACTAGTATGTCTATGCTATGCTTTAAGCCAAAAACTTGATTCTGCATTGCTATCATTTCTTGCATCTTCCTTGATTAAGTTTTCTGAATTTATCTTATCTTGAATGGAAACCTTTGTTTTATGCATGTGAAAGAAAGTTACCCTGTATCACAACTTCTTGTATTGGTCCTATGAACTGAAGGATACTTACCGAACTGGTTTTCATACAATGTCGACATCATGTCATATTAATTAACAATCAGTTAACAGATATAGAATCCCGATTGTGGTAATGCCAATTATGTTGAGCTGCATCTTCTTTTGGGTCTGATTTTGACCCAACTATGATGTTGGGATCCATATGAGGGCTTTTACTGTTCTATGTACTCAAAGGTAAATGGAGCTTCAACTATGACTTAACCCATAATCAGTGCCGAAGTATACTTTTTACCATAGGCTGTGAATATTGTTATGCAATTCATAGCATAATTCTTGGGTACCTGTTGTATGCTCCCTTTCATTTGTTTGGTTAGCTGCTATGTAACTTGTGCCAGTACGCTTCTTTTCTCATAGCTTTAAAATTAGATATATTCTCACACAGAATTTCTTTGAATCGACCAGGAAACATGGCTAAAGGATGCTGTGCTCCGGAGGTTTCCAGACACAAGGCATTGTTCTCCATCTCTGGTAAGTTATACGATACATAACTCTCTTTGGTACTGAGAAGAAGCTAAGTCAAAAACTATCTCTGCAGGAAAACTATTTCGTTGGTGGAAAGAAAGTTTCTGAAAGCAAGCATCCAAAAGGATATCTGCATTCTTCGTCTAGTTTAAACCACAGACAAATTTCCCATTCTTTGGTGTCTGATCGACGAGCTTTTGAGGATCCTATTTCTACTTCTCGTCATATCTGGCAAGATGCAAAGCCTTTACCGACATCCAATATGCCGTTCATAGCAGACAATTCTGAGAGTGAAACCAATGTCAGCTACCCGGCAGTTCAATTGAAGAGGAGTTTGGGAGTACATTCTAATAGATTTTCAGATTTCTGGTTGGGCCGGACAAACGTAGTTGGATACGTCAGTTTTATAACGGCAATGCTATGTATTTTATTTTCTACCTTCAAGTTGATGGGCCTGCCATTCGGGTGGGTCAAACCAAGAGCGGACCCAAGATCTCTTGCCGGTGTAGCAGATTCTTCAATATCCAAAAGCTGGGGATCTTGGAGTAAGGGAAACAGCATTGCAAGCAGATTCAAGAAGTTATTGTCAGAGCGAAAGGTGCATCTCAATACCGGCCCTGGAGTTGATGAGTTTCAAGATCCCAGCCTTGTGGCCAATCCATTGTCTTTTGTTACAGCATATAAAAGGCCAATGCACATAGAAGAAGCTGAAGTCCTGGTTAAGCAATGGCAAGCTGTTAAAGCTGAAGCTCTTGGTCCAAACTATCAAATTCATAGCCTCTTTGATGTCCTCGATGAGTCGATGCTTGTTCAGGTACTTCATGCAATGGTTTTTATAGTTATGCCTTTTTTTGTGTTCTGTAGGCTTTTGGCTATTTATTTTTGTTAAAAATTAACTTATTGGCTGGTACATTAAAACCTATGCCGTGGACCTTGCTTAACCCTGGTATGTAGCATCCTTGTTTAGAGTCGAAGAACATGCCAAACCCAAAGCTAGCTGGTGCATATTGTGGGAGGCATAAGTACTTGATGGCACTTGATAACCGATTTGGACGGAAGAACTAGAAACATTCAGCACTAGAAACATTCAGCTATGTAAGTACAACCTGAGATTGAAAACTTTCTTCATTACAGGGACTCAAATCATAGGACTCCTTGGTTGAGAGATCAATGGTGAAGTTTTCACCCCCACCACCCCCACCCCCACCCCCACACCCCAAAAATAATGTATTGATGAACATCAACCACTAAAATCAGGAGCAGCTCCAGGGTAACTCTCAGTTTTTGCCCCTATTTACAAATTTTTTAACAGAAATAAGATGTGCGCCTTTGGCTTTTGGCCAATGTAAAAGAAAGGGCTGCTAGCATTTTGGTAGCCAGGTAGGAATTACTAGTGAGTGCCTTTTCACGACTGTTTGGGATGGGTACTCTAGCAACCAGCGATACCTATAGGCACACGTAAGGCCACGAGAGCTTGAATATTAAACTTAGTTGGGGAGAGGCTATCACTTGGAGTAAAAACAAATGAACTATTTTCAAGGAAAAGATTAATGAAATTTGATTTAGAGCAAGTGTTATAGCATAAGTCCTACAATAGTCAAGGCCAAATTTCATGTAGAAGGCAGCTTTAAGGTTCTTAGATGGCTGGTTTTGAGGGATTTTAGTGGATAAGTGCTAGAAAGACTGGGGGCTTTAGGAATTCAGTTAATTGAGCAGGAGGATTGGGCCTTGAGATTGCTTATGTTTGTGAAGAAGTTGGTACTAGACTAATAGAAATGTATGCCTGTAATTTGGTGTGGAAGTCTTTTTCCTTCAATTGGTTGCTAAGGTTAAGATAACAACTATTATTATTTATATTGTGATCTTAGAAGTTAGAAACAACTTGGAGAAAGGAGTGAGAGCTGATTATTACATGAATTTCAGGAAATAAGAAGAAAATGAAGACAGGGGATTAAACCTGGCATCGACCTATCGGGCCTAGGCTTCCTTGGGCATCACATGTAGGAACTTGAGCATCACACTGTAACTCAAATAAATTGAACAACATAGTTTCCCAATCATCCATACAGTAATGAAGCATTATATTGACACTAACTTCTTTGGGTTATATGTTGGTATAACTTTTGATTGCTTATGGCCCAGTCCACTTTAATGAGTTTGGATCTCAGTAATGTGTGGCAGATGACCATCAAGTGTGAGAGTACGAGACTGTCCACTAATTTAGTTTTACACATATTTTACCACTTGTGTCTGTTTTTATGCTCATTTCATTTTCCTTCTTTATGTGCTTACTTCTGGTCCACCTATTGCAAACAAGTAACTGTCGGAAATCAGAATGAAATCTCATCACAACTTGGACGGCGATCACAAAGTGAGCAGAACAGAATATGAGAAGTATATTTTTGATATTGACCTACTATGCTATAGAGTACTTGTATGGAATAGGGGTTAAGGCGTCACTGATCTATAGAACCTTGTCATAAGATTTGATTTAGGCGTCTCTGATCTATATCTATAGGACCTTGTCATAAGATATGATTTATTATCCATGAGGCCGGCAAAATCTTGGTTCCAATGAGTTCAAGTTTTAAATATCGGTCATGTGTGGCAAGCTTTCTGACTTGCTGTAATAAAACTGTGCTCCCATGTTTGAAAGTTTGATGTCATTTCATCAATGGCAATACATAATTACAAATGGGCTGATACGTAAAATTTTAATTTTATGCACCTAACATTTGCATTTGCCATTCAGTTATAATGCCATGACATATTTTCCAGTGCCAGCGTTTGGCATTAGAAGTGAGAAGTAAAATGTTTAAATTTCTGATTATGCTTACTTTGATGCCAGTGGCAAGCTTTGGCTGATGCAGCAAAATCCAGGTCTTGTTTTTGGAAGTTTGTTTTGCTGCACTTATCTGTTGTCAGAGCAGAAATTTTGTCAGATGGTGTGGGTAAAGAGATGGCAGAAATTGAGGCTCTTTTGGAGGAAGCAGCTGAACTTGTGGACGTGTCTCAAGCAAAAAACCCAAATTATTACAGGTAAACACACACACACACACACACACACACACACACACACACACACTCTCCCCGATCCAAAAAATAAATGTCCTCTTTTATTTAGACATGCTGATTAAGATTATTTTTTGTTTCCAAGTTTGTTCTCATAAAAAAAAGTACTTCCTGAAAGTTCTCCCATTGTAGAATTCAAGTAATTATTGTTCTTTTGCCTACACGACTAATGTAAAGATAGAGAATGAGAGAAATAATTAATTTCTAGAACGTGCACCAATGAACGTTTACTGGGGAGATGGCTGATAGACACAAGTAAAGATAGAGGAGGGACTCGTTTTTATTTCTATTATTTTATTTATGGATGCACCCACAATATATACGTGCACATATGTATGCTTTTTTTGGGTGTAGGATTGGAGGGTGTTTGTAGGGATTTTGTATTCAAAACAGAGTTCTTTAAGGTGCAATCCAGATGTACTTGGTCGTCCATTAACTCATACGGAGTATATTTTTAGGTTACAACTTACAAGATTGTCCATTAACTTGATCTAGTCTTAACATTCAGTTTGGCCCAACTTTCTGATTTCAAGGGATGTTCAGTTCTAGTTGCTCCTAACAGTCATCCCAAAGTTGGCAGTTAATCTTGTATGCTAGTTAGGTACTCCCTCCGTCCCAAAAAGAATGTCAATTTGAATTTTTTTATTGGACATTCATTTTGGGACAGAGGGAGTATTTACTAATGTGGAAGTTGGAATTGTAATATCAATGGGTAGAAGTCTTGAGAATAAGATTATTGTTAGTTCTGCTTCCAATTATGTTCAACTCAATTTAAATGAATTATATCGTAGTTCTCATCAACCGTTGAATATCTGCTTTAATCTTTCCCTTCCATTTCCAATACATCTTCCTAATAACATTTTATTGGACTGATTTCAGCACGTACACAATTCGATATATCCTGAAGAGACAAGACAATGGTCCATGGAGGTTTTGCGAAGGGGATATCCAAACTTCGTGATTTTTATTTTTTTCCGGTTAGCTGGAAAATAGCTCCGCAAGCAAAATTGTGTGATGTGATAGTAATTTCATCATCTGAAGGTGGTGGGCATTGCCAAAATGTGCATTTTGGTTCATATTTTTGGTAATTAATATTGTATGGGAAACTGATTGCAAAAGATATTAATATGAGCATAGGGGCCTCTTCCTTTGGTTTTCTTTATTATGATTTAAATTATACTACCTTTTCTGTACCTTAATGAATGTCGTTTTTTTTTTAATTTACTTTTGATTATTAATTTTTAGACAAACATAAAAACTAGCAGATTATGGAAAAATTAATTGTTCAACAATTAAATTTAAATGAAACTGATCGCGCAGGAAAGCGTGTTGGGCTCAGTTCTTGAGTCCAGCGAATGATTGAGCTAGCTTTGTGATCTGCACACCAAGAAACAAAAGTGAAACTGCGCCGGGGGTTTTCCGGCAAGCCCCTCCGGCGTGAGAGTAAGATGGTGGACTGAGAAAATGGAAGTAATGGTATGGAGAGTGCAGGAATACGTAAATATGCAGTAAAGCATTACCTGTGTCCATGATGTTATTCTCTTATTTATAGTGGGAGTAGTGGTATTAGGGTTTTCACCAGAGCCGTTGGATTGGATGGTTACCAACCGTTGGATCAGCACCATCTCCCAGGCGTACACGTGTCATGCTGGGACTGGTCCGTCTATGTAAGGACACTGCAACACCTGACACTGATAAGCAGCTTGCCTTATAAGGGAAAGTCAACCTGCACGCCTTTTGGAATTATTACTGGTTGCATGATTGCACGTGTAACAAGGCACTGTAGTAGGTCTGACATTATCCCAAATTAGCTAACTAATCTGGCTTACTGAAGAAGCTTAATAGAAAAGACGACCTGGAGCTGTACGTCCAAATAGGTCATCTCTTCGAGAGATGACTTCGACGAGCATACGACATTGAGAGTTGGTCGTTCAATGACGACGCTCACTGTTGTAAGAGATAAGTTTGGCGCGGCTGGAAGGCTCGTCGTTAGGTGGGTCGTGGCTCATTGGAGACGACCTCCTCCTGACGTATCGACGGGCTGAGGTCCAAACCTTTGCTCAAAGGTGTATTGACTCGTCGTTTGGATGGGCTTGATCGCTCAGTGGCGACGACCGCCATCCGTTGTTGGACGAGTCTTTACCCCGATCTTGATCTGATTCTTCGTAGTTGGTCCTTTGATGGACCCATTGGGCCCCCTTGGCTCGTAGTGAAGTATTGGGTCCGGCCCATCACAGATTATTCCGTTCAGTGGCCCCCAATTCATGGTCGTCTTGACGGGCCAGGAATTGTCGTTTTCCCTCCAAAGTAATCCGTACGACCGTCAATTTGAATTTTGAATTATGATGACATCAGTGTTGGTGACGTGGGCGGCTGGGATCTCTCCATTAGTTGGCACGTGTCCCTTGATGGGACATTCTCCTCGGAAGTTGCAGAGGGTATTTAATGCCCTTCATTATTCCGCCGTTTGGGTTTCCCAGACAAAAACCTTCCATCTTCTTCACATATAAAAGCTTCCTCCCTCCTACATTTCGAACTTTCCACACCTTTGATTAGTGAGAGCAAAGCAGCAGAGGCGATTTTCGGCAACCAACAGAAAGAACTCCGGCGAGAAAGAACCACCGTCTCCGGCGGCCGTAACTGCTCTGGCAACTCCGTTTGTAAGGCACCTGGGAGCTTGGATAAGAGATTTCTTTGATCTCCCACCGGAAAATTCATCGGAAAGCATATCTTCCACTCCATTACCAGGTAATTTCTTCATTTGTTCTTCGTTTTCTGGGTTTTTCTTTGGGGTTTTAGAGCTTAGAGTCATGGGGCCCAGAACCATCAGCTTTGAGAGAGGTGTTAAATTTGGTTTTGGACTAAATCAAAGGGTTTACAAATGTGCCAAGGGGGTTTGGAGAGAGATTCCGTTGTCTGAATGTTCCTCGATCTTGATTAAGTTCAACTTTGAAGACGAGCCTTTAGGATTCCCAGAAGGTGAGGTTCTAGGGGATTTTGAGGATGGAGATCCAATGATAACCCCTTTTAGGTCGATGAACGATCTGCCCAACCACATCAAGACCCACTACTCTTTGTCCCGTCGTGATTCACTTAGGGATTTGATTTTAGGGGAATCTAGGTCGCCCCTAGGTAGGTCGTCGCCTGTGGAAGTTAGGATCGATTCCCCCTTTCTTTCTCCTTGTTTTGTAGACATGGATCACGACGGGCGTCCTAGCCAACCGGCCCCAGAAGCAAACGAGCCAAGCACAAGTGCTGGGGGCAATCAGGCAGCTAAGGCCTATCATACATTTGTACGAGTTGGATCGATTGAAAGTGATTTTGGAGGAGGGGCAGGAGGGAATTGGGCTATACCCAAAATCGAGCTCAGGAAGCCGGATGTTGGGAAACAGATGATTGACGCTCTACGAGGGTCTTTCAGAGTTCAAGCTTCGACCTATAAGTTGGAGCACCTCAGCCTAGTGGAGTATGAGCCTCGTCGTCAGTCACTTCTGACCAGCAAGGAGAAGGTGGCCTTCTTCTACAAACAATTTGAGTTCGGCTTGAGGTTGCCTCTAGACCCCTTCATCAATGAATTCTTGGAGGATTCAGCTTGTGTGCCCATGAAAGTTAGTGCCAACACTATCAGAATCTTGTCCAGCTTTGCCGTCGTCTGTAGATTTCTTGGCTACGAGCCATGCAATAAAGTGTTCCGTCAATACTACCGGGTGGCCAGGAGTACCTCCAAAGACAAAGGGAAGTCTACAGTGAGTGTATCTTCAATCAAAATCACAAGGAACTTTTTCTTGGATATCCCCAACAAGGTATATGGTTGGGAGAACCATCTGATTTTGGTGGAAAGCCGAGTGGGATGGCAGTTTCCTTTTCCAGCGGGTAACAAGGTAGTTGCTGATAAGTACATCTTCCAAGCTCCGTGGGCCGAGGAGCTAAAGAAAAAGATAGATGATTTGCTGGATCTTGGATGGGTCTCGTACAAGGACATAGAGGCCTCCCAATGGAGATATATCAGAACCGGCATGATGTCTAAGCCGGCAATGGGGCCTGAACCCTTGGTGAAGATAGGTTTGGATGCCCGCTATCCCGTCTGGGTCGTCCACAATGAGTTTGCTTTTAAGGATAATTGTGTGACTTGCGCGGCGTCACGTGTTAGCCGTCCTGAAGAATGTTGTGAAAACTTGGAGATGACTGGGGGTTGGGTTCCTGACACCTTTTCTCAATTCTTATACTAGTCTCTTGTCTCGTCGTGAATAAAAACTAACCCTTTCTTGTCTTTTTGCAGTTCTTACTCAATCCGATGTAGACAGAATTGAAGCAAGGATAATGGACGGGGCAATCCGAGCTAGCGACAGGGGTACCAAGAAGAAAGATAGGGCAGTCACCCGCGCCATACTTGATCGTCAGGAGAAGATGGGGACGAGGAATGATGAACTTCCCAAAGACCCTGAGGGAGCCATTCCTATGATTGAGAGAGAGCCCGTCGTTGGGGGGCTCAACACTGGAGGTCGTCAGGCCATTGTTGACGCGCCTGAGAGAGCTGCTGGGGCTGAGACTGATGCTATGGAAGCGCAAATGGTTGCTGCCGACGAGGCCGAGCGCATTACTGTGGAGACGGTGGGGAGCACAGACTCAAACCCTGAAATGGGTGAGACCGGCGTCCAGGTCTCCAGGAAGAGAAAAGATCATCCCGTCAGATCCCTCTACTCCAAGAGCCGATGCTCCAGGCTCGTCTTCAGCGGTCTTGTCTAAGGCGAAGGCCAAAGAGATGGCGACCTTGATTGCCAAAGCCTCCCCAATAGCTGGGATCCCCTATCTGTTGAGGAATGGCAATCCACTGTTGTTGGGGACGGCCCTGACTAGGCGCGGCCGGGACGTCGATTTGACCCGTCGGATGAGGGAAGCCAAACTTTCTCCTGAGACTTTCCATGCCCGTCTTGGGCTGATTCAGACTGAGGTATTTCAAATTTAAATGTGTTTCTTCCCGTCTTTTCGCACTTGGGTTAATAATTTTATTGTGGCAGCTTTCGTCGATGATGGACGCGATGACGTCGGACTACAGAGATTGCCTGGACGCCGAGTTACGGGGCAATGAGCAACTAATTAAGGCCGTCGGCGACAAAGGGACGGCAGAGCAGAAATTGAAGGAGGCAGAGACCAACGTTGGTGAGCTTACTACGGCCTACGAGCTCTTGATGGGTCAGAAGAATGATCTTTTGAAGGAGGTTGAAGCCTTGAAGGAAGGGAAGTCCAAAGCTGAAGCCGACTCGAAGGTGTTTCAGGACGGTCTTCGCGTTTGTGAGAACAAGCTCCAGAAGGCGACGGCCAGCTTTGACTCCGCTCTTGCCCAGATTGAAGGAATGAAGACGACCCGTGAAGCTGCCTTGGTTAAAGCTAGACATGACGCTGTCGACGAATTCAAGAAGAGTGCTGAATGCCTCCAGCTGATTACCAAGCATGCTAGTGGATTTTTCAAGGACGGGGCTAAGCACATGGCCAGGCGGCTCTTAATAGACCCGATAACGAAGGATCTGCTCTCTGTTCGAAAGTTGGCCGACCTCTGCACTGAGGGAGCACATGACGATGATGCCCGTACGGTTCATCCCCTTGTCCCTTATACTGATAATGACTTCCTTATCATAAGGGAAGACGACGCAAAGGTCGGGAAGGAAGAGTGGCCTATCCCTGCCGTCGTCCCAGGGAACTTTGATGCTTACTATGCTCACTTCGTCGAAGACGGCCCCGATCCGGATGAAGTCCCGTCCAGTGCCGGTGTTAATCCCCAGTGATTGTTTGATTTTTATGAGATCGTTTGTAATGTCCCAAACAATGTTCCACCTTGATTTGGTGGTCTTAAACAATGTTTAATTTTTTGGTGGTAGTTCCAAACATTGTCCTAAAACAATTTTAATTTTTGTAATGCAATCGACCTGTTTCCTCGTCGTTTAGAGGGGGTCGTACGTACAATGTTTACTTGTTTTTACGTAAGTTTATCCAATGCCTTTGCTTTCTGTTTGCTAATCTGTTTTTAACGTAGATGGCATGTGATAACTTTATTTTGGTGAGT
The DNA here is from genome assembly GCA_022495995.1 of Adenophora triphylla var. japonica. Taxonomy (NCBI): domain Eukaryota; kingdom Viridiplantae; phylum Streptophyta; class Magnoliopsida; order Asterales; family Campanulaceae; genus Adenophora; species Adenophora triphylla. The sequence continues at coordinate 49,938 of JAFEMH010000206.1, read as the reverse complement.
AAGTTTGAGGACAAGTGCGAATGGTCGTCGTGAGTGACGACCAGAACTTAGGTCATCCTAATGTGGTCGACGCTTGTTCGCCCTTGTATTTTCTCAACTTCTCAAAGGCTCGTAGGAATAGTACGAAGGCCCGTAGGTTTTTGCTCGTAGGCAAGACTCCATGGACGAGTCGTCATATTCCGTTATAGCGTTCGACGAAGTCTGGCTCCGTCTAACCTTTATACTTGGCTAAAGTGAGTGTAAGTGTCAAAGTCTTTGCTTTGACTGATCTTTATACTTGATCAAAGTAGTTGAGAGGGTCGAAGTCAGGCCTCAACCGTTCTAAGCTTGAGTTTGTAATGGACGAAGTTCAGTGAAGTGATGAGTTTCCATTGATATTTTCTGTTCAACGATCGATCGTATATTGACAACTCTATCACTTTCTGAGACTCCTGGGATTTATAGATTATCCCTTACAACTTTCAAAATTACAGACTTCCGGAAATTTCACAAAATGACAATAAAAAGTTTTAACTAAAAACCACAGATAGGGTGCCCTGAGGGCACTGAATGTTGTTGATGACGACGGTCTCAAAAGTAGTACTTCATAAGGTGATTGGCATGCCATGGATGCTTAAGATGTTCACCGTTTGGCTTAGCTAGGCGGTAGGTTCTTTCTCTAACCACATTGGTGACGATGTATGGTCCTTCCCAGTTGGGAGACAGTTTGTTTTGCCGGGCTTTGAGTCCCGTCGCTTCAATCTTTCTAAGGACATGATCGCCGACTTTAAAGAACCTTTTCTTCACCTTCTTGTCGTGGTAAGCCTTGGTTTTCTTTTTGTAATTTTCCATCCTTAGTTGGGCGTCCAATCTTCGCTCGTCCACAAGGTCCAGACGACTCCGGTTATGGATATTCTTTTCCACATCGTAGAGAGCAACTCGGTCTGTTGGAAGCTGAAGCTCGGCGGGAGCCATGGCCTCAGAGCCATAAGCCAAAGCAAATGGAGTTTCCCCCGTAGGCCCCCGGGTGGTTGTGCGAACTGCCCAGAGAGCCAAAGGTAGTTTGTCCAACCATCTTGTACTGCGTCCCTCAAGATTTTTACACAAGGCAGACAAGACTAGCTTGTTTGCCGCTTCAGCTTGCCCGTTGCCCTGGGGATAGGCAACAGACGACTTAGAATGTCTAACGCCCATTCTGTTCAATTCTTGCTCAAATTTCCTCGAAAACTGCAGGCCGTTGTCCGAAACAATTACCCTTGGGATTCCAAAGCGACACCAGATTGAATCATGGATGAAGCTTAGGGCATTGTTCTCGGTAATTTTGTTTAAGGCCTTGGCCTCCACCCATTTTGAAAAATAGTCAACCGCCACAATCACGTATTTAACTCCTCCCTTGGCCTGTGGAAAAGGCCCAATTAGGTCAACACCCCACATATCAAACGGCCAAGCAGCCATGACAGGGGTTTGCTCAGTCGTCGGGAGTTTGGGGAGGTCGGCGAAGCGCTGACAAGTGTCACATTTTCTCACAAACTGTTTGGCATCTTCACGGAGATGAGGCCAGTAATACCCCATGGTAATTATCTTGTCAGCCAATGTGCGGGCCCCAGGGTGGCCTCCGCACTCCCCTTGATGTACCTCGAAAAGTAATTGTACGACCTTGTCAGGGTGGACGCATTTTAATAACGGTCTGGTGATAGATCGTCTGTATAACTCTCCTTCTACGACCGAAAATCTGGTGGCTTTTCTCTTGATCTGCCGCGCCAAGACCTCGTCAGATGGCAATTCATCTTTTTCAATAAACGCCCTAAGCTCGTCGATCCAACACTTCGGGCCGTCTCCAACGCACGTGATCTTCACTCGTTCATAAGCGGGTTGGTCGAGATAGGCCAAGTGGTGACCATGCTCGTCCTCAGGAAGTTGATCTGTCGCCAGTTTGGAGAGTAGGTCGGCGTGTTCATTGTTTTCGCGAGCAATTCTCTGGATGGCCCAAAATTCCAATCCCTGAACCAATTCGCCGACCAAAGAACGGTACTTCTGAAGGGTGGAGTCGACGACCTGATATTCTCCACGTACTTGGTTTACGATCAATTGGGAATCACAAAAAGCTGCAATTTTGTTGGCTCCAAAACACTTGGCATATTCGATGGCTGCTATAAGTGCTTCGTACTCCGCTTGATTGTTCGATGCTTGGAACCTGAATCTTAACACTTCTTCAAAGACTGTTCCGCTTTCTGGTTCGACAAGAACGATCCCTGCCCCACTCAGATTTCTAGTTGCTGACCCGTCTGAATAGATCTTCCAACATCCCATAGGCAAAACTAACTCCGCTGGCTGGTCGCTGACTTCCTTTCCCTTGCTCACTTTCTTCTGCGGCCTTTGATCGTCGTCAGTTGTGAACGACGTTTCAACTAGGAAGTCTGCCAGGGCCTGTGCTTGCAGAGCCTTTCTTGCCACATAACGAATATCAAATTCCGTCAGCTCAATGCTCCAATTGAGTAGACGGCCGGAGCTTTCAGGGCGGTGCAATATTTTGCGCAGTGGGGCGTCGGTGTAAACAATGATGGGATGAGCAGAGAAGTAAGCTCGTAGCTTTCGTGCTGTGATGACGAGAGCATAAGCGATTTTCTCCGCGTTGAAATAGCGGGTTTCCACATCCGTCAAAGCTTTACTAACATAGTAAACTGGCCTCTGTGTTCCATCCTCCTCCCTAACCAACACCGCGGCGACGGCCTTGTCACTTGCTGAGAGATAAACGTAGAGATCTTCTCCTGTGACGGGGCTCTGGAGGAGGGGTGGGGAGCCAAGATACTCTTTCAGCTGTTTAAATGACTGGGGACACTCTTCCGTCCATTTGAAATCCTTAGCACCTCGGAGAGCCTTGAAAAAGGGAAGCGACCTTTCGGCAGACTTGGCAATGAAACGACCTAAGGCCGCTACTCGTCCATTCAGGCGTTGAACCTCCTTGATGCTCGTAGGCTCTGCCATGTCAATCAAAGCCTTGATTTTTTCGGGATTGGCTTCGATTCCTCGTAGTGAGAGCATAAACCCCAGAAATTTTCCTGCTGCAACTCCAAAAACGCACTTAGCTGGGTTGAGAACCATATCATTAGCTCGTAGATTGGTGAAAGTCTGTTGGAGGTCGTCGACGTGCTTCCTCTTCTTGGATTTGACAACCATGTCGTCAACGTATGCCTCCAGGTTGTCGCCGATCTGATCTTTGAACACCTTGTTGATCATCCTTCGCATGTGCCCCGGCGTTTTTGAGCCCAAAGGGCATCTTCGTGTAACAGTAAGTTCCCCCTGCAGCCTGAAAGGCCGTCTTCGGAATATCCTCTTCGGCCATCTTTATTTGGTGATAGCCAGAGTATGCGTCGAGGAAGCTCAGAGTTGTATGCTCGGCCACAGAATCGACGAGCTTGTCGATTCTGGGCAAGGGGTAACTATCCTTGGGGCATGCCAGGTTTAGATCGGTGAAATCTACGCAGAGTCTCCACTTCCCATTTGGTTTTTTCACAAGAACCACATTAGCCAACCAAGTCGTGAACCCAGCGTTCACAATAATTCCACAAAGAACTTCTCAATTTCTTGTTTTATAGCAATCTCTTTTTCAGTTGAAAAAACTCGGCACCTTTGTTCTTTGAACTTCATGGTAGGGTTCACTCCAAGCCTATGAACTGCCACGTCCTCTCTAATTCCCTTCATATCCTCCATTTTCCAGGCAAAAACATCGAGGTTCTGTTTGAGTAGGGAGATTATCTCTTCCCTCTCCTCAGTGCATGACTGAGACGCCAGTTTGATTTTCTGCTCTGGATAGTCATGGTTTATGATCAATTCAATTAGCTCGTCGGCTGGCTTCATCTCAGGGGCGTCGTCCCTAAAGTCCATGGATTCAATGACGATCTCTTTAATTTTTCTTCTTGCTTCAGGTGTCAGATCTGGTACCTCGTCGTCAATCAATCTATCCAGCTCGGCCCCCGATTCTTGGGCGACCAAAAGTTGTGGCTCTGCAGCTTGGTCGTCCATGAATACCTCCTCAAAGACCTCGGGGTCGTCTATACACTTGATTGTCGAGATGCTGGCGTACGAGGTCGTCGTTTGTTTGACAGATTTGGAGAGCTTCACAATGTGATCTGGATCGTCAATTTCAATGGTCCGCTTTGCCTTCAGCACGTGCTCTAGGAATTTTGGGGCCGTTCCCAACACACATCCCACTCCAGCACGTGAAGGAAATTTGACTCGTTGGTGGGGAACTGAGGCGACGATCCCCAAAGTGGCTTGACCAGGTTGGCCAAGAATTGCATGGTAGTCACTGACGACGTCAATCACAATAAAAGTCACTGTTTTGATGGTTCTCAAAGGATGTTCTCCGATGTCAACTGGAAGGTCAATCTGGCCCTTTGCGTCGACCCTATGGTTGGTGAATCCCTCCAGACGACCTAAGTAGGGACTTAGGCGGCTGTCGGGTAGACCCATCCTCTGGTAGACGTTGTAAAACAGAATGTCCTTGGCCGCTCCAGTATCAATCAAAATTCTCCTTGATTCACAGTTGTCAATAAAACCGGGAATGACCAGCGTCTGTTGACGAGCTAATGGGTTAGCTGCTAACTCGTAGGGAAAAAAGCTTATCACGTCGTTTGAAACCTCCGACTTGTGGGGGACATGAGGGGCTTTCTTGAGATGGTAGATGGCGCTTTTAATTTGATTCTTGCTCGTCTCTTCAGAAATAACCAAGACCATCCTTGGCTGCCTCTCTGGAGGGCCGTCGTTGGCAACTCGAGTGTTGGCTGCTTGACGATCCCTCCTTATGTACTCCTGGAGACGACCATCATCGATCCATCTCTGGATGATTTTCTTCAAACTGAAACATTCCTTAGTGTCATGTCCCTTATCTCTGTGGTATTCACAATACTTGTTCATGTTTTTCTTCCCCTTCCCGTTGGGGTTCATCTTCGGCGCCGGGCCAAAGTCCACATTGCTCAAAATTTCTGCTCTAGATACGGTCAGTGGAGTGTACGACTCTGGGACCTTTTCGGCCTTTACTTGTTTGTTCTTCCCCTTGTCTCCAGCCTTGTCTTTTTTGGATTTTGCCGTTTCCACCTCGTGGACAGCCTTTCCTTCTCGTTGCAGCTTCCTTTCCTCAGCCTCGGTGACAGCGTACGCTTTGGCATAAAGGTCTTTTCAGGACTTGGCTGGGTGGACTTGTAGCTCGTAGTCCAGAGTAGAGGAAACAACACCGTGTCTGAAACAATTTATAATTTCCCTGTCAGTCAGGTCTTCATCAATTTGGTCAACCAATTTCCTGAACCTTTTGAAATAGCTCATAGAGCTTTCACTGGCTCCTTGTGAAATGTTACTGAGATCGTTGACTGTTTTACGACGCTCTCCCACCGTTGCAAACCTTCCCAAAAACTTTTTTCGCATTTGTTTCCACGACTCAATACTTCCCTTGGGTAGGCTTCTGAACCATCTTAAAGCAGCGTCGATCAGTGTGCTTGTAAGGGCCTTACACATGACGTCGTCGTGGCCCGAGGCTCTTGCCACTACGTACATCTGTGCCTCAAGGTGTTGTATGTGGTCAATGGCGCTGGTAGAGCCGTCGTATTGCTTCAGGTCGGGAAGCTTAAAGCCTGGCTCTGGGGGTCCCGTTTCTAACATCCATGGTGCCAAGGGATTCATAGTGCCGCCATCATCTTCTGAGTCGTCGCTATCCATCTTATTTCTTTTGTTAGTCAACTCCTCCACTTGACGCTTTAGCCTCAAGAACTCTCCCATGTCCACCTCTCCTGCTGGGCCGGCTGGGGGGATCCTATCTTGACGAGGCCCCCGGGCAACGATAGTGGATCGTTGCCTCTCTGGGGGAGCGAGTCGTCGTGAGATGGATCTCTCCCCTCTGTAGCTTGGTGACGGAGATGGTCTGTACGATCTTGATGCCTCTCGTTCGTGATGAGGAGGAGTTCGTGTTCTTTCCCTATGACTTTGAGCTCGTTCGTTTCTCAGCGAAGGGGTAGCTCGACGACCCTGAATTACTTGGTTCTGATTTGCTTCAAAATTTTCGACGGCCAATACTCTACGAGGCTCTATCTCTTCAGCCCGTCGTTGCTGTGATGGGGCTCCTTGGCTTCGCCTTTCGTTGAGATGTTCCCTTAGATCAAGTTGTGGTACGACGCGCTCATTTTCAGTAGCAGTTCCTTCACGACGACCGTTATTCTCCCTCTGGTTCCTTCTTCTTCTTCCCGACGAGACAAGCTTTAAGGGGACGCCCGCGGCTTGGGGAGCGGCCATCTCGATGAGCTCGCTCGGATTTGGCAGGAATTCTTGAAGGGCGTTGGCTCTCTCGACGAGGAAAGCCGCTCCGTCGAGCCGAGGGTTAGATGGACCTCCCGCATACCGTACAGCTTGTCTCGCAGCCTCCTTTCCAAGGGAGGTCTCCTCTCGGCGCTCGCCGCAGTGTCCTTTTTCTCTTCTTCTCGTCGCTTGAAGACTCAGACCATCAACCACTCGTGACCTGGTAACCCTTAGATTAGGGTTCCTAGGTGGAGAGGGTGGTCTAGGGTTTTCTTGTTGAGGTGGAGGTACGCCCTCATCTCCGGTAGACTTGCTGGCTGTGTGACCATCTGACACCATCTTTCCGGGTTTTTCAGACTGTATTTCTTTTGCTGAAGATCACGAACAACGTTCCCGGCAATGGAACCAATCTGATCGCGCAGGAAAGCGTGTTGGGCTCAGTTCTTGGGTCCAGCGAATGATTGAGCTAGCTTTGTGATCTGCACACCAAGAAACAACAGTGAAACTGCGCCGGGGGTTTTCCGGCAAGCCCCTCCAGCGTGAGAGTAAGATGGTGGACTGAGAAAATGGAAATAATGGTATGGAGAGTGCAGGAATACGTAAATATGCAGTAAAGCATTACCTGTGTCCATGATGTTATTCTCTTATTTATAGTGGGAGTAGTGGTATTAGGTTTTCACCGTAGCCGCTTGGATTGGATGGTTACCAACCGTTGGATCGCTCCATCTCCTGTGCGTACACGTGTCATGCCGGGACTGGTCCGTCTATGTAAGGACACCGCAACACTCGACACCGATAAGGGCTTGCCTTATAAGGGAAAGTCAACCTGCACGCCTTTTGAAATTATTACTGGTTGCATGATTGCACGTGTAGGTCTGACATTATCCCAAATTAGCTAACTAATCTGGCTTACTGAAGAAGCTTAATAGAAAAGACGACCTGGAGCTGTACGTCCAAATAGGTCGTCTCTTCGAGAGATGACTTCGACGAGCATACGACATTGAGAGTTGGTCGTTCAATGACGACGCTCACTGTTGTAAGAGATAAGTTTGGCGCGGCTGGAAGGCTCGTCGTTAGGTGGGTCGTGGCTCATTGGAGACGACCTCCTCCTGACGTATCGACGGGCTGAGGTCCAAACCTTTGCTCAAAGGTGTATTGACTCGTCGTTTGGATGGGCTTGGTCGCTCAGTGGCGACGACCGCCATCCGTTGTTGGACGAGTCTTTACCCCGATCTTGATCTGATTCTTCGTAGTTGGTCCTTTGATGGACCCGTTGGGCCCTCTTGGCTCGTAGTGAAGTATTGGGTCCAGCCCATCACAGATTATTCCGTTCAGAAACAAATCATCTTTATATTTCAAAGTTAAGATAATTCACAATAAAAGAACATATACTTATTACTTATCAAATTACTCGTTCTGTTGTTTATATCCACTAGTTTGACTCCCGTGCGATGCACGGGCAGTTACTAACGAATAACTTATCGAAATCGAAATAAATACGAAAGGAAATAAAGATGTTTGTATACATTGTAAAACATTTATTTGAAAATTATATTCTCAATACAAATATCAGATTGAATGTCACTAAAATAAATCAAGTGTTATATTCCTGCGATGCACGGGAAGTTATTGATCCTTAAGAAGACAGAAAGTAAAGGAAATGACGAAATGAGAGAATTTTTTTTATAAAATGTGAAACACAGCTTTAAAAGACAACATTGTCGTCGCAAGCGTCGAAAGATAAAGGAAGATCATCATTACATATCAATATATTCGGAGCATCGGGATAGTGAACTTTATTTAATGTGAAATATAATCGAAAACGCCAAATAACATAGTATCGATATATAAGGAGGTCAACAATGAATAAATATTAAACTTTGAAATTTATTAATAGTCATAGCATAAAAGGAGGTCGACAATGAATAAATATTAACCTTGAGATTAAAAATACACAATATATCGTACAATTTAAAATATATTTTTTTTACAGACAATAATGAGACATTAATCAGATGTGAATATATATATATATGATGCTGCAGGAAATGTGCTTATCAATCTTCCTCCACGTGGCAGACCGATCACCGGCTTCTGACTCCGAAATGTAACTCCACGACTAGCCGGATGTGTCTCCTGGCGAAGACGCCGGGCGTGAGAGTAAGATAACAGCTTGTATAAAGCTCAAAATGTATTGAATAATGAACTCGTAATACAAAATGACAAGCTTACCTGTCACCGTTTGGTAGTGATGAAGTATTTATAGGCAAGAGTGATGTATTTTTGGGGAGGCGACATGTCCTCCGAGATTATAGCGGCGCATTGGACGTGGGAACATGTCTATAACGGTCCCCGATTTATAGGGATGTGGTTATGAGGATTGTTTAACCAAATAAGCCGGCAAGTGTTAAGTCGTCACTTGTTGGTTTAGGTCGAGGTCGCCACTGTGGAATGGTCGACCCGACTGTCTGTAGAGCATGGTTCGTACCCGAATTGTAATATGGATCATGAGGTCGGACTAAGTTAGGTCGGGACCTATTAGATCGGACCGTGGGCTTAGTCGATCGACGCCGAGATGGACTTTGGGCCTTGCTCACTGACCGGGCCACTTATTGAGAATGTGATAGTCAAAGCCGGATGTAATTGGGCTTTACTTGCTTGGCCCAACTCGGCACTTTTGGTATGTTCCGTGGCCCCCAACTTTCGAGTTGACTTCGTCGACTTGGAAGTTAAGAAGATTTCTTTGATGAAAATTGCTTTACTCGCAGGTCGATGCTAGTCTTTGAAGTAGGTCGACCATGATGACGTGGCAACATCCTGATCGCTGGCGATGAACGGTGGGAGATGAAGGAGCGCCGATTTTTGTAATGATTACAGCTTCGACGTTTGGAACTCCTTCTCGAAAACCGCTTCGCCTTTAATTTTGGAAAATTAATTTTGATTTTCCTTTCCCTTTCCAAATTTAGGAAAATATAAATAGAAAAATCCTCTCTTCGTTTAGAACTTTTATCGCTCTAAAACTTCTTCTTCTCCTAGCGATAATCAAGGGATTGCAAAGAAGATTTAAATCTAGCTCTCGGCTCCAAAGAACGAACCTACCTTCTGCAATTAATTAAGGTATTTCCTCCGTATCTTTGCTTTAGGGTTTTAATTTATGCACTGTTCTCCGTTTCCGCCATGGCTAGGACCTTTAGTTGCGAACCAGGAGCGTGGTATGGTTACTGTACTGTTAACCGTAGGGCATGCAAGAATGTGAACGGTGAGTGGAGAGTGATGTCCCTGGATGAGTGTGCCTCCATCTTGACTAGTTGGGGGTTGAATTACACTGAGATAGGGCTGCCCATTGTAGGGGAAATTGAAAATGTGGTGATTGACGACTCAAATGTTGTCGCTTTTCATCTATTCCATGAATTGCTTGACCATATCACCTTGTTTTATGTTAGGGACGTCCAAAAGCCCTCCTTCCTTAGGAATAGAATAGGTTTTCCAGGGGAGTCTAGGTCGCCCTTAAATAGGTCGACTGAAATTATTCATAGGCCGACTCCCTGTTTCTCCTTCTTCTTGTACGTATATGGCAACTCAAGGCGGAGCTACAAAGCATCTACTTCCTCCGGTCCTGCAATTGTTGATGCATTCGACGATACACCATGCCAGAAAGAATGAGAGGGGTTATGTCCCCCAAGGGCCATTACGTGGAAAGAAGAACCTGCCCTCTAGGTATGGTATGATTTGGGATTTCTGTGAGGTAAGTAAGGAAGATTATAGGGTGACCATTTATACCCAGAGGGAGTTTATGAAGTTGTTTAGGTCGTCATTTACTAAGGATGCCACTAGGGTAGCCTTCTTCTATGGTCAATTTGTAGCTGGCCTCAGGTTACCTCTTGATCCCTTCATAAATGAGTTTTTAGAATGTGCCAATGCTCTCCCCCTTCAGCTCGGAGCCAATACTTGTAGGGTCCTTGTATGCTTTGCTATGGTGTGCAGATTCTTAGGATATGAACCTTGTATGAGAGTGTTCAAAGAATTTTTCAGCATAAAGTATAGTGGAGAGGACCTGAGCATCAGTACCCCCTCTAAACCTAAATCTCCCAAGCTCTTCACCAATCTCCCAAGTAAGCATAGTGGCTGGAACTCGCATGTTGTTGTGGTAGAGAGTAGATTAGGATGGGAATTCCCATTGCCCAATGATGATACAGAAGCCATAGATGAGGGGAACTATTGGGAGCCGACCTGGCATCTTAACTTGTATAGGGCTTTGTGTCGCTTAGTCGAGAGAAGACCCATTAGCTGGGAGAGTCTGATCACCACCAAGTATAACTTCGTCCAGGCTGGGATGATGTCTGGAGATGGAGTGGTAGAGCCCCTTGTCCCTGTGTTGAGAGGACAAATATATCCCGACTGGGTTACTCATTCTCTGGGGAGGTTTGGAAATTTGTGCCAGCGTTGCAAGAAGACAGAAAACTATTGCAAGGATAACGGGGAGCATGCCGGTGGTAAGATCTTGTTCTGCAATCCTTTACTCGTCTATTGTTATCTTGTATATGTATGCAACTCTTAGATCGTCCGTTGTCTGCTCGTATGTAGAACTTAGTTAGCTCGTACATAGAACTATTTCGAATTGCAACTCTATCAAATTGCCTGCTCGTATGTAGAATTGTTCAATTCGTACATAAAACTGCTTTGAGTTGTATCAATTATCTCGTCAATGGTTTACTCGTAGAACTGTTTTGAATTGCCGAGCTAACACTTGATTTCTTTGATGTCGTGTAGTTTTAACTCCCGAACAAGAAGCTAATATGGTGCGTATTGTTGGGGTTTCTGATAAGAAGAAAGCGAGGAAGGACCATGGGAAAGCCAATGCTCGTGCTCACAGGTAGAGGGAAGCCGCGTTAAGGACCAGTCAGCTTCCAAAAGACAATATTGGGATGGTGCCAATGGAAGGGGTAGATGAAGAAGATCCTTTGCTGAGCAGCAGTCATACCTTGAGCGTGACTGAGGAAGGTAATGAATCCAACAGATCTGGCAGGCCTGACGTGAGCTCCGACCCAACTACTGATGTCAATGCAGGGACCTCCGATGCTGTCAGAGCAGGAACTAGTCCCTTGGATGTCGTAAACATTGATGACGACGCCATGGAAACTGAAGTTGATGATCAGCCTCTGAGGACTAAGAGGTTGCGATCTGACAAGGGGAATGCTGTCTCATCAAGCCAACTGTTTCCACCTCCTCCAGCTTCTTCCTATCCCAACCAAGAAACTATTGAAGAAAGGATGCAGAGGCTGAGTGATGTTCCCTCTCTTGAAGGAGTAAATTGCCTGAGTCGCAGCTACCCAGACATGAACTTGGGCCAGGTGATTGTGAGAAGAGCGGTGGATGTGGGTCTGCTAGCTCACTTGGCTGATAAGGGCATGACACCCGAGGGGTTCTCAGCTCGGTCTGGGCTGGCTCATTGCGAGGTAACTTCTCACTTTCTCTTTTATTTTAGTCGTCTGCTCCTTTACTCGATCCACTTGAACCTCGAGCTAACACTTCTTTGTTTCCTTTGGAATGCAGAATCTTACAATGATTGAGCAAGCCAAGAGCTCTTGGAGGGCCTCCATTGAGAGGGAGAGAAAAGCCCTTCGTGATTATTCCAAAAAGGCTCAAGAGCTTGCGGAATGGAAAGAGAAGTATAATGACTTGGACAATTCGTATGAAGCCAACGAAGCGGTGAAGACCAAGGCTTTGTCCGACCTGGAGGCTGCAGAGTCCAAACTCAAGGAAGTGGAGGCTGAGAGGGATGCTGAGAAAAAAGAACTGGGGAAGGCCAAGACTGAGCTGGCCACTATTAACAAACTTTTAAAGGAGAAGGATGCCTTCTTGCTCGAGTTGCATGAACAGCATCGGCTTGAGAGAGAGAAGAGTCAGAAAGACCATAAGGCTGCCATCGAGAAAACTACTAAGGAGGCCTCTGAAGCTGCGATTGAGAAATTCAAGGCAGGTGATGAGTATTATGATGCCATCGTGGCTAGGGCACAAGACTTTCTCGAGGTTGGGAAGAGGCACATGGCCCGTCGAGCACTGGTGGATCCCTCAGCTACAGTTACCATCGAGCAATTAGCTCGTTGGTTTTCTGAGTCTCAGTACGACATGGCAGCTCGCCAAGGTCATTCGCTTGTTCCCTATCTCGAGAACGACTTGGCCTTTATTGCCCAGGAAGATGAAGAAGATCATTGTGAGAAGTGGGAAGCTCCCCCTGTCCTTGATAGAAATTTTGATGTGGTTTTGGCGGAACTTGACGATGCTGAAGCCATGGAGACAGCAGATGAACAAGTTTATTCAGAGTCGGGTAAACCTTTAGACCCTCAGCAACAAGGAGAGGAAGAGGGTCGAGCTGCTACTGACGACCAAGCCGATGTCGGCCAGGACTCCTGAATTGCTTAGTTGGATTTGTAATGAACAAGTTCCAAACAATATTTTTGTTTTTTGCTTTAACATTATTCGAATGCCTTGGCCCAGTTTTTTGGGAGGCAAAATATTTTTGTAAGTTAATTTTGTCCAAGTCTTAGCCCGTTTTGGGAGACTTCTCTATCGTAGCTGACTTTTGTTTTCAGAATGTTGTATGTTTTCCATTTCATATTGTACGTCGAGCTAGATGTAGATAAGATGAATGAGTCGACTTGGGCCTAGAGGCGACTTGACCTTGTTGGTTTAGTCGACCTCGGACTTGGTTAACTTTTTTGTGAACGAGATTGACCATGAGTCGAACCTGTTAAATGAATAAAGCTGATTAAGAATCGAGCTAATTAAAACAAACTGACTAGGAGTCGAGTTTGTTAGAACGAAGTCGACTAAGAGTCGGACTTGTTAATTGAACGAAGCTGATTAATAATCGAGCTATTTAGAACAAACTGACTGAGAGTCGAGTTTGTTAGAACGAAGTCGACTAAGAGTCGGACTTGTTAAAAGAACAAAGCTGATTAAGAATCGAGCTTGTTAAAATGAAGCTGACTAAGAGTCGAGCTTGTTGGGATTAGTGTAACACTATGCTTGATGGAATGAACTGCACTTTTTATTGAAGTAGGAAATATGCTTATATCAACTTGAAACTAGAACTTAACACAAGCTTGAACTTTGAAACTGAAAACTAGAAGTAGTATTTGATGAGGTGAGTAGCATGCCAAGGATGTTTCAATTCGTCACCTCCAGGATGAGCTATCATGTAGGTTCCTTCCTTGACGACTCGAGTGACTACATAGGGACCTTCCCAGTTAGGAGATAGCTTGTTCTGCTGGGTCCTTCTACCCGTTGCCTCAATCTTTCTCAATACATAATCTCCAACTTGAAAAGACCTTGCCTTGACCTTCTTGTCGTGGTAGCTCTTAGTCCGCTGCTTGTAGTTGACCATTCGGAGGTAGGCTGTTTCTCGCTTCTCGTCGACTAGGTCCAGGTCGATCAATCTATTGGTATCATTTTGCTCTTGATTGAAGAAAGTCACTCTAGCAGTGGGGAATCTGAGCTCGGCAGGGTGCCATGGCCTCGACCCATACGTAAGAGCAAAGGGGTTTCCGTAGGCTCGAGTGGTTGTACGAACTGCCCAAAGAGCAAGGGGGAGTTCGTCCAACCAATTGTTTCGTCGACCTACGAGTCCAGTCTTGAGTGAAGATAAAACAAGTTTATTTGCTGCTTCAGCTTGTCCATTTCCTTGAGGGTAGGCCACAGAAGATTTCCAATGCTTGATTCCTACTCGATTCATTTCTGCTTCGAAGGTTTGGGAGAACTGCAGTCCGTTGTCAGATACTATGGCTCGAGGAAACCCAAATCGACACCAAATGAAGTCGTGAATGAAGTTGATAGCATTCTCCTCAGTGATGCGAGCTAACGGTTTGGCCTCAACCCATTTTGTGAAGTAATCTATGGCGACGATCACATACTTGCAGTTTCCTCGGGCGGGAGGGAAGGGTCCAATCAGGTCGACGCCCCACATGTCAAATGGCCAAGCTGCGATCACAGGAGTCTGCTCTGTTGTAGGCACATGGGGAAGGTTGGCAAACCTTTGGCATTGATCACATTGCTGAACAAAGTTGTGAGTGTCAGCTCTCATGTGTGGCCAGTAGTATCCCAAAGTGATTAACTTGTCAGCAAGAGTCCTGGCCCCCGGGTGTCCACCACAGATTCCACTATGTACCTCATGTATCAACAGGGCGACCTCTTGAGGGTGGATGCACTTTAGTAATGGTCGAGTATAAGATCTTCTGAATAGGTCGCCTCCTTGAATGACATACCTTGGAGCTTTCTTTTTGATAGCTCGAGCCTTCTTCTCGTCATCTGGCAGCTCTCCATTTTCTAAATATGCCTTCATTTCCTCGATCCAACACTTCTCCTGAGCCCAATTCCTTGAGGGATCATCTATGCAATGAATTTTTACTCTTTCATAGGCTGGACTTTCGAGAAAGGAGATAGGTTCATCATGTGGCTCATCCGAAGTGGCTAACTTCGAGAGGAGGTCAGCTAGCTCATTGTCTTCTCGTCCAATTCTTTGGATCTCCCAGAATTCCAAATCTTTTATCAGTTCCTTCACCAGGTCGCAGTATTTAATCAGTGTGGCACTAAGTACCTCGTACTCGCCTCTGACTTGGTTGACTATCAGCTGTGAATCACAGTAGGCCATGATCTTAGTCGCTCCAAAACACTTGGCGTATTCTATAGCTGCTATCAAAGCTTCATATTCGGCTTGGTTGTTGGAAGCATCAAACTTGAACCTTAGTGATTCCTCATACACAGTTCCAGACTCTGGCTCGATTAGCACTATCCCAGCTCCACTGCTATTCTTGGTCGCTGATCCGTCTGAATAGACCTTCCAACAATCGACGGGTAAACTGATGGCGACCTGGGACTCTAACTCCTTCCCTTTAGCCTTTTCTTTTGGAGCTCGCTGCTCGTCGTCCTCCTTGGTGAACGTAAGCTCGACCAAGAAGTCAGCTAGAGCTTGAGCTTTCAACGCCTTTCGAGGTCGATACTCAATGTCAAATTCAGTAAGGGCAATTGACCAATTGAGAAGTCGACCTGAACTCTCCGGCTTGTGAAGAATTTTTCTAAGGGGGGCATTTGTAAGAACCACAATTGGATGAGCCAGAAAATAAGCTCGCAGCTTCCTTGAAGCCACGACTAGGGCATAAGCGACCTTCTCAGCATTGTAGTATCTGCTCTCCACATCTGATAAGGCCTTGCTGATGTAATATACTGGTTTTTGAAGCCCTTCATCCTCTCTAATCAACACCGCTGCAACCGACTTGTCTCCCACGGACAGATATACAAATAGGGTCTCACCAGTGGTTGGGCTACTTAGCAAAGGTGGAGTAGCGAGGTAATCCTTCAATTGTTGAAACGACGAATGACATTCGGTCGTCCACTCAAAATTTTTCGTCCCCCTCAATGCTTTGAAGAAGGGGAGAGACCTCTCTGCTGACTTTGATATGAAGCGACCAAGAGCTGCTACCCTTCCGTTAAGTCGCTGCATCTCTTTGACACTGGTGGGAGCCTTCATGTCGACTAAAGCCTTTATCTTCTCTGGATTAGCTTCTATGCCCCTTTGAGATACCATGAATCCCAAGAACTTGCCAGCTGCCACTCCAAACACACATTTGCTGGGGTTGAGCTTCATGTCGTTTGCTCGTAAATTGGCGAATGTCTCCTTTAGGTCGACCACGTGACTCCCGACCTTAGTTTTAATGACCATGTCGTCAACGTAAGCCTCCATATTTCGACCAATCTGTGAGGCAAAGACTTTGTTCACCATCCTCTGATAGGTCGCTCCTGCATTCTTCAATCCAAAAGGCATCATATTGTAGCAGTAGATGCCTCCACCGCTGAAATGCCGTCTTGACTATATCGTCCTCATGCATCTTGATCTGGTGGTATCCCGAATAAGCATCGAGGAAACTGAGGGTGGAGTGACCAGCAATGGAATCAACTAGCTTGTCTATCCTTGGAAGGGGATAACTGTCCTTTGGGCATGCAAGGTTCAGAGTGGTGAAGTCGACACACATCCGCCATTTGCCATTTGATTTCTTCACCATGACCACGTTGGCCAACCACGTTGTATGAGTGGCCTCTTTGATTATCCCTGCACTCAAAAGTTTTTGTACCTCAGTTTTTATGGCCTCTTCCTTATCGCGAGCAAAGCTTCTCAATTTTTGGGGTCTAGGCTTTATGGTCGGGTTGACTTCCAGTCTGTGAACAGCGACCTCCTCCTTGATTCCCCTCATGTTCTCTACCCTCCATGCAAAGACATCATTACTTTCTTTGAGTAGCTCGATGATTTCTGCTCGCTCCTCAACTGATAGCTGCTTCCCAATCTGAATTTTTTGGTCGGGGTAAGAAGGGTTGGTGATTACTGACTCTAGCTCATCCACAGCTTCTAGCTCTGGTCCATCTCTGAATTGTAGAGTCTCCACTATGATTTCCCTGACCTTTTGTCTTTCCTCGCCTCGCAAGTGTGGAGCCTCCTCGCCTATCATATCATCAAGCTTGTCTCGCAACCTTGCGGGTAGTGGCCCCCGAGTTATTGTCTATCCGGAGGCATAGGTCTCCTATGACGACTTGATCGACCATAACTACATCCGAATCGACCTCGGTGGTGTTAGAGTGACGTGTCGACTCAAGCATGACCTCGTCATTTGAGCGATAGGTCGATTCTACCACGTCGGTGATTGTTGACAATCGGGTAGTTTTGGTGATCGACCGAGACAGCCTTCAAGTAACCATCGCCAGCCTCAATCTCTAGCTCCCTTTTCTTTCTTTCTCTTAGAACATGATCCAGTATAAGCACGAGCCGTGCCTTGTACGCAACCCACTTCACAGTGTGTGGGGAACTTTACTCGCCGGTGAGGAATTGATGCTACCATTCCAAGAGCGACTGTCCAGGAATTCCAAGTATGGCGGCATAGTCACTATTTACATCAATTACGATAAATTGTACCTTCGAGACAACCCTGAGGGGGTGCTGGCCTAGGTCAACGTCGAGCACTATCTGGCCTTTAGCATCAACTCGGTGGTTGGTGAAGCCCTCCAACCTGCCATCATATCTCTCCAGCTGTTCATCATTAAGACACATCTCCTTGAAAGTTTTGTAAAACAAAATATCCTTGCAGGCCCCCGTGTCGACTAGGAGTCTGCTCGTCGTACATCCATCAATGAGACCTGGGATGACGAGAACTTGCTCCCTAGCCGCCATATTAGTTGCCAATTCGTGGGGGTAGAAGCTAATCGCCTCATCTCTTACTTCTCTCCTTGGAGGCACATGTGGGGCCTTATTGAGCTGGAATATCTTGTGCTTGATGGCCGTGTTGCTCGCTTGTTCGATGATGACCCCTGTGTTCCGCCTAGGTTGCCTAGGTCCTTGTTGCCCACCCGCTGGCCGCTCACCTCCTCCACCTTGAGGTCTCTTCACATAAGCTTCGAGTCTCCCCGGTCGACCATTCTCTCGGATGATACGCTTTAATCCCAAGCAATCCTCTCGTGAGATGACCGGTGTCTTTGTGATAGTCGCAGCATTCTGCTATTGTCCCTCCTAAACTTGTTGCCTGGATTCATTGGGACTGGAGGAGCCAGTTCGACAGCATTCAAAATCTCAGTTCGACTCACCGTGAGGGGAGTGAAAGCTTCGGGCACCTTCTCTGTTGCCCTAGTTCTGTTCTTTCCATTTTTATTGTTCCCCCCATTCTTGTTGGAGTCCTTTTTATCGTCAGCGACTTCAACCTTGGGGCTTTTACCATTCTTCTTTTCTTTCCTTTCCTCAGCAAGAGCGACGTTGTATACCTTCTCAAACAACTCCTGTCGAGTTGTTACTGTACGAACTGTGAGCTCGTAATCCATGTCTGCCGAGGAAATACCGTTTCGGAAGCAGTTAATGACTTCCCTATCAGTGAGGTCTTCCTCTATCTTATCAACCATCTCTTTGAACTTGGTGAAATAGCTCATCGAGCTTTCATTCTTACCCTGCACCAAGTTATTCAGATCAGTGACGGTTATCTTCCGAGCTCCTGCAGTCGAGAAGCGGTCTAAGAATTTTGTTCTGAAGCATGCCCAAGTGGTGATACTACCAGCAGCCAAACCATTGAACCAAGTTAAGGCTGCCTCAGTAAGTGTGCTTAGGAGAGCTTTGCACATGTTGTCATCCTCATTGGCGACAAAACACATAGTGGCTTCCAGATGTGATATGTGGCTCCTGGCATTTGTCGACCCAGAGTACTTCTCCAGAAGAGGCAACCTGAAAGTAGGAGGAGGTCGACTATCTCTGATTTCTTTGGAAAAAGGTCGAAGAGCAAAGTCAATTCGTTCAACCTTTCCCGTCTCTTTTTTCTTCTCCTCTTCCCATTGTTCGAATTTCTTCTTCATCAATAGCCATTCTCTAGCATCGGGTCTTTCATCTCCTGGAGGGGGAGCAGCATTGGACCTCTGGCCCTCACTTCTGGGGGGAGTCACCTGCCTACTCCTTCGGTCCCTGTGAGAATTGGTCCTTTCTGATCTTATTGGAGATCTATGTCTGTTACTTCTTTGAGGCGACCTGCGCCTCTCAGCAGCAGACGGCGACCTGCGCCTGTTATCTCCATGTGGCGACCTGCGCCTTTCCCCTCTCTCAGGCGACCTATGCCCATTCCTGTCTCTATGGGATCCTGATCTCTGCGTTCGCGCTGGAGAGACATGCCTGTTTCTGTTGGCTGTTAAACGAGTCCTCAAATCAGATTGAGCCTCCTGTTCCCTGTTTCTGTTGAGGCTAGCCCTTAGGTCGTTACTCGGCACATGAACAATTGTAGGAGCTCGCTGAACTATCCTGTCCTCGCCATTCTGCCCCACACCTTCATTTGGCCTAGCACTCCTGGCCTGCTGCCTGTTGGAGACTTGGGAGGGAGCAATCCTTTCTGAACGTACGTCGGCCTCGCTTCGCTCCTCCATGGCTATCAAGTCAGCCAAAATTTGAGCTCGCTCTAACATCATTTCCTTCTTGCTCATGGGATTAATTGAGGGACCTGCCCTGTTTCCCATGTTCACCTGAGTAGTTGGACGTTTCGGAGGAGGTGGAACTCCTTGCCCATCCATCTGTCTTTTCCCTCTCCTTGTGTCAGGCAATCCTCTGCCGTCAACGACACTAGTAGAGCGTGTGGCTCTACCATGAGGACGATTTGGTGGGGGAGGAGGCAAGTTCAAGTTTTCAGCATTTGCGTTCATGTTGTTGTTGTTTACTTCGTCATGCCCAAGTGAAGCCTCGGATACATGTCCTTCTGAAGTCACCATTGTTGCAGGTTGATGGAGTTTTCGAGGTCAAGTTTAAAGCACGTTTCCCGGCAATGGAACCAAACGTCGATGCCGCAGAAATGTGCTTATCAATCTTCCTCCACGTGGCAGACTGATCACCCGGCTTCTTGACCCGAAAATGTAACCCACGACTAGCCGGATGTGTCTCCGGCGAAGACGCTCGGGCGTGAGAGTAAGATAACAGTTGTATAAAGCTCAAAATGTATTGAATAATGAACTCAGAATACAAAATGGCAGTTACCTTTCACCGTTTGGTAGTGATGAAGTATTTATAGGCAAGAGTGATGTATTTTTGGGGAGGCGACATGTCCTCCGAGATTATAGCGGCAGTTACTTGGACGTGGGAACATGTCTATAACGGTCCCTGATTTATAGGGATGTGGTTATGAGGATTGTTTAACCAAATAAGCCGGCAAGTGTTAAGTCGTCACTTGTTGGTTTAGGTCGAGGTCGTCACTCGTGGAATGGTCGACCTGACTGTCGGGTAGAGCATGGTTCGTACCCGAATTGTAATATGGATCATGAGGTCGGACTAAGTTAGGTCAGGACCTATTAGATCGGACCGTGGGCTTAGTCGACTGACGCTCGAGATGGACTTTGGGCCTTGCTCTGACTGGGCCAGCCCTATTGAGAATGTGATAGTCAAAGCTGGATGTAATTGGGCTTTACTTGCTTGGCCCAACTCGGCACTTTTGGTATGTTCAGTATATATATATATATATATATATATATATATGTATATTTATGATTAGTAAAATAACAATAATAATAATTATTACCATGCATGAATGATGGTGTAAATTTTTATTCAAAAAAATTAATTTATTATAAAATAATTGAGGTCAAAGAAATGGGGAAAAAATAATTTATTATAAAATAATTTATGACTATCTTTCCCGATATTCGTATTTATTAATACTTTATTTACTATGATTCAATTTTTTTGAAATAAAATAAATAATATGTTTGATGTATCGAATAAACCCAATAACCATATTACCTCTTCCAACTCATTATCATATACCCCATCAATTTTATTTTCTTTTATATTCTTTATTTTTATAATTAGTAAAAATATTATTATTATCATTACCATTTATAATTAAAAATAAACTTGAGACTTAATTAATTTTGACTAAAAACATATTGAAAAATTAAAAAGGAAAATTAACAAAGGATAATTAACAAATTTATATTTAAAAAAAATATTTTTTTATGTGTACAAATCAAATGAAAATAGTCTCTATTTAAAAATAAATATTTTTTATGAATTTTGATGAAATTTTTTTATTCGGGAAAAATAATTTCTTATAATATAATTTTTTTAAAATGATGACCATCTTTCCCGATATTCATCTTTATTAATACTTTATTTACTATGATTCAATTTTTTTATAAATAAATTAAATAAAATGTTTGACGTATCAAATAAACTCAATAACCATATTAGCGCTTCCAACTCATTATCATGTACCCCATCAATTTTATTTTCTTTTATATTCTTTATTTTTATAATTAGTAAAATTATTATAATTATGATTATCATTTATAATAAAAAAAACTTGACACTTAAATAATTTTGAATAAAAAATATTGAAAAATTAAATAGAAAAATTAAAAAAGGATAATTAAGGAAGTTATATTTAAAAAAATGGGTTTTTTTTATATGTCAAAATCAAATGAAAATAGTCTCTATTTAAAGAGAAATTATTTTATGAATTTTGGTGATTTTTTTTTTTATAAATTTAATTTATTATAATATAATTTAGGTTAAAGAAATGGGTGGAAAAAATATTTTGGCCTAAATATCTTCAATTTTGCCACCGAGTGAAATGACAAAAATGCCCCTCGAAGGCTACATTCTCATTATTTGATTTGATTCGAAATTGATATTCGAATTATTTGATTCGAGTAATCGATTTGACCTATTTTTTTAAAAAATAAAAAAGTCAGGGCCAAGGCCAACCCGACCATTGATAATGCCTAAGACGAATCATGCATGCTTGGCTAAGCTTCATCCTCATTATATAACCAAGGCAACTCATCTTCCTTTGATTTTTTTCCATTTGGGATAAGGTTCAAGGCCAAGGCCGACCAAGGCAAGGCCAAGGGCCGAGCCAAGGTCAAGCCGACCATTAATAATACCCCAGACGAATCATACATGCTTGGCTAAGATTCATCCTCAATATAACCAAGGCAACTCATCTTACTTTGTTTTTTTTCCCATGTGGAATAAAGGTCAAGACCAAGGCCAAGGGCCGAGCCAAGGCAAGCCTAAGGCCAAGGCAGGCCGAGTCGAGGCAAGGCCAAGGACAAGGCCGGCCAAGGCCAAGGCAAATTTCCCACATCGAAAGGAAACGAATAAAAAATTGTCTTGGCCTTGATATATAATGAAGCTTCAAGTTCAAGGTAGGTGTAATTATATTTATACACATATATAATGATTAATATTAAATATACATATATGATTTTAAATAAAAAATATACATATATAATTATTAATATTAAATATATATTCAACACCATTCTAACTCATCATCTTATACCCCACCAATTTTATTTTATTTCATATAATTTATTTTTATGATTAGTAAAAATATTATTATTATTATTATCATTTATTATTTAAAATAAATACTTCACACTTATTTAATTTTAACTACAAACACCATGAAAAATACAAAACTAAAATTATCATATATATATATATATATATATATATATATATATAAATATAGATAATTCAACACAATTCTAACTCATCATCCTATATTCCACCACTTTTATTTTATTTTATATCATTTATTTTTATGATTAGTAAAATTATTATTATTATTATTATCATTTATTATTTAAAATAAATACTTCACACTTATTTAATGTTAACTACAAATACGATGAAAAATACAAAACTAAAATTATAAAAAAATAAATGCATTCACGTCCCTCTTTATGCCCGTGTAATTTACAGCTCCCATAATTTTAACCAATTAAAAATAAGAAACAAAATAAATCATTTACTATCCACTTATATTTTATTATAAATATATATATATATATATATATATATATATATATATATATATATATATATATATATATATATATATATATATATATATATATATATATATATATATATATATATATATAATTCAACACTATTTCAATTCATCGTCCTATATCCCACCACTTTAATTTTATTTTATTTTCTTGATTTTTTTTTACACCAAAAATATAAGAAATAAAATAAATCATTTACTATCCACTTTATTTGTGTAATTGTTAATGAAAGTAATTAATATTTTATTTATTATGCTTCATTTTTTTTTTAAAATAAAATAAATAAATGGTTTGATGTATCGAACTAAAATAAACCAATAACCATATTACCCCTTCCAACTAATTATCCTACACCCCATCACTTTTAAATTATTTTATATTATTTATTTTTATAATTAGTAAAATTAATATTATTACCATTATCATTTATAAAAAAAAAATAGTTCACACTTAAATTTTTTTGACTAAAACCATATTGAAAAATGAAAAATAAAAAATAACAAAGGATAATTAAAAAGTTATATTTTAAAAAATGTTTTTTTTTTCTGTGTCCAAATCAAATGAAAATAGTCTCTATTGAAAGAGAAAAAAAATTATGAATTTTGATGAAAAAAAAAATTAAAAAAATTAATTTAATATATAATAATTGAGGTCAAAGAAATGGGATAATTTTTTTTTTTTTTGAAATCCGTCCAGCCAATGGGGAGGTGACATGTGGCGCAACAAAAAAAAAAAAAATGGAAAAGCCCTGTAACGCGCCTTTGTCGGCGCGTTTCATTCACGCGCCATCGAAATTACTTAAGTGCCCCTCCTCCTTCATTCGACACGTGGCCAGACTGATTTTAAAAAAAAAAAAAACTCCGGCGAATAGTAGGGTGCCACGTGGCTTTTTATCCTTGTTAATTGCTTCTTTGCCACGGCGTGAAATGACAAAATTGGCCCTCATAGCCCCTTAAATTACCAAGATCTTGTTATTATATACTCCCTCCGTCCCACTATACTTGACATTTCTTTCCATTTTGGGCCGTCCCACTATACTTGACACCTTCCAAAAATAACCAAGTTTTTATATTTTTATATTCACTCTACCCCACCACTCATTCTCTCTCTTCATTTTCTACCACACATTTAT
This sequence comes from Adenophora triphylla var. japonica, assembly GCA_022495995.1. NCBI lineage: Eukaryota > Viridiplantae > Streptophyta > Magnoliopsida > Asterales > Campanulaceae > Adenophora > Adenophora triphylla. Next base: position 26,183 of record JAFEMH010000206.1, on the reverse strand, counting down.
TCAACCAACACTACTATTTACCCCACTCATTCTCTCTCTTCATTTTCCACCACACATTTTTTTTATTTTATTCTTTTTCCTTGGTTTTTGAATCCATTTTTTGGGTGTCAAGTATAGTGGGACGGAGGGAGTATATATAGATAGATATAGATTACTGATCATTTAAAAGGAACTGGCTCAACCCCAAGGGTTTTTTTTTTTTTTTTTTTCAGGCATATTGTCACATTTACAAACAATAGTATTAAGTCAGTCCGTCTCAAAATGCTTGTCTATTCTTATTTTTGTTAAAGAAAAAAATGGACATTCATTTTGGGATTTGGTAAGGAGTACTACCCAACATCCTTAACAGTTAACAATACGTTAAAATGTAAAACGGTCGAGTTTAAGCTTCATTATTTCAGTAATGATGCAACTATAAAGGAACAAATTATATATTCCCTTTGTCCCGAATAAATATCGCATATTTGAGTTATCAACATTTTTAAAGAGTGTGCTTTTACTAGTTTGTACAATGTCAAAATTGTACTAAGTTTATTTCCTAATTTAGAAACGCGATATTTATTCCTGGACGAAACGAAAAGGAAAGTGCGACATTTATTTCTGACACGGGAGAGAGTACTACCAACGAGTTTGATCCTCAACACAAGTAGCAGGTATATATAAATTATGTGGGATAAGGAAAAAAAACACCTGCCTTGGCCTTTTATCAGCTAAAAAATATATATATAAAAAAAAAATTAAGAAAGAAAGATTTCAAGGAGCTTCCACATCAAAATTCAGTAGGAGGTTTCAACCTTACAAGTCTCTTGATTCTATCTTTGTCTGTGTTCTCCAGTAAACCCTGTATTCACAGTAAAAAATAGCCTTAATACATTTTTACAATAGTATACGCATTGTTTACAAACAAGTAAAACACATTTCGTAAAATGTTTGACAAAGTAAAGCACTCTTGAAAAGTTTGACAAGTCAACTGCAACACTTATTATTGGACGGAGGAAGCATATGGGAAAGAAAAGTAGGAGCATAGCATAAAATCTAGGCAACAATCCTGAATGTGCCTTTTTTTCATATAAGGGACCCACCAAATTTAAAGGTAATTTCTAAGACTTTGTATCCAGTACCTGGAATAAGGTTTCCAAAGTATCTTCTTTTTACTGAAACTACAAAATAAAGTTAAAATTTGGAGGCTCACCTTCCATACAATCTCATCTAGACAGAGACAAATCTTCCCATACTTGTCCAAGAAAAGACGCTCGGTCGGAGGTTTCCCGCATACGTCCTTCACAGCAGAAGTCACAACAAAAATTGCTTCTGCCACTTGAAAAAAACAGTGGTAATGCAAAAATAAATAAGAAATCAAACAATTCCCTAATAATCACTCAAACGAGCATTTTAGGATTCTGCAGCCACCAGAAAATAAACCAAGTGCCATATGCTTACAGGCAAGTTCATCATACTCATCCTTGCCGACAAGGAATATGCTTATGTCTCCAAACACAGTGTAGACAACATAAACTGATCTGAGGAAGAAAACAATAGAACTAATCAGGTGCAATCAAAGGAACCCACAGAAGCATACTCATTAATAGTGATAAGATATAAATCAAAAACTATTAGGTGAAGGTCATAGAAAGCATAGTATACATTCCCATCTCATTTCACGGACTTTACATCATAATAGAAAATTATCCAATGTTTTCATGTGAAATCTAGAGTGCTCTTATCTGTACGCTAGGTACTGATCGAATATTTGTTTTCATTACTATTATCTGATATCTATTTATATTTTATACTATTGGAAGGTCCCAGGCTTGAAATTTACGAGCATTTCATTGCTTCTATGGCTCTATCTTGAGAAAGTATGGATCATCTATGAATAAGTCTTTCAACTGACATTTTAGGCACAGAGTTGGCTTTGTTAGATTTTCATAAGAGCCAATTATGCTTATCATGCGTACATTTTTTATTTGTTTCTTCAGCAGTGAACTATTCTTCCATCCTTGATATTAGCCAAACACGATGAAAAACAGAGCTTGAAAGAAATAGAGAATTAAGAGTGAAAGAAAACAATACATTATATTATCATTTAGTCGTTATGTTTCTGTTTTATTTTTTTGTATGGATGTCCTGGCTTAAGCCCGGGCGTCATAGTCGTATAAGAGCAGCCCACACGTTGTGGATCGACCAGGTTAGGTCCATTATGGCCACCAAATGTACTTCCCATGGCTGTTGCCATGCTATGTAGCTATAATATCATGAGTCAACTAAGTAGTTTGTTTTCCCTGAATGAATAGCAGCTCACACAAGCTGATATCATGGTTTGGAAGCCAGGGTGTCACCATATGAGGGGTGTTGTAATCGGTATCTTTCTTAAGGCATTCTTTGAAAGCATTGGCAGAAAAAAAATCTTAGTGAAAATAATGAACACTGCAGTATTAAACTTCATTAATAAAATTGACTACGTCTCTTTTAATTTTGACAAGTCCTTCGTTCTTCAGCAATTGTGATCCACTTTCAATGTGCTGGAGCTAGTGCACTACGGATGAACACACTTGCATTTTCTTTGAAGCCCCAATAAGCAAATGAGAAGCATCAAAATGACGTAAGAAAACTTTTACCTATGCAATGTAATATAGTAAACACGTAACAAAAAAATCATGTAATGAAGAAAAAATCCATATCAGTGTAAGCGAAAAACTTTTACATTGCACAAATGAAGGTAGGTATCCATAAAGAACTTGCTGGTCATTTTGATAATTGGCATAGATCCTTCGGTAAGAGAAAGACAAATGAAACTGAATTCTCTATCTACCAGAAATAAACCGGACGGTTTAGACCACACAAAAAAAAGTATAACATAAATAGGCACATGATATAGGAGTACATACTTATGGCAGGCAACAAGGAGCTCTTCGTTCTTGACACCTGTAAGGTTATCAGCTCCCAGTTTCACCAAGAAAGACCGCCAATGAAGACGTTCCTCAGCAGGAACTCCATTGAAACTGCAACACAATCCAAAATTTTATCAAGCATTTACAATTGTATCTCAAGTAAAACCCCGAAAGAATCGAGTTGTCAATATCTAGTTACATTTAAAATAATGCAGTTGAAAAAGAGAACAAGTCCCTTCATTAACGACCTTGCATATTGTTTGTTAAGTAGGAGTTACACACAGATGCCATTGAGGTTAAACAGGGGTTCCATCTTAGCTAGTCAAAGTACACTGGGGGATTTATTAAGGTCTTCCCGAAATTACTCCCATCGCAATCACCGGTATTCATGCAATTTCAATCAAAGGTATTTCAAATAGTATACAGCGGAATGACTCCCAGGTAGTTAACATGATATGGATAGTAATGAATCATCATTGAGTACCAAACCAGCTCTAGCTCTCTTAGAAGTTGGAGTTATTGGCAACTGCTTCAGATCCATATTAGTAACAGTTACGGTAAGGGCAGATGGTGGGATTTTGAAATTGGAGTCAGGCCTAGACTAACAATGCCGAATATGATGCAACCAAAAATGGCCTAATCTCTTCTTCTTGTGTGCATAATACTCCCTCAATCCCAATAGAGAGCAGTAATTAACTAAATAGGTACAACAACAACAACAACAACAAAGCCTTAGTCCCAAAATAATTTGGGGTCGGCTAACATGAATCCTCATATGTCATCGCGAAAAAGAAGAAAAAAAAAAAATATAAAAAAATAAAAAATAAAAAATAAAAAATAAAAAATAAAAAAAATATAATAATAATAAATAAATAAATAAATAAATACAAAATAAAAATAAATAAATAAATAAATAAATAATAATAAATAAATAATAATAATAAATAAATAAATAAATAAACAAATAAATAAATAAACATACAAAAAAAAAAAAATCAACCCCCCACATAAATTTTTGCCCTCCACTCCGGCCTCTTCAACACCATACTTTTATCCACTCCAAGTAAACTCATATCATTTTCAATTACTCTAATCCAAGTTTGTTTGGGTCTTCCCCTACCCCTCGCCATTTTATCATTTCTCAACTGTTCCGGCCTCCTAACCGGTGCATCACTCGATCTCCTTCTCACATATCCAAACCACCTTAGACAATTTTCCCTCATTTTATCCTCAATGGGCGCAACTCCTACTTTATCTCTGATCACCTCATTCCCCAATCGATCCTTTCTTGTATGACCGCACATCCATCGAAGCATACGCATCTCCGCCACATTCATCTTATGCACGTGACACTGTTTCACGGCCCAACATTCGGTGCCGTAAAGCAATGCCGGCCTAATTGCCGTGCGGTAGAATTTTCCCTTTAATCTATTGGGCATGCCGCGATCACATAGAAACCCTGTGGCACTCTTCCACTTCAACCAACCTGCTTTAATCCTATGAGCCACATCTCCATCTAATTCTCCATTCTTTTGGATAATGGATCCAAGATAGAGAAAAAACTCAGAAGCTTGGATAATATTTCCATCAAATGTGACCGCCCCTGCTCCCTACTTCCAACACTGCTAAACTTACACTCCAAATATTCGCCTTGCTTCGCTAATCGAAAACCTCGAGATTCCAAAGTGTGTCTCCACAACTCCAATTTACTTTCAACACCCTCTCTTGTCTCATCAATCAAGACAATATCATCTCGCGAACAAAGATACACTTTGGTATATCATCTTGACCGACTCGTCAATTCGTCCCATTATCAAAGCAAAAAGAAAGGGGCTAAGTGCGGAACCTTGATGCACTCCAATCTTTATAGGGAACTCTTCAGTCTTCCCAACACTAGTTTGTACACAAGTACTAACTCCATTATACATGTCCTTGATCAATATATTTCTTTGAAACACCCTTCTTTGCTAATGCCCACCAAAGTACCTCTCTTGGCACTTTATCATACGCCTTCTCCAAATCAATGAAAACCATATGCAAATCTTTCTTTTGATCCCGATATTTCTTCATGGTTTCTCATAAGATATATTGCCTCCATAGTCGATCTTCCTGGCATAAACCCAAATTGGTTATCCGAAATATCCACAATTTTTCTCAGCCTTTGTGCAATCACTCTTTCCCAAAGTTTCATAGTATGGCTCATTAGTTTGATCCCCCGATAGTTGGCACAATCTTGGACATCACCTTTATTCTTATACAAAGGGATCAGAGTACTCTTCCGCCACTCCAATGGCATTGTGTTAACTCTCCATATCTTGTTAAATAGCGTTGTTAACCAATCTACTCCCCTCTCCCCGAAACATCTCCAAACCTCAATTGGTATACCATCCGGTCCAACGGCTTTCTTCAATCTCATCTTTTTTATTGCCATTTCCACTTCACTCTTTCGAATTCTCCGCATAAAATCTCGATTAACCATACTCGAAGAGATATTTAAATCTCCAACATCCCGCTTCGACCGCCATTGAACAAGTTATCAAAGTACGAACTCCATCTATCTTTTATCTCTTTATCCCCGACTAAAACTCTTTGGTCTACATATTTCACACATTTAACCGTCCCAATATCTCGTGTCCTCTTATCCCTCATACGAGCGAGTCTGTAGATGTCCTTTTCCCCTTCTTTTGTATCCAACTTATCATAAAGTTTCTGATTCACCTTTGCTCTTGCGTCTCTTACTGCTTTCTTAGCATCTCTTCTAGCTTCCTTATACTTCTCATAGTTCTCGACGCTCCTACATTTCCCCAATAATTTGTAGCATTCTCGCTTGCCCTTTATTGCTTGTTTTACTTCCTCGTTCCACCATGATGTGTCCTTACTTGGTGGCCCATTTCCTCTAGATTCTCCAAGGACTTCTTTCGCCACCTCCTTTATGGTATGTACCATCTTAGTCCAAGTCGAATCTATATCCATATCCTCCATATTATCCGACCAAATACCGGTATCGACCATCTTAGCTACAAATTTCGGTTGATTCTCCCCTTGAAGTCTCCACCACTTGATTCTAGGGTCTACCTGTGATTTTCTCTTCCTCGAAATTCTCTTACTTCGAAAATCAAGTACCACTAGTCTATGTTGAGTTGCCGTGCTCTCACCCGTAACAACCTTGCAATCTGTATAACTCTTTCTACAAGTATTTCTTACTAAGAAGAAGTCAATCGACTCGCATTACCTCCACTTCTATAGGACACCAAGTGAGATTCTCTTCTTGAACCAAGTGTTCATTATACTCAAGTCATATGCCAACGCAAAGTCAAGATACTATTTCCCGCTTCATTTCCTCTCTCCAAAACCAAAACCTCCATGTATGCTCTCAAAGCCATGTCGACTAGACCCCAGCATGCCCGTTCGGATCACCACCAATCACTAATTTCTCACCACTAGGTACTCGTTGCACTACCTCCTCCAAATCTTCCCGTAACACTTGTTTAATAGATGCATCCAACCCTACTTGTGGTGCATAAGCGAAAATAATAGTTATAATCTCATCACGTATCACCGCTTAATGCCCATAATTCGATCACTCTTCCCGTACACTTCCACCACATCATTAATATACTCCTTATCAATAATGATACCCACTCCATTTCTACCCTTATCCTTTCCCCGAGTACCAAAGCTTAAAACCCCAAGGCGATATTTCTTTTGCTTTCTCTCCAACCCACTTAGTTTCCCGTAGACACATTATGTGAATCTTCCTCCTCCTCATAACTTCCACCACCTCTGCTGATCTCCTGTCACATGATCCAATGTTCCAAGTTCCAAAGCGCATCCCACTACCCTTACACCTACCATGGACTAGCTTCTTTACCCGCACTCGTCCGCAATGCGTGAACCCTTGCATATTTGACACCACCCCCGGGCGAAGAGATGACGCGTCGCTTCCGGGCGACGACCTAGCAACCTTTGCATACTTATCACTACACCCAGGTCTTTGAAGTGTAGCGCACCCTTGCATATTTGACACCACCCCCGGGCGAAGAGATGGCGCGTCGCTTCCGGGCGACGACCTAGCAACCTTTGCATACTTATCACTACACCCAGGTCAATTAACTAAATAGGTAGTAAAAAAATTCTTTGACTTTCTACCAAATCTCTGAATTGCCCTAAAGCATTTGAAGGCAAATAAGGTGGAAATATTTGAATTTAAACTAATCGGGAAAATGAACGTTGATTTGGCCAATATATTGATGAAAAGCAGCCACAAGGGTTAATGTTACTCTTTATGGGACAGCCAAAAAGGAACACACCTCTCTTCTATTGGGATGGAGGTAGAAGTTTTTAAGACGAATGGTCCTCCTTATTTCCAAGGTACTGCATTTGGGTGCCACACTGTAGGTTTGTGTAAGTGTATGGTATACTTGCTACTCCAAGCATTTTCAGGCAACTCTGTTAAATTATATCAATCCATTATCATTATCAATTTATCATTACCATTATCTTTAATCTACTTTATGATGGTCTATTTACCCGCTAAAGTAAGCATAAATCTAAAAGACCATTAACAATAAAATTATTGCACATAAAAGCAAGGAATCAAATTAGTTAGCTATCTCACACTGATAGACATCATCTCCTCAAAGTGTTGATAACTATAGGGAGAAATACATAACTCTTTTATCAGGATATGGCCCTAAGACGTCATGAGAATCCATATATTTATCGAACCCGTTCCTTATAAGTTATACTCCCTCCGGAAATGTCGCACTTTTCCTTTTTGGTCGGTCTCAAAATAAATGTCGCATTTCTAAATAAGGAAATAGTCTTACTGTGCAAACTAAAGCACATTTCTTAAAAACGTTGACAAGTCAAATGTGACATTTATTAAGAGACAAAGGGAGTAATAGATCTTCACAACAGCTTCCTTCTCAATTTTTTTTCTTCTAAATAACCACTAATAAGTACATGTTCGAAGCAAGTTGCATCCACAAAAATAAAACCACTAGACAATGCGCCTCTTTTCTTGGGATAGAGTTGTAAGTAACCAAGGCTCTCATTATCAGCCAACGTGTTCTCCTATGGCAACTGTCCTGCACCCCTTGGTAAGCTACCTTATTTCATCAGCCCCCCCCCCCTTCACCAACATCCATCATGGATACCCCATTAATTTGATGAACTATATGCTTGAGCCAATAGCAAGGTAGCAAAAGCTCCTGGGCTGCTGTTACTCAAATGCTACCTGAAATTTCTAATCAATGATGGATCATACAAAAATGATGCTAGGAAGTTATGCTCAAGCTATCATATTAACAGGTACCTTCATCTCAATGACCAAACACTTGGGTAATTCATGAATTAAAAGAAAATGGTACATTTGACTAGCAATTCATGTGACTATCAATCTAGGATAGAAATGACGCTCATCAAGGACAAAATAGAAACACCAACATGTAGGCCATTGAGGAAGACAATTAGCATTATCATTCATCAACTTATGTTCAAGCATTATGCTCAACATTTATCTAAAAGTTTGACCACTGAAAATTCTCTGAATCAAGCGCCACATTCATAATTACAAATTTACAGTTCAAATAGTTATGTTCAAGTATCTTGCTCATCTTTCATTGAAAAGAATAACTAATGAGATCATAGCTACAAAAGATCTGAATCAAGAATCACCTTACCATTTTAGAGTTCAATAGTGACCTATATCCCCACAGTCAATTACAATTTCCGAGTTGGCAACAATCAACAGTAATTTGTAATGAATTAGGGTTCTAATAATTTTGGGGATGACCGTTGGAAGTTGCCGTTGGAGTAATACGCAGTCGTTTAATAGTATTAGCGTGTCAATAAGTAAAAGCGAGCATGGGAATAGCGTTTCTTCTTTTAATGGAGCGACGTCGTTTCATGTTTTGCTTAGGAATCTATTCAGTTATGTTTTACGGTGTCGTTTCATAGAGAGAGAGTGACCGTTGCTTACCACGTGCTCTCTCTCCCCTTTGTAGGCGTGATACGCCATTGTTGAATCATTATTGAATTTGCTGAGCTCTAAGCTTTTCTCTCTCTACAATTTCTAATTTTCTCTCTCATCTCATACTCTATTTCTCTTCTCATCCAATCTATTCTCCTAATTTTCGAATTAGAAATCTGTTCTAATTTGAATTAATCAATTTTGATTAATTCATTGCCTTGGTCATAACAAAACTGGTATCAGAGCAGTCGAATCCACATGAGAAAATGGTTAATACGCGTACGGAGTCATTGGAAGCTAACTTCAGATCTCTTGAAGAGAGATTTATTGGAATGGAAGGTGTGACAACGGAGCTGAAGGAGAACATGACCGTGATGGCCAAGGGTATAGAAGAGTTGACTCGAATGATGATGGAAATGAAGGCTAGTAATGGCAAGGAGAAGGTAGATGAAGCTGGTAGAGGGTTAAAGGCTGCTAGTGGGTCGGGTTCAGTGCTAGGAGCAGCACCAAATGGCAACACGGATGTTCCAGCCAATGATAACGATAAACAGGGTAAGATCTGGACTGAGACTATTCAAATTGATGATACCACTGAAGTAATAAAGGGGTCTGGATATGGTCATGAAGTTAGAACTAATAAGGGAGTAAATGAAATTTATAAGAAGCATCTTAAACTCGATTTTCCTAAATTTTCTGGAATTGATCATAGAGGTTGGGTTCGTAAATGCCAAAAGTTTTTCAAATTCAGAGAAATTCCATTGGGTGATAGGGTGGAATTAGCTACAATGCATTTGGAAGGGAGTGCTGAGTTTTGGTATCAAAACTTTTGTGAAGAGATTGATGGAATAGCGTGGGATGATTTTGTGGAGAAATTGGCTAATAGATTTGGACAGCAAGCTTACCAAAACATTGAAGGTGAATTTGCTAATTTGCAGCAAATCAATTCAGTGAGTGAGTACCAATCAATTCAGTGAGTGAGTACCAGGAAAAGTTTGAGGAGCTGAGGTCATTTATGAAGGAGGAGAATGATGGTCTGAGTGAGAGGTTCTATGTAAAAAACTTCATAAAAGGACTCAAGGAAGAGATTAGGTTTAGAGTACAATCTCAGTTCCCTTCTACCTTATCTCATGCTATTAACTTAGCAAGGATTGAAGAGTCCCATTGGGATGTGTCAATAAGGAAGTTAAGAACAGCAACTTATAAGCCAAACACCACCCCTATCCATTCATACAGTCCCACACCAAGATCTAACACACCAAATTCACCATACCCTTCCAAAACACTTACCAGCAACAACAAATATTCTACCTATTCCTCTCCATCCATTAACCAGAGATCAGACACATTGCCAAATACCAAAAGTACCATCCCAATTAAACACTTGACACAAGCAGAAATGCAAGCCAGGAGAGAGAAAGGGCTTTGCTATAACTGTGATGAGGTTTACAAGTATGGCCATAAATGCAAGAACAAACAGATTTTCATGTTAGGAGTGGAAGGGGGGGAAGATTAGGAGGAATGGCATGATACCTTAGAGAATCCTGTGGAAGATGAAGAAAAGGGGGTGACACCTGAGGAAGATGTGAGTATATCTGCACATGCTCTAGCTGGAAGTAACAATTTGCAAACCCTTAAACTCACTGGTAAGGTTGGGAACAAAAAATTTACAATCCTTATTGATAGTGGAAGCACCCACAATTTCTTGGATTCCAAGTCTGCAGAGTGGTTAGGGTGCACAATTATTCCCACTCATGAAGTACCAGCGACAGTTGCTGATGGAAGCAAAATTCATAGTCAAGGGGAATGCAAGGGCTTTACTTGGTCTTTACAGGGCATTGAATTCAAGAGTGATATGAAAGTAATCAAGCTAGGGGGGTGTGATGCAGTGCTGGGAGTTCAATGGCTCAAGACCTTAGGGCCTATTACTTTTGATTTTTCTGAGATGTCTATGGGATTCGCATGGAAGGGAAAGCAATGCAAATTAAAGGGAGGACAGGATATGGTGATGCTTAAGTTCATGAATGCTCCTACTGCTACTAAGATGATGAAGAATTTGCCCTGTGGAGCCATTGTCCAATTATACTCCCTTGCCTCAGTAGATAATACAGAACTGAGTGACCCAAAAATAGTAGCAGTTTTGGATGAGTTCCAAGATGTATTTTCAGAACCAAAAGGGCTACCTCCTGTTAGAAGTTTTGATCACTCTATCCCTCTCAAACAGGGGAGTCAACCAGTCAATAACAGGCCCTACAGGTGCCCTTACTTTCAGAAGAATGAAATTGAGAAGATAGTCAAAGAGTTGCTAGAGAGTGGGGTTATTCGACCTAGTACCAGTCCATTTGCATCACTAGTTATCCTAGTTAAGAAGAAAGATGGGACATGGAGGATGTGTATTGACTATAGGGGGCTGAATCAAATGACGGTGAAGGACAAATTTCCCATCCCTATCATTGATGAGCTACTGGATGAGCTACAGGGGTCGAGGTTGTTCACAAAATTGGACTTAAGGTCAGGATACCATCAAATAAGGATGAAGGAGGAGGACATTACGAAGACTGCTTTCAAAACACACCATGGACATTATGAGTTCAAAGTAATGCCATTTGGACTCACTAATGCACCTGCTACCTTCCAAGCACTCATGAACTCTGTGTTTGAAGACTATCTGAGGAAATTTATGTTGGTTTTCTTTGATGACATTTTGATATACAGTCCAACCTTAGAGTTACATATTATGCACCTCAAATTGGCATTGGAAAGGATAAGAGAACATCAGCTTTTTATTAAGAAGAGTAAATGTTCTTTTGGGAGTCATAAAGTGAAGTATTTGGGACATATAGTCACAGAAGAAGGGGTGGCAACTGATCCATCTAAAATCGAAAGTATGATTGGATGGCCCACTCCTACTAATATCAAAGGACTGAGAGGATTCCTTGGTTTAACTGGCTATTACAGGAGATTCATTAAGAATTATGGCCTCATCAGTAAGCCCCTAACTGCTTCATTGCAAAAGAATGCCTTTGGGTGGAATTCAGAAGCTGAAGCATCTTTTCAGGCCTTGAAGGCAGCAATGACTAAAGCTCCAGTGCTAGCCATGCCCAACTTTTCAAAAACTTTCATTGTTGAAACTGATGCCTGTGCTAAAGGTTTAGGTGCTGTTTTGATGCAAGAAGGGAGACCCATAGCATTTGTTAGCAAGGCTTTAAGCCCAAAACATTTGGGTTTGTCAACTTATGAAAAAGAATTCCTTGCAATTCTATTGGCAGTTGAGAAGTGGAGATACTACCTTTGTGGACAGAAATTTCAGATCAAGACTGACCACCAAAGTTTGAAATACTTAATGGATCAAAGGGTGACAGGAGGGCTACAACAAAAATGGGTTTCAAAGCTATTGGAATATGACTACACTATCACTTATAAGAAGGGGGTAGAGAATAGGGTTGCTGATGCCCTATCTAGAATCCATGAAGGAACAGAAGTGGGAGAGTGTAAAGCCATCACCATTGTGCAACCTCAGTGGGTACAGGAGGTCATAGAGAGCTGGGAAGATGATCAGGAGGTACAAAAGATCTTGGAGGGGGTATTAACAAACAATGAAGAGTTTTTAGACTTCACATTAAGTAATGGGTTGCTAAGACATCAAGGGAAGTTAGTGATTGGCAGTAAAGGGGATTTAAGGGAGAGGATTGTGAAGGAATTGCATCAAACTCCCTTGGGTGGACATTCGGGTATTCAGGGAACTACAAAAAGAGTTGCTCAAACTTTCTATTGGCCAGGCATGAAGAAGTTTGTACAAGGAGTGATTAGTCCCTGTGATGTTTGTCAGCAAGTGAAAACTGAGAACACCCATCCAGCTGGGCTCTTACAACCCCTCCCCATTCCTTCCAAACCATGGACTGACATAGCAATGGACTTCATAGAAGGATTACCCCTATCTGGTAATGTGGACTCTATATTGGTAGTGGTGGATCGACTTACCAAGTATGCCCACTTTATCCCTCTCAAGCATCCTTACACAGCATTTACAGTGGCAAAGCAATTTTTTGACAATATATATAGGTTGCATGGGCTACCTGTTACTATAACTTCTGATAGGGACAGAATTTTCTTGAGCCAATTTTGGCAATCTCTTTTTTCTCTCCTAGGCACCACCCTAAATCTAAGCACTGCTTATCACCCCCAAACAGATGGACAAACTGAAAGGTTGAATAGGTGTCTAGAGCAGTTTCTGAGGGCCACTACAAGTGCTAAACCTAAGCTGTGGGCTAACTGGATCACGTTGGCTGAATGGTGGTATAACTCAAACTTCCATACAGCTTTAAAGATGACACCCTTTGAAGCATTGTATGGTTACCCACCCCCACAAGCTACATTTAGTCATGAACAGTATTGCAAGTTGGATGCAGTCACAGATTTCATGAAGGAAAGAGAGAAGCAACTCAAAGCATTGAAGGAAGTATTGGTTGAGGCACAGAACAAGATGAAACAATATGCTGATAAGAATCGTAAAGAGAGGAGTTTTAAGGAGGGTGATTGGGTATACCTGAAGCTGCAACCGTATAGACAAACATCTTTGGCACTCAGAAAAAACTTCAAGCTAGCTCCAAAATATTTTGGGCCATTTCAAGTGGAAGCAAGGGTAGGAACTGTCGCATACAAGCTCAGGTTACCATCTTCATCCAAAATACACCCTGTTTTCCACGTATCACTACTCAAACTCAAGCTGGGGGATAATGTAGTACCAAATCCTTCCTTACCTTATGTAGGAGATGATGGTCAATTTCTGGTTGAGCCCATTGCCATTTTGGACAGACGCTTGGTCAAGAAAGGTAATAGCCCAGCAACGCAGGTATTGGTTCAATGGTCAAATGCTTTTCCTGAGGATGCGACATGGGAGGATTGGTCGACCATTGCTGCGAATTTTTCAAATTTTAATCCTTGAGACAAGGATTTTTCGAAGGAGGATGGAGTGTAATGAATTAGGGTTCTAATAATTTTGGGAATGACCGTTGGAAGTTGCCGTTGGAGTAATACGCAGTCGTTTAATAGTATTAGCGTGTCAATAAGTAAAAGCGAGCATGGGAATAGCGTTTCTTCTTTTAATGGAGCGACGTCGTTTCATGTTTTGCTTAGGAATCTATTCAGCTATGTTTTACGGTGTCGTTTCATAGAGAGAGAGTGACCGTTGCTTACCACGTGCTCTCTCTCCCCTTTGTAGGCGTGATACGCCATTGTTGAATCATTATTGAATTTGCTGAGCTCTAAGCTTTTCTCTCTCTACAATTTCTAATTTTCTCTCTCATCTCATACTCTATTTCTCTTCTCATCCAATCTATTCTCCTAATTTTCGAATTAGAAATCTGTTCTAATTTGAATTAATCAATTTTGATTAATTCATTGCCTTGGTCATAACATAATTTAACAAGCAAATTGGACAAAACTAATATCATGCATGCATGCATTACGGTAACCAAAAATAAAAAATTCAACATGAATGAATTTATAAGATTCATAGGCCACCACACTCCAGTTTATTACATCTGTACACTCTTCATAGATCAGAATCGGAACATAATTTATTTTATACGCAAAGTTTGAGATAAATGAACAACCCAACCTCAATAAGATAAGAGAAATTACTACATAAAATCAAGTCGAATATCATTTGAAATTGGATTACTTCATACTATCATAATAAGGGCGAACGAAACAAGTTCTAGTGATAATTCTAAAAAAGAAAAAAAGGAATTAGGGATTCGGGTACCGTTCAACGAGAATGTTTCCCTCGGAGTTGGCGATTAGGACGGCCAGCAACATGCTTTTTCTCGATTCGTCTTCCTTTGTTCTTCTTTAACAACGATTTTGAAATGATCGATTTGGGGGCTTCTTTCTACCACTCTGGACGATCAGTAGTAACAGATTAAAGAAAAATAACGACCCACTATTTTTCTAAGTTGAGTCCTTACTAACTAAGGCTCCGATTAGCGTAAAACATCTCCACAAAAAGATTTCAAGCGAAATGTTTTTCCAAAAATGAAAATATTTTTCGAAAAATGAGATAAATATATTTTCGACTGTTTAATAAGAAAAATATTTTTCAAAAAATATTTAATTGAGTTAACTATAAATTTATCTACCCACTCACCACCACCACCACCACCCTACACTACTACTACCATTAATGCACATTTACCCCATCTTCCCCCAAACATTTTCCCTATTTCTTTCTAAACACCCCCAATTCCTCCAAACATTTTCCCCCAAACAAAACGGAGCCTACGTTTACTCAATTTCTTACGGCCCTCAAATCCGCAAACCCCATCTTTCCCATTATACCATTAATGCACATTTACCCTGTTTCTTTCTAAACACCCCCAATGCCTCCCCTTTCTCCCTCCCTCCCCCCCCCCTTTATCGTAATATGCCGTCCGTCCCATTGTAAATACTCCCTCCGTCTCATTGATAAGTTACAAACTTTTTTTTTAATGTTCCATTAATAAATTACACTTTCCTAAAATAAAAATTATATAACACTTCTTTATTAATAGGACACACTTGTTATACTTACAACAACTATCTAATTAATATTTCCTATCCCAATTTCTAAGTTTGTAAATGGTTCGATATGAGATTAATTTAGAGACCAAACCGTTAGTCATTAGTTTAAATAACTTCAGACAGAACCATATAAATTTCCAAATTGAACCAAACCGAACTGTCATTGTTTGGTTCGGTTCGATGTAGATCGAGATTTGATTTTGCGCTTTTGATCACGGTTTAAACTGTGATTCAAATCATAAATTTGACCATTATTTAATTTTTTGTATGAACTTTCCATTGTGAAAAGTTAGACAACATTAATTTCTTTGTAGCAATTGTAGAAAAAAAAAAAAACTGGACACTAAAAGAAGATAAATCATGGCATTTGATTGAGATTAGGCAGCTTGAAAAGAAAAGGATAAAAGAAATTCACAGATTATAACACACATAAATTCGACAGCTATATCTGGAAACGCAAAAAACAAATAGAAAATACTAAAATGAAATATAATGGGAAAAACATACTGGAGAATTTGTAGCTAGAACTGTTCAAACAATTCAGCCACTTGTTTGCAACTATGATCACACAAGTGACTTCACACACACACAACAGTAAATAAACGCAATACAATAACTTAGATAATTTAAACATTTCATGAAGAATAAATTGATGGAAAACCTTTCATAAAACACAGCATTGTTGAGAACAGGTAGTAAATAAACTTGCAATAAAAGAAAGAAACAAAACTATGAAGAGATCAAACGGTTCTTAGACCAAGAACTAGAAAACACGAAAAACAATCTTGAGGTTTAATCTAGTAAACTTCAAGAACAATAAAGGACTCTCGTAAACTTTGAATGCTCTGTTTGAATTCCTAGAATTCGTAGAATACAATGAGAGGCGGCACCTCCTTTTATAATGGTTGATCACAATCCTTCTACAATAAGGATTCTTCTTGGCCACTTATTTCGTTATCAACATACAGTCATTTCCATCTTGAACACCTACCTTATATACAAGACAATCACTAAGAATAGATGTTAGTCGTTAGTCAAACATAATCAAATCTAATTTAAGTTAATATTCACAATTATTTCCTAACCTAATTTATTCTAAATATATACACAATATTTATCAAATTAGAAACACAAAGATAACTTAATTTTAGAGTATATCATACTCTTTCAATCTCCCCATATTTTTGTGGTTCTGATCAAAATCTGCATTAATCATTAAGTTCCAAAGCAAACTGAAAAGTCATAGCATAACAATTCAAAAAAAAAAAAAATCACGAGTTTAAACTATTACAAACCAAAACAACTAAAAATAAATTAAAAGGTTTTTCCAACACAAATATTAGCATATAAGTCCTCTCTAAAGAATTCCTCTTCCATGGCAACAACAGCATCATCATCCTTCTTAAATTCGAAGATCAGACTGTCTTCATCATTTGCACTTAACATAGCTCCCCATTGATCATCCATAGGCTCCCCCCTGAATTTGCTCTTGTTACCCCTGCATTTTTCTCCCCCTTTCTGAGAGGAATCACTAAAAATATCTCTTAGTTCAGCAATGGATTTCTCCAGGCCAGCAATCAACACTTGCTTTCCTTCAATTTCATCTCTGTGGATATTGATTTGAGCCTGAAATATGGCAATCTGGGCATATATGGCACTTTTGTCAGGGGTACCAAAAACTTGAGGGGACAGTTGTGCTGACAACTGTTTGCACAACTGGCTGAACAAGAGACTGAACAAATGGTTGAGCAGAGGAAGGTTCAACTGGTTCCATGAGATCATTGTACCTTGAGCTCTCAAACATGGTTTTGGGAATTTTGAACTGTTCAAGAATGATGGACAGAGCCTCACCCGTGACATATTTTATCCCTTGGTCCTTCAGTATAGCATAGATTAAGCTTGGATGAGGGTAACCATAGGTGGTATTGGGGCTCTCGGCAAAGCTAGGAATGGTATCAAAGACGACCTTCCCCAAATTAAACTTATTTATACCTATCCTAAACAGTAACATGACATGATCTTTGGTCACACAATAGGAGTTTGAGGTAGGTAACCAGTATGACCTCAGGATGTGATGGAGAAATACATACAGTCTAGACAGAAGATTTGTTCCAAACCCAGATTTCCATTTCACTACAAGAAAGTAGGCTATTTACGGCACTTATTTACGGCGGGCAACACGAGTCTGCCGTATATATTATTTATATACGGCGGAGGACACGCGTCCGCCGTATATACCGCCGTATATATTTGTTATATACGGCGGACACGAGGCATCGTATATACTTTATATACGTACATTTGATGTATACGTATCTGAGATTTAAGTTATATACGGCGGTAAATAAGTAGCCGCCGTAAATAGTACATTATATTCGGCGGTTGACAAGCGTCCGCCGTAAATATTAATAAATACCGCGAAAATGAATTTCCCCTCCAGTTCGCGCAAAACACTTCCCTCTCTCTCTCTCTCTCTCTCTCTCTCTCTCTCTCCTCTCTCCTCTCTAGGGCAATTTGCACCGCTCTCAATCGACGGCGATTACTGACGGCGACCGTGAAGAATGCTGCTCCGGTGAAGACCTTGCTCCGGTGAAGAACCCAGGTTTGAAGCTTTCTTTTCGAATTTCTCTCTTATCCGTTTCTTGCTTTGATTATTTTGCCTCTTGAAGCTTTCTTTTCTAATTTCTCTCTTTTCTTTCTACTCGTTTCATTGTCCTGTCACCGCCAGGAAAAACACAAGCTCCGGTGAAGCTCTGCCTGCTTTCTCTCTCTCTAAAATCCTCTAGGTATTCTATTTTTCCTTAAACCTTTGATCTATCGGTTTTTATTTTTTTAATGAAATTTAATTTTGTTTTAATATTTTTTTTTTGAATTTTTGATTAATTATTTGCAGTTGATGTTTTTTTTTGTGATGGGTTTTGTTTAGATATGTAGTTTGAATCAAGATTTGTAACAGATGGGTGTTTGGGGTTAAAATTTTGATGGTGAATTTTGATATTAATTGTTGCTTCCAACTGTGATTACCCATCAAATTGCTGGAATTTAGGGTTTTAATTGTTATTTGCTAGTTTAAGCATTTGCTAACAAGGATATGAGCTTGAACTTTGGGTTGAAATTGTCATGTTTGTGTCTGAGTTGGAGTTTGCTAGAGTCTGATGGGGGTTAATATCTTACAACAGTGTAAGTACCCCAATCTGGATCACCCTCTTCCGAGCTCCCGGGAAACACCGCAGACTCACTCAACCGCAGTCTCGAACACCCGGAACCTTCAAAAACCCTCAAAGGTCCAAAAACCACCAACCAAACCAAGGGGGGCCTTTCTGGGACAAACAAACACAGAAGGACCTTGTGGGAATTATGCAGAAATTGGGAAAAGCAGAGAAGTCCGTACGGACCTCTTTGCATGCCAATAAGGTCCGTACGGACCTTCTTGCTACCTAATCTCATAATTACAGAATCCCTTAAAGTCCAAGAGATTCCCCTAAATCTTGGAAAACTAAGACTTTAGTTTTGCACCTAGGTTCGTACGGACCTTATTGCATGAAAATTTTTACTATAAATAGAGGGCTCCCCCTCCCTCATTTAACACACCTCCCTCTTCTACTCTCTTTCTAGGCCTTCTGGCTTCCCCTCTAAGTCCTTCCGAGGCACTCCCGCCCTTTCGGATCCTTTCGAGGCCTTTCGAGCTCCTTGTGGTGCTGCAAGCCTCTTCCGAGCGCTCCCGAGACGCTCCCGCCGCCCCCGAGGCACTCTCGAGGTACTCTGAGGCCCCTCGTGGTACTCCGAGGCCTTGCCTGGTCTTTCCCGAGGCATCTCGGCTCTTTTCGAGTCAAACCGGCAACTCAGACGCACGCCGGAACTCTGCCCGAACGCAGCCGACGATCCCGACGCACGCCGAACCTCTGCCCGAATCCAACCAACAATCCATGTGATCCCAACGCACGCCGAAACTCTGCCCCAGTGCACACCTGACAATCCCGAGGCACGTCGAAGCTCTGTCCATGTACAGCAGGCACATCCGAAGCAATCCCGGCCCGTCCCGAATACTATTCCATCCTCAAACACTCTTCCCCAGTGGAAGACAGACTCGAACCAACATTGGTAAGGCTTCCTTCCATTACTATTTCAATATATTTCAATACGCAGTGTACAATGTAGACATCCGACACAGCATGCATTTTTAAAAGCACACACACGCACACAACATTTAAAGAAAGAAGGGGTATCTAAAGACTCCTTTTTACGAGGCTACTCGGGTGAGCTCTAATATTCTAATATTCTCTTCCCGAGGAGTAACCTGACCTCCGAACTCAAAATCTCATCACACAAAAACAGTTTATTTTTAAACTGATGCCTTTTCTCAATGTTTTGGGCTTAATCAAAACGGCGTGGCGACTCTACAAGCAAAACACAGCGAGACACCTTCCCAACGCGAACGCAAGAACGCAGACGGAAAACGCGAACGCAAAACAATCGAAAGCTGCCAGATGCCGGGGCGCGATCGCGCTGCCTCTCGGATCCGGGCAATTTCAGTTGGCGACTCCGCTGGGGACTATTTTTGTTTTAAAAACTTTTAAACAAAATAAAATATTTTTAAAACGATGATGAGGGTCAAACTTTCATTTTACCCCTTTCTTTAACTGTTGTGTGTGTGTGCATGTGCTTTACTTTTTTATTTTACAAAAAAAAAATACAAAATAATGCATCAATATACATCTGTGTACATACATTTAAAATTCTTCAAAAACTTCTGTTTTACTCAAAAAAAAAAAAGAATTTTAGAGACCGCACACTACTCGCACTGCTGCCTCAGTACACCACACGCTACTCGCACTGCTGCCTTGGTACACCGCACGCTACGCGCACTGCTGCCTCGGATACACTGCACACTACTACCCTTAACCTGGAGTGGCCTTAGTTGCAGTTCGTTTGGCCTTCCTACGCCTCTCGGACGCGCACGGGATCATTCCAAACATCCCATCCTAGCCAAGCGTCAACCCTGCACGTTCGAGTCTTGAGTCACACTCGTCCGCACTCGGTTGGTTTTTACCCAGTCCGTGTCATACCAGCCTGGATACATATCCCATGCCAGCCATTTTCTGAGTCGAGGCTCGGAACTCAAGATCCCTTGCGCAAGCAAAGCGATGAAAGGTCATGCTAAAATCTTGACCTGGTCTTGATTTCCGAAGCTACACCCAGACGATGTGCCGTCCCGGATATACATCCATGCCCACATGACATCATGTCATCAAGCCTTTAATACGTCAGCCATGACGATATGACCCAGCCAACGCCTAACATCACAGATCCCTTGCGCAAGCAAGGTAAAGAGAGGTCATGCCGAACTCTTGACCCGATCTTGACTCAGGTGCCGGCTCGGCTCACTATTCACATGGCTAACGCATTAAAACGAACATGACAGGCTAGGTCCTTAGGTTCGATTTTTCTTTTAGGCCGGTGGAAACCGCTTGCCCTATAGGACCCTCGCCCGGGGCTGTCCACCCCAGGATGTCGAAATACAGGTGCAAAACGAGGGGCTTATAGCCGCACAGATGGTCTCCACTGACCCAGGATCTAGCATAGTTGCGAAAAAGAAGAGCGATCTTTTCCAACCTACCTAGGATTCTGAGAAAACACGTTTTAAGTAAATTAAAACAACAAAAAAAATAATAAAAGCGGAAACCGCATGTCATGTGAGATTTCCCCCTTTTTATCCCAAAAGGACTTCCCATGTCTAAATCCTTACCGTCACCCTCCAACAACCGAGAGTGGTTGAGAATACCCGTGAGCCGCCTTTTCGCATCGAGGTCACAAGGTCCGACAGCCTCTTCCAGCCTGGGCCGGTCCGCACCGTCCGCTACTCCCCATGGCGGATCAACAGATAACAAAGGAGGGAAACGGAATCCCGCCACTAAGGAACCTTCGTGATAATGGAGGAGGTGTTGCGAGCCTTCGAAACTCTCAAGAAGCACCAAGAGGAGCAAGAAGCTCCGGATCGTAGACACTCCCGCGCCTTCGAGGAACCGTTGCTATGTTCCCTAATTCCCGACGGGACCTTCGTTCTCGTAGAAGACGAAGAAATGCCATCTCCCGGTCCTCAAAGCTATCGCGCAGGGTCCCGCCTCTCCGCCCAAGCTACGAGATCCTAAGAACGCAGCGCCTTCCGCTCTGCTTAAAGCTCCACTCGGGCATCGGTCAAGGGGCCCGAGCGTAGTCTCACACAAAGGTCCAAATTTCCAGGCCACTCGCGCCCCCAGAAGCTTCAGCATCAACAACACATACGGGCCTCGCTCCACTGCATCCCAAGACATTTCGGTATCCCCCGGATTCAATCCTCCGCCTCTATACGAGCCTCGAAACCATAATCAAAAACCCCAAGGTTTATCCGGACAGCATCCCAAGCGGATATCCCGACATCTCAAACCTACCACCCGCTAGTCCGCCACTGGGGCTAATGAAACATTTCCCAATTCCCAAACACAACCCTTAGCGGCCCGGCAATCACGCCTCAATTTCAACAACCCAGGGTATGGGATGGTATACACTCAACTACCTCCCAAGACTCCCGAATGGCGATCCCATCGCCCAATCCACTCCATCTTCGGTTTCCATCCCCGAAAACGGCAACCCGCCTCAACCTGCCGATCCCCACATGGCTTGGTTGATTGAGTAAATGAAGGACATGCAAGGCAAACTAGCCAGCCTCGAAAGGACTCCCTCATGCCCACCGATCCAAACAAGGTGGTCCCGCTTCCTCCGAAATCAGATGCCGAAATGGAAAAGTTCGACTGGGACAATGCCCAAAACCCACATCGACACATATGTCTTGGGAATGAGAGCCAAAGGGGCAACCCTCAACAAATGGCGGATCACTTCCATCATTCTCTCAAGTCCACGCGCTAAGGTGGTTCCTCAACGTAAAGGCGTAAAACCGCTCCACATGGGACCGTATCGCACGAGATCTTCCCTCGGAGAAGTACCGCGCCAAGATTGAGTGGGAGACAAACCGCCTACGATCTCGCAAGCCACCGAAACAAAAGGACGACGAGCCTCGTAGGGTGAGTTCTACAAAAGATGGAACTGGAAGCGTAAGCTTGAGATAATGGATCCGCTTTCCAAGGAAGAGCAAATGGACATCTTCCATTCCCGCCTCAAACCTTCTCTAAGGACCTTGATCGCCCATCACTTCTATCCAGATCTCCGAGCCATGGTCAACGCCTGAACCAAGTTCGAAAAGACCCCGAGTCTTCGTAAGACAACAAAGAACCCTCGCTTCGTCTTACCGATATCTGACAAACTCTGTCAAATCCAAAGACTGTCCCGAACAAAGGAAAAGAAGCAAATGAACGGTACACTACATCCAAAACGGAGCTCAAGTAAACCGTGATCGTGCACCCCGAGTGAACAACAATCCCCTCGCTTCCCACAGTTCCAAAGATTTCGACAACCTCGAAATGCCTCTCCGGGCCAAGCATTCGAGGCATTGGTAAAGCGAAATCTCCTCAAGCCTCTCGAGAATTTCCAACCAAAGACTCTCAAGCCCAACATGGATATGAGCAAGCACTGTGCCTTCCACAACTACTCCTGGCCACACCCACCGACAATTGCTTCGTGCTAAAGCAAGTGGTCCAGTGGGCTAATCGAAGAGGGAACGCTGAACGCCCTGCGCGGCCCCAATACTATTGGAAATCCATTCCCTAATATGACAGTGGTAAACACGATAGCCTTCGATGAAATTCCAAGCGAGAGTAAGCCTCCCGTACTCCAAACCGTCAACATGCTATCTCGCTCACGACCGGGAATGCGAAACCAGAGTCAAACGGTCCCGTGACCGGGAATACAGACAAGAATGTCCAAGGGCGAGTGTCTCCCTACGATCCCTTCCACGATCAAGACACACCAACGGCTGGATCGAACGCTCCCCGGAGGAGACTGAATCGGACGGCAGCACCAAAAGCGGTCTAGCCTTCACGAACGAAGACTTGCCGATATGTGAAAATAGACACAACGAGGCTCTCCTCATCCTCATAAAGATAGACATGTTCTACCTCCCGAACTTCTTGATCGATAACGGCTCCGCGGTCAACATCATTGCCTTGAGCACACCGAAGCGCCTTCGTCGACCGCTCCTCGATGAGACCTTCGCCCCTGATAATCCGAGCTACGACTCCACTCCACGCCCCCGTCGTAGGAGTCATCAATCTGAGGAGCCAATTTGACGCTCAATTGAAGTCGGTGGAATTCCAAGTGGTGGGCATCAAGCCTACCTTCTCTGCCCTTCTGGGACGACCTTGGATACACCGTGATGAAAGCGATATCATCTACTCTTCACCAATGCGTGAAATTCGTCAACGCCAAGGGAATCCTCGAGGTAATCCGCCACAGAAGCAAAGACAATGGCAAGCGCTGTCGCAAGCTATGACCCAAGAGGGTCCCGACATGAGCGAATACTCCTCTGCAGGCGAGACTCCGGCCCTGTCACGCTACGATGTGGATCCCTACATCCACGCTCTAAGCCGCGATGAGCTAGAGATTGAAGAGCTCATGGGTCAAGACGAAAACTCCGACCTATGCGACAGCAAAGAATGCTTGAAAGAGGATCAAGAAATGGACGCCCAGATGGAGATTGACCGAGGAGTAGAACCCTACTTCGCCGAAAACCCTCTTGCAAACTGGCTCATCACCGACCCACTGGTACAGGACAACCCTCTGGCCGACACTCTCGGATCTCATGGGGACAACCACCACATCATAGTCTAATTCAACATTCTGGTGTCTGACCTAGACGAACAATGGCGCAACCTCCTCCAAAGCCTAATCAGAGAAGGAGAGATAGCACGCCCCCTCGATTCGGACATCGTAAATGTCGTCCAAGCAATGATCTCAGATAAGGAGGCAGATTCTATGAAAATGATCAACATCGCAAGAATCAACTCCGAATCCGCCGAATGCTTCGCTCTCCCCGGGAAGTAGCTCTCGCCGACTTCTATCATCAAGGTCCCCAAGGTCCGGGCAAAGAATACTAATGGAGGGACATCATCGGGAGCAACCAAAAACCTTCGTGATCCGGTTTGAAGTCGAACCACGCAAGCTATCCTCCGGATCCGTCTCAACCGAAGAATGGCCACCAAAGCCATTACCACCCTCTCTCGCCTCGTATCCCGCAAAGAGTAATGAAGCTCGGTCCAATCCCTCATCGCCTAGAGTCCAGCTTCGAGTCATGTTGCCTAGGAATTCACGTCTTTGAGTCATCCGACGGCTTTACGCCCAAAGATTGTAAGTTCATGGTCAACAATGTATCTTCTCTATGCTTTCAATAAAAGGTCCGACCTTTCTAAAATACCCTTTCACGCATATTTAACAAATGATGAGTTAACTAATCAAAATAGTTAATAACAATTCATCTAACAAAGAAGGTACACATTAATTGAGCAAATGCATTAAACAAACATTTAAGCATGTTGCCAAATGAGAAAAATCTAGCCCAAGCCGCGAGAAAGGTTTCAATCAAAGTGAATTTGGGAACTACCGAAGAGCCAAAGAGACGCAAGTCGAAGGGCCTCCTCACCAACACTCCATGGTACAACCGCATCTTCCAATAGCCTCAAAAACGGGCAACCGCCTTCATGAACGAGGAAGGTCAACGCAGTGGAAGGAGCCAAAGCCAAGAGCATATCATGGCTCCTAAACGCCTCGCTCTCACTTCTGGGCCATCCTCAGGGACATGCTTATACAAAAATGCGTACCAAGGACCACTCCTACGCTGCATCGCCCCAGAAAAGCAAGTGAGCCTTCATGAACGAAGTCCACAACGGGGTTTGCGGCCCCCACATGAACGCCAGCGTAGCCCTCGATGCAAATCATCCTTCTGGGATGGGCTACTACCGGATCTCCACTGAGGTGGGACTGCATCCACTTTGTCCCAAGCCGCGACAAGTGTCAACGGTTCCTCCAACCTCAATCATCTACCTCCTCACGATCTCTACCGTATGACTACGCCCGGCCTCTTCGCCACGTGGGGAATCGACGCCCATCGGGAAAATCGCTCCGCTGTGTAGCAACGGCCACGAAGTTCGTCTTCGTAGCCATCGACTACTTCACCAAATGGGCCGAAGCCAAGTCCTATAAGGTGCTCACTTCCAAGAAAGTGGCACATTTCCTCAAAGGGAAACATCATCTCGCCGATACGCATCCTTTAACGAGGTGCATATCGCCGACAATCGCGCTCCCACTTCGAAGGTGAATGATGAGCGTACTACCGGGCCGAATTCAAGCATCACGCGCCACAAGCCTTTCTCCCTACCGGCCACAAACGAACGGCAAGGCCGTGGAAGCAAAGAAACAAGACCCTCGAACGGATCATCCAAAAATGACCACTCCTGGACGTTGATTGGCCCGAGAAGCCGCACCTTGCACTTTGGGGCTACCGGACATCGGGCCGGGACGCCCACGGAGAAACTCCATTCGCCCGACATACGGGATGGAAGCAAATTCCCTTCCCATTGAACCGAAATTCCTCACTCCGAGTTTTGCCGGGAAACTGGAAATCAACGAAGCCTAATGGTCTCCCAAAGACGACACTACTGAATTCTGGGCTCGCTAGACGAGCTGACGACGAAAGGCCAGCGGAACACGTCCGAGCCTACTGGGCTGCTAGATGGGCTAGAGTTTTCGACATGTATAGAAAGTCAAGTCCCGAGATATCGTAGAAGGCGCTGCATCTCAGTACTCAAAGAAAGCCTCCCACTCGAACCAACCCA
>JAFEMH010000205.1:902500-939344 GCA_022495995.1 Adenophora triphylla var. japonica | reverse complement strand
AAGGGTTTTGAGAGGTTTTTTGAGTGGAGAGAGGTCTCTTGCCGAGACTGCATGCGGGATGAGTCTGCGGTGTTTCCCGTGTGTTTGAAAGGCGGGGTGGATCCAGGGGATTGGGGTACTTACAGAAGCCCCTCGACGACGCTCACTTGGCTTGAAAGAAGTTTCGGGTCGCCGATACAGATGGCAAGTGGTCCTAATCTCGGGATCGCGTGTCCGGGAGAGGAAGTTGACCGTGAGGGTCAATGTGAGGACGTGGTGGTGTCCTTTTGTGTGACCGTTTAGGTCAATAGGGCTGGACCCTGTGGATAGGATTCCTACGTATCCCCGGCGGGAATCAAGCCCGGTCGTAGTTCGCGTGTGGGGTGCAGTGTTTTGTGAATGCGGCGTGGTGGTGCCCGAAGTGTTGTGTGACCGCCGAGGTCAGTGGGCAAAGGACGTGCGCGTGTCCTGGGTGGACCGATGCAGGTCGATGTGGAAAGGACGGTGGTGGTGTCCTAGGTGACCGTATAGGTCGACTGGCCGGACCCTGTGATAGGATTCCTACGTATCCCCGCGGGAATCAAGCCCGGGCCGTAGTCTCAGAGGTCCGTGAATTCTGTGAGTGCGGGCGTGGCGGTGCCCTAAAGTGTTGTGCGGTGACCGCCGAGGTCAGCGTGGTAAGGACGCTGGTGGTGTCCTAAGACGTGGTGCACCGCCGAGTCAATTTGGTGAGGGACGTGGTGGTGTCCCTGGGGACTGGAAATTTTACGATTTTCCTAATCGGGTGGTTCAAGGCCTCTCCCGGCCTGGGATAATCATTTCGGGAGGTTTATACGGCCTTCCTGATCCGCAGTGTGTTTAAAAAGCCTTCCTGGCCGGATTGGAGTGCAGGGTGAGGACCTTGAATCCGCCTCCCATCGACAGGCTGGTGCCACGCCGGGAGGACTTTTGAATCGCCATTCGCCGAGCTTACGGCTGGTGCCACGCGTGAGGACTTTCAATCGTCATCCGCTACGTGCGTGCTGCTGGTGCCACGCTGGAGGACTTTGGAATCGCCATCTGGCGCGCGGTTGCCACGCCGAGTGACTTTGAATCGCCACTATCGGGCGAAGTGCTGCTTCGGGTGCCACGCTTGGAGGACTTTGAATCGGGGGCCTTTCTAGCCGCGGCGCGGGTGCCACGCCGGAGGACTTTTGAATTGTCATCTACCCGCGGTACAACATGTGAGATGCGCGAGGACTTTCAATCGCCTCTCTAGCCGCAGCCTGTGGATGAGATGCCGCGAGAGACTTTGAATCGTCTTCTAGCCGCTAGCTTGATGTAATGCGCGCCCAGGACTTCTGAATCGTCTCTCTAGCCGCAGCTGTGATGTAATGCGTTAGGGTTCTCGAATCGTCTTCTAGCCCACTTAGCTCCTTGTGGATGTAATGCGCGAGCACTTTGAATCGTCTTCACCCTAGCCGCAGCTGTGGATGCAATGCGCGAGGACTTTGAATCGTCTCTCTAGCCGCAAATGCCATGTAATGTGCGCGAGGACTTCTGAATCGTCTTTCTAGCCAAGCTGATTTAATGCGCGAGGACTTTGAATCGTCTTCTAGCCAGCAAGCCTGGATGTAATGCGCGAGGGACTTCTGAATCCGTCTCCCTAGCTTTCGCAGCTTGTGGAGGCATGGTCCGCCCAGCGTGTCCGAGAGGCGCAAGATGCCTTTGTGTTTTTGCATGTTTGAGTAGAAGGTTGGACTTACGATGACCGCCGGTGCTCGCGTCTGCCGCCGTTGAAGTGGGCTGAGGACGACGGGCCGTGATTCGCTTCCCATTCGCATTTCTGGAGGCGCTTCCGTGCCTCGGGTACTCGTACTCGGAGGTGTTGGCCTTCCTCTTTGGTCAGTACTCTGTGTTGCGCGTTTGAGCGGGCAAGGATGATGGCTCGGTGCCGGCAGACGGACCTTGCAGAGCGCGACTTCCCTTGTCCCGACTTGTTGGAGGAGCTCTCAGTGTGCTTTTGATTTCACGGCCGCCATGGCGCTGCCGTCAGCTGTGGGCGAGTCGCGGGCTTATGGCTGGGATCGTCACACCCGTGGCCCTTTGACTTGTTGGGATGCATTGCACTCTGCAGGGCCCTCCTTTTCCGTCGGGAAGATGACTTCGACCGAGTTGCTTTCAGGGCCAGCTGGTTTCGAAGCGTCTGCGCGTCGAGCCATTTGAGGGACAGGGCCGCCAGCTGGTTCGAGTTGTCGTTGACGGGAGGTGTCAGCCCTTCTTGAATTGTCGTTTCTGCCGTTTTGGATTGCATTGAGCATTTGGCGGTTGGATTGCCGTTGAGCGCTTGGAGGCGTCTAATTGTTGCCTTGATATTCCTGCATTGCCGGGAGTGTGTCGCTCTCTTCGGTCGGAGTTGCCGTCGTTGGGCGTTGGAGGCGTCTCTGTGCCTCGGGATTCGTGGCACTGGGAGGTGTTGGGCTCCTCTTCGAATTGCGCGTTGAGCCGCTGAGCGACGGCTTGGAATTGAATTGCCGCTGGAGTGGCGAGGATCTAGTCCTTACGGCCATGGCACGGTGGGATTGAATTGCCGCTAAGTGGGACGAGGACCGGCCTTACGCTGACGGCGGTGGATCGAGTTGCTGTTGAAGGTGGCGCTCAGGTCGGACCTGTCTTACGCCGACGCCGGCGTGGTTGGAATCTGCTGTTGGAGTGGGCGAGGACCGGAGTCTTACGCCGACGGCCGGGGATTGAAATTGCCTAGTGGAGCTGGCGAGGACCGGTCTTACGCCGATGGCCGGTGGTTGAATTGCCGTTGAGGGCGAGGACCGGGTCTTACGCCGATTGGTCTGTTGAATTGCCGTTGGAGTGTAGGCGAGGACCGGTCTTACGCCCACGGCCGGTGGTTGAATTGCCGTTGGAGTGGGCGAGGAGGTCACTTGGCACGGCTTGCCTATGCGGTGGTTGAATTGAAGGGTTAGGACCATTCCTCGCACTGATTTGCTTTGGAAAAGGCCTTAGGAGCCTGGGGCAAAGATTATAAGGGCAGTGAAAGTAATTTGGCCACCCCTTGCAAAGAGGTCTACGGACACCTCCGGTTGCAAAAGAGGTCCGTACGGACCACTTTGGTTTTTACATTTCCAGATTTTTGACCTAGCTTAAATTCCGAGGCTCCCTCTTCATTTCCCATTCCCGAGTGCGTGAACCGCAGCGAGAGAGAAAGAGAGAAAACTCCATTTTTGTCCAAAATCTTCCATTTTTCTTAGCTTGAATTGCTTGCAATGGCGGAGGGATCTCGAAGGAGTCGTCGTCAACGCAGCCAAGCAGGTGGTCGAGCAACGCGAATGGAGCTCCAAAGGAACCGGATTTCGTTCGTTCCATCTTCGAAGAACCCTGATGTCTTGTATCCGAATCCGGAGGTGCACAATCGTCGCTCTACGAACGTCTGGGAGGTAAGAAATCTGTTCCGTTTTGATTCCCTGCCCGCGAATTTTTTGAATGCTAGAACTAGGTTTTAGTTTTTCGCATTTTTGAATTTTTTTTTTTTTTTTTGTTATTTGCTTTTATGCCTTTTTGTGAAATTCTTGATGAATTGTTGAAAATGGACATGTAAAAATTGTGGGTATGTGTATTTTGTGTAGGAATGTGTTGATTAGCTTTTATTTGTGAAAATAAAGTGCTTCTCTAACGAAATGCATGCTTTGGTGTTTTGTACCTATGCTATTTATGTATGTACATTATGAGAAAAATTATCGTGTAGTGATAATTTTTGTGAAAATGTGACACGTGCCGTGTTTTGTGACGGGGTTATATGTGAAAGCGTGTGCCGTGTAGGGACGGGATTTTTTTTTTTTTTTTTTTTTTTGAAAAATGTGTTATGCATACGTGTCGTGCCGTGTTTTTGGGGTGACTGACTTCATGGGGGAAAATATGTGCAATATGTGTCCATGCTGTTTGGGACGGATTTTCTTTTGAAAATGTGTCGTGTAGGGTTTAATCCCCCTTTTTTTTTCTTTTGAGAAAATGTGTACAGTGTGTGCCGTGTTTTTGTGATCGGACTGCATGAGAAAAATTATATGCATGATATATGTGAAAATTATGTGCATTATATGTGCATTACATGGAAAAATTATATGTATATTGTATGTGCTGTGCCGTGTTTTGTGACGGGTTACATGGAAAAATTATATGTATAATGTATGTGAAAATTATGTGCAATATGTGCCGTGTTTTGTGACGGGTTATATGTGCCTTGTTTTATATTAAGTACTGTGGATTGACGCACCTTCGCCGTGTTTACCTGCAGGATGCGGGGCTTACGGCCGGGAAGGCCAAGAGGATGAAGACTCGGGGATCGCTCGAGGCCGTACCGTGGAGCTATGGCGGATGCCCGATATTTCCGCGTGACGGCAGGCCGAGTCCCCTGAGGCTGGTTTATGCTTCCGGCCTGGCGTGTGTCGAGAACCCGGCCGGAGTGTTCAAAACCGACACGCAGGAAGAACAAGAGTGTCTTCCCCGGGTTTATCTCGAGTATTGGTGGGATACCACCCACACCTTCCACCCGAGCCGGGGCGAGGTGACAAGGACGCCCACCGATTTTGCCGCACACGCTCTCCTTCAAAGGAGAGCCGGTGCGGGAGTGGATACGACAGCCGATGACGTGTCGACCGAGCCGCCGGGCTTTGAGCCTCGTCCTCGCAGGGGCCTGGGGGATGCAGACGACGTGGAGATGAGGATCACGCCAGGCATTGGGGTCTACATCCGAGGTACCGGGCCAGTGACAATGGGAGCAGCTGGCGCGCTCCTTCTTGTGGTGACGCGCACTGTCCCGAGACTCTGTTCTCGAACCACGCGACCGCAGCTCCCTTCGCTTTGTTGGAGAGCTTGATTGACCCGGATAAGGTCTCGTGGATATTGCTTGGGGGCGAGGCAAGTGCCTGGCCGAGCTCTACTTCTCCTTGGACCGGTTTAGCCCTGGGCGCGTCGCTGGCCTGCTTTGACTTTGCCTCCGGAGGTAATGAGTTTATTGCCGTTTTTTTTTTTGATTTAGCAACATCATTTCTCCATTGTCTTTTGCACCGAGCCGTCTCCGTTTTTGTCACAGGTGTGGTTTTATGAGGTTTTCCAAATGGCTTCCCGTGGGATAGAGATCCGGGGCTGCGCTTGCGATCCCGCCATGCTGGGCCGGGCTCGTACGGCGAGGGAAGAGGAGGACCAGGAGTGGGAAGCTCACCATCGCTACGGGGATGTGCAGCTGCGCCTGGGAGAGAGATAGCCGTGAGGGGTTTGTCTTGTTCCCGTGGGCCTCGGCATGAGGGCGATGAGTTCGAGGGGGCTCCTCGAGGTGGACAGTGCGGAAGATGGACCGCGGGGCTTGACTTGTGATGTCATGTACCTGGGAGCGGGTCTTCTGGCGCATGGCCCCTGTGCTTCCCGTAGCTCCGAGGGACCCTCCCTTCGGGATGCTTGATTCCCGGGACACTGGACGTGCTTGATTTCGAGAGGTACCTTGGCGGTGTCTGCCGAGGAGTTCATCTTATATGGAGAGCAGTACGGGGCCTTCGTGAGGAGGAAGCCGAGGACGCCGCAGTGCCGGGCGCGGAGAGAGAGGCCGGCCCGCAGCTCCCTGCAGGTTCCGATGCCGGGACCGGATTTCACGTACGTCCGCGGGGACGGCCGAGAGGAGGGTGTCGCACTGCTCCTCGAGCAGCTCCCGCCGCATACAGAGTGGATCCCGACAGATCGGTGAGTGTGCTGACTCTTTTCCATCTTGGCATCTTTTTCTGCATTTTTCTTTTTGTTGTCGAGTATAACCGTATTGTTGAGCGCTTCCTTGGCTGCTTGTTGGTGCAGTCCCGGAGAGCCTATGATATGCCGACTCGCTGCTACGTGGCGACGCGCTCCTTCGCTAAGAAGATGGCGCCGAAGATGTCCTGCCGGTCTTCGTGCGTGTGCCGGCGTGCACGAGCCTATGCCTTCGAGGCATTCTGGACGCTCCTCCGCCTAGAGCCGAGCCTGAGCCGCAGCAGAGGGGCCTTTGAGGGGCGGCATGGGAGCATGGATGCCGGACATCTTCGGGAGCCTGCAGGGCCTTCGAGGGAGCAGCCCTTTTATCAGCTCATGCCTCCGCACGGCGCACAGGGGTGAGGGTTCCTCAGAGCCTTCTTTCTTTGATCCTTTCGCCGGATTTGATCCTTCTGAGTACTTTTCGTGGGAGCCTTCTACGGTGCTCTGCATTCCGACGACGAGGATGTGACGGCGAGTTTGCTGGATGCCCGACTTTCTTTGGAGGATCTTGGCGAGGAGGATGAGGCCGAGGAGTCTCGATTAGTATTCATTTGCTTTCCTCTTTTCATATCCCTCCTTTTTTTTTTTTGTTTAGCAAATGTACATTTTGGTATACCCCTAATAAAACACATGTATTTGCATGGCAAACAGTATTTTATTTTAAGATGTAATGTCATTTTTGTGATTCCCGGGATTTGTCCTAGAAATTGTTGCTATTATTATTTTTTATTTTTGTACATGCCACGTGAGCTGAGAGTGTGTTTGTGGGTAGTGGCCGGTTTGTCCGAATGGCTTTGCCCAGCTGCGCTTGGAGCAAGGTTTTGCCGAGGACAGGGTTTTTGTACTGTTTTCCTGGGGAAATGGGTTCTGCTTGCAAGTGGAGGTCGTACGGACATACTTAGCATGCAAAGAGGTCCGTATGGACCAACCTTGCTTTTGGGAAGGACATAAATGCTTTCCAAGGCTCCGGGTTCTTCCTCATTTCCCCATTTGCAGCCATTTTCGAGCTTTCTCCCCCATTTTCTCTAGGAACCTCCATTTTTGCCATGGATTCTTTGGACGTCCCTAGAATTTTGCTGAGGCTTTCGCAGGAGAGGCAAGCACACTTCGAGCAGCTTGAAAACGTGGATGCGGCGCCGCATGAGGCATCAGAGACTCGGCTTTCGAGGTAAGGTTTCGTCTTTGCCTGGCTTGGTCTTTTAAGGAGTTGGTTCCCGATCGGGATTTGTTGCGGGCCGCCGCGAAGTTCGGGATGTTAGGAGGCACGTGTACCGCTTCTCCTACAATGAAATGGTGCCCACTTTTGAGGATTTTCGGGCTTTGATTGGAGGACCGGAGGTGGAGGCCATCTCGCTTCCTTCGATTGGTGGCGCCGCGTGAGCGTGAAGCTTGCAGACTTTCTTCATACTTCGTTGGAAGAAGTGCAGGCATGATCCTTGATTCGGGTCATATCGAGCATTTCTGAGCGCCGGAGCGGTTCATGGTTGATGATGAGAGTGACGTCTCCTGGGCTGTATTTGCCTTGTGCGTGCTGGCGCCGCTTTTCCCGGGTCAGCTTCCCTCGGCATTTGTGATGGGCGCTCCGCCAGATGTGGTAGGGCACGCAGAGCTGGAGAAGATATTGTCCCGTTGGTGCCGGGAGACTCTTCATGGTATCGACTGCCCGGCGACCGGGGATCGTTTTCATGAGAGGGGGAAGCCCCGCTTTGCTCACCTTGTGGCTACGAGAGAGACTTCAGGCCATGCTCGAGGCTCCGACGTCATTTAGCCCATGGTCATTTGCTCAGCGACCTCTTGTGTTGGATATGGATCAGTCCGCCTGGGAGAGATGGATGGCACAGCTTGGTACGCATCAAATCCGCGGTGGGTTCCGCACTGGAGGATCGAGACCATGAGGTCTTGCAGGAAGCGGTCCTACGCTGTCGAGTTCCAGGTTTGTCTTGGTCCTCCTTCTATATTCCGTCGCTTGTTTCCTGAGCGGTTGGGATGAAGCAGGAGCCTTTGTTGGGCCGGGATGACCTTGCTACCGCGGAGGTAGTTCCTCTTCGCATGGCAGCCAGGTGCCTTCTTGTATTTTTCCGAGGGTATGGAAGTATTCCGCTTTCCCTCCTGTGGTACTCCTTAGATGTCGGGGAGCGCTGTATTGACGACTCAAGCATCCGGCCTGGTATGAGCAGCTGTGTTGGGCCCAAGTGGTCTTGGAGAGCGTGCGTGTAGCGATTCTGGGACCCGGCTGCCGAAGAAGCTATTGCCTTAGGAGTTCCGAAGCCCGGTTGACCCTTCGGATGTGACGGAGACACTTTGTTTGACTACGAGACTAGAGTTGACCGACCGACGTGGGAGAGGTCCTCTTTAGCACTCCGCAGGAGGAGATCCGAGCCGAAGCACGGCGAATGAAGCCCCGAGAGCTACCGGATTATTTGACTCTACGGGAGGACCCCATATCTCTGACCGAGAGACGCAGAGTTGGTTCACGTGGAGCGAAAGAAGACTCGCCGGGGACGAGGGAAGAAAGGAAAGAATGGCGAGGGGACAAGCGCAGATGGCGCGGAATGACCTCCTAGGTATCCATTCATTGCATTGCAAACACATTATTAGTTAAATGTATTAAGCTGTCTTTTAGCATGTTGTGAACTTGAGAGTAGACCGTGCTTGAACTCATCAAGAAATGTTGTAACCGTTAGTGATTTGTGATTTACTTTTAAAGCTTTGTCGAGACGCAAGATCTTTTGTTTGCCTTTCGCTTCGCCAGGCTACTTTGTCCAAGGCCCATCTTCTGACTTTCTTTCGCTGATCCGGACTTGGATCAAGCAGCCTGGGGCCCCGACTCCGCAATCCCCTTTGCTGAGGCTTTGTGCTTGGCTGAGAGGTTGAATGCTCCCTTGACAAGTCGTTTTGACGGTCACTTTTTTCGTAGCTTCCTTGCCTCTTGTTGGCGTCGGGCTCTTGACCTCAATTTCGCAGCTTCTGCTTGAGCTTCTTTTGTTTTTTTTTTTTGTGAGCCCTTGCTCGAGCTCTTTTTTTTGTGAGCCCTTGCTCGAGCTCTCTTTTTTTTTATATTTTTTTTTTGTGAGCCCTTGCTCGAGCTCTTTTTTTTTTTTTTTGAAGCGCGTGAGGGCGAAGACAAGCCCTGGCTTGGAAACAGCCACGAGTCAGCCGCTTCGATGCCGAGTGACCCTCTGATGTCCTTTGATGTTGCCGCCGTCGTCGACTTGGTCAAAGTGACTGCTGGGCGTGTTCTTGAAAAGTGCGGAGCTTGATGGAGGTCT
This sequence comes from Adenophora triphylla var. japonica, assembly GCA_022495995.1. NCBI lineage: Eukaryota > Viridiplantae > Streptophyta > Magnoliopsida > Asterales > Campanulaceae > Adenophora > Adenophora triphylla. Next base: position 930,330 of record JAFEMH010000205.1, on the reverse strand, counting down.
TGATTGACATTCAAACTTTTGACTTTTTTGTGTATTTTTAGACCGGACCAATTAAGGTTGCCTACGTTCCCCCGGACTAGAGGGCTCAGGTCTGCGTAGTTCGACACTACATGGAGTGCCAAGAGATGCACAGTTGTTCTTCTTTAGGCGAAGTATCTGCGAAGTTTGATTCCGTTGACTGGATTCATGAAGGGATTGCCGTCTAGGTCTGTTAGCTTCATGGCGCTCCGGAGAAGATCTTTTGAACCACGAAAGGGCCGATCCATGTGGGTTCCCATTTTCCCAGTGGGCTGGTTCGAGCGGGAGGCTTTTCTTCGAGTACAAGGTCACCTTCCTCCGATGTCTCGGGATTTGACTTTCTTGTCGAAAGCTCTAGCCATCCCGCTTTGACAGGCTCTGACGTGTTCCATGGCCTTTAGTCCACGCTCTCATCTAGCAGAGCCAATTCGTCATGTCGGCTTCTGAGCCATTCGACTTCGTTGATGTCATTTTCCAGCAAGACTCGGAGTGAGGGAATTTCCAGCTCGACGGGAAGGACTCGCTTCCATCCCGTATGTCAGGGCAAATGGGGTTTCTCCCCGTGCCGTTTCGACTGATGTGCGGTAGCCCCAAAGTGCAAGGTGCAGCCTTTCGGGCCAATCTCGTCCTCGGGTGGTCATTTTCGGATGATCCGTTCGAGGGTTTTGTTGCCGCTTCCACGGCGCCGTTTGTTTGTGGCCGGTAGGGAGAAGATTTGTGACGTGTGATCTTGAATTCAGTTGTGAGCCTGTCCAATTTTCCCCTTCGGGAAGTGTGAGCCGTTATCTCGATATGACCTCATTTGGGATGCCGTATCGGCATATGATGTTTTCCTTGAGGAAATGCGCGACCTTCTTGGAGGTGAGTACCTTGCAGGACTTGGCTTCGACCCATTTGGGTGAAGTAGTCGATGGCTACTAAGATGAACTCGTGACCGTTGTCGCGGCGAGCGATTTTCCCGATGACGTCAATTCCCCAAGCGGCAAAGGGCCAAGGTGTAGTCATGCAAGAGAGATCGTGGGGTGGTAGATGATTGAGGTTGGAGAACCGTTGGCACTTGTCGCAGCTTCGGACAAAGTGGATGCAATCCGCCTCCATGGAGATCCAGTAGTAGCCCATCCTGAGAATGATTTGCATCAGGGCTCGGGCATTCATGTGGGGACCGCAAGCCCCATTGTGGACTTCGTTCATGAACTTGCTTGCTTCTTCTTGGTCGATGCAGCCAGGAGTGGCCCGTGGTAGCGTTTCTTGTATAGCATGTCCCCGAGGATGACGAAGTGAGAGGCGAGGCGTTTTAGGGCCATGATGCTCTTGGTTTTGACCCCTTCTGCTGTGTGGGTCTTCCTTGTTCATGAAGGTGGCTTCCCGCTCTTGAGGTATTGGAAAATCTGGTGTGTGCCGGAAACTGGCGTCTGACTTGGCGTCTCTTTGGCTCTTCAGCAATCTTGCAAATCATTGTGGTTAAAACCTTCTCAGCCTCGGGCCCGGTTTTTCTCTCGTTTGACAACATGCTTAAAGATGTGCTTAATGTATTGTTCGCTTAATGTGTCCTTCTTTATCAAGTGAATCGTTATTAACTGTTTGTGTGTTAGTTAATTTATCAGCCTGTTAAAGATGCAATGAGAGGATACTCTAAAGATCGAAGCATTCATTAAGAGCATACGGGAATACATTATTGGCAATGAGTTCGTAATCTTCCGGCGCGAGGCCATCGATGACTCGAGAGACTCAAATTCAAAGCTAATGGACTCAGGATGGGTTTTGACACTAGACTCTAGGACTCGAGGGGTCAGACCAAGTTGTTCGATCATGTCCTTTGCCGGTAGGTCCGGAGAAAGTGGCCCAGCCATTGAGTGGCAATGAGCTTGATAGGAGATGGGGCTTGAAAGGCTTTATGTCACCGTTCCCGATCATTGCTATCAGAGTTATCGTAAACAAAATCGATTAGATCCGGCATCTCGATTTCTTCTTTGAAGAGCAGGTGGAGCAGCGGCTCGTCCCAAGCATCGCCGCGGAGTCTCTTGCTTTTGTCTTGGGCATTACTAGCTCGAATGCAGACTCGTCCCGCTTGTTGAAGGCAGGAGTGTTGACAGAGAGTTTTTCGAATTCTTCCGCCAAAGAGGGGGTTTTCCCGAACCAAAATTCGCTGTGAATAGTGGTGGTTGTGGATCCCTACAGGGCGGTGTGTCGAGGAATGCTCTTCGGACAGGATTTGGCTCTTGAGGCCTCGAATCTTGCCAGGTTCTGCCGGAGCTTGTCCATGGTTGTCGGCCGCCTTTGTTTGGCGCTCGACAGGCTCGTTCCCTTTTCTGGATCTTCTTCCAAGTTGCCGGCCTTCCTTGTGAAGTACTTGGTCATGTCGAAGCTGTAAGGACGAAGATCGGAGATTGCGTGCGAGCCTCTTTTGTTATCTGTGGAGCGTTTTCGTGCAGCTCGCTTGTCCTCCGCAATGTGTTCGGGAGTAGGAGAGTATCCCAGGCCGTGCAGGGTATTCTGTTCTTTGATATTGATGATCTGTTGAGTGCCCTGATGGCGTTTTCCCAAACCGAGCCCCGGGATGTAGTTCATGTGCTTCATCATTTTCATCGGGGGAGGAATCTTGTCCCAAATCAAAGGCAAATCTATGTGGCACACCTGGGCCTTTGGGCTTTCGATGGTGAACCCTGTGAGCATCATGCCGTCATCATCGTGTTTGATCTCTAAAACCGGGACGCCGTTGGTGTCGGTCCTTTCAGTGACTATGCTGTCGCCGTAGATGATGGTCAGATCTGTTCCTTGGATGAACTTTACGCATTGATGGAGAGTGGATGCCACCCCATTGATCTGATGTAGCCAAGGGCGTCCCAAAATGGCAAAGCTGAATGTGATCGGGATGTCGATGACTTGGAAGTCTGACCATTTGTTTTCCAAACCAAAGGTTCAAGGTGGCTATTCCCAAGACACTGGGCTGATGTTGAGTCGTATGCCTTGATTGCCTGAGTCGAGGGTTTTAGATCAGTTGCTTTGATCCCTAGCAAATCCATCATTTTGGCTGGGAGGACGTTCATGGATGATCCCCCATCTACCAACACCCGAGGGAGACGGCGCCGTCCCAGCTTGAAGCTGCCATGCAGAGAGGCTCGTTGTGGTCGCCCCAAATTTTGGAAGATCGAGCTCTGTGAAGGTGATGATATTGCTGCAATTGACGTTGCCAATCATTCGAACCGCTTCATCGTGTGTCACCGTGATGGGAACCATGGTCTTGGCCAGGCTTTCTTCCAACTTGAGCTTGTGCGGGTAAGATGAAGTGAGTAAGGACCAGAGTGAGATGTTAGCCTGAGTGCGCTTGAGCTGTGTCAAGACAGGATCTTCAGCCTTTGGGTCCAAGGTTTCAGCTTCTTTGGTGTAGGGCCCCTTTTCAATTCGTGGCTCAGGTATGGCTGGCCTTTTGTCTGTCCGTGGAGGATTCACTGGGATTTGACCGGAACGTGTCAGAACATTCACCTCTGGACTTATGGTTTTGCTTGTCTCTCCCGTTTCTGGAGTGGGAGGAGCCTGATTGGCGTAAGGCCAGACTGCGCATTTCAATTCGTTCACTGTCATGGCTTTTACTGAAGCATCAATAGTGGCTTTGAGATCTTCCCAAGACAGGGGTTGGATTATCTGGACCTTCGGGCCCTCGGTGGCGGTGCGAAGCTCGTCCCAGCTGATCATGGAGCAGACATTGCCATGGCCTTGTGCAGAGCTAGGCTTGCTGGAGTAAATGACGTAGTAATCAAACTTTCCTGAGGGTTCTCCAAGGGTTCCGACTGTGGGATCACCAGATTCATACCTCTTTTTCAGTTTTTGTTGAGAAGATAGCTTCTTCTTTCGTCGAGGACGGCCCTCGTTCATGGCATCCTGGAATTCCATTTCCAGACAAGCACTGCAATCGCAGACGTCCCACCAGATGTGTTCGTTGTTCGGCGGTGGTACCGGGACCTCAGGAGGCTGGATGGGCAAGCTTTCCTCTGGAAGGTCTTGTGGCCTTACGTCATAACTGCATGGCTCGTATGAGGGTAACAGGTTGACTTCTGGGAGACAATGAGAGATGTTAGAGGCTGTAGGAGCAGTCATGGCTTGGGAAGCCCCAGGTAGTTGGGTAGCTAAGGTTCCGAAGTGGTGCATGGCACCTTCGATCCAGGCTTGTTGCTCACCTTGACGTTTCTCAATAGCCATGAGGACCTGCCAAACTTCTTCCAGTGTTGGGAAATTTCTTGGGGGTAAGGTCCCGTTCTCTGTTGCTATCCACCGACTTGGCCAATGGGGATTTGACGACTGACCGTCCCGGTGACAGTAGCTGGGGGAAGAGGTAGGACCTTGTGCCGTTGACACTTGGGAGACGGGTTCCTGACTCTCGACCACTCTCTGTTAGCTGGAGGGGGTGATGGGCAAGGTTTAGACATGGGAATGGCCTAACGGGATAAAAGGGGGAAAGCTCACGTGACATGCGGTTTCCGTTTCTTTTATTTTTTGATTGATTTTTTTTTTGTTGTTTTAATTTACTTAAAACATGTTTTCTCAGAGTCCTAGGTAGGTTGGAAAAGATTGCTCTTCTTTTTCGCAACTATGCTAGATCCTGGGTCAGTGGAGACCATCTGTGCGCTATAAGCCCCTCGTTTGCACCCGTATTTCGACATCCCAGGTGGACAGCCCCAGTGCGAGGGTCCTATAGTGCAAGCGGTTTCCACCGGCCTAAAAGAAAAATCGAACCTAAGGACCGAGCCTCGCCATGTTCGTTTTGATGCGTTAGCCATGTGAATAGTGAACCGAGCCGGCCACTAAGTCAAGATCGTGTCAAGAGTTCGGCATGACCTTCTCTTACCTTGCTTGCGCAAGGGATCTCGTGACATTAGGCGTTGGCCGGGTCATATCGTCATGGCCGACGTATCAAAGGCGTGATGACATGGTGTCATGCGAGCATGGATGTATATCCGGACGGAACATCGTCTCGGGTGTAGCTTCTCGAAATCAAGATCAGGTCAAGATTTTAGCATGACCTTTCATCGCTTTGCTTGCGCAAGGGATCTTGAGTTCCGAGCCTTGACTCGTAAAATGGCCTACATGGTATATGTATCCAGCCGTATGACACGGACCGGGTAAAAACCAACCGAGTCCGGACAGAGTGTGACTCAAGACTCAAACGTGTGGTTGACGCTGGCTAGGATGGGATGTTTGAATGATCCCGCGCGCGCCCAAGAGGCCTAGGAAGACCAAACGGACTGCAACCGAGACCACTCCGGGTTAAGGGTTGTAGTGTGCGTGTATCCGAGGCAAAGAAGTGCGCATAGTGTGCGGTGTAACCGAGGCAAGAGCAGAGTAGAGCGGTGTAACCGAGGCAGCAGTGCGCGTAGTGTGCGGTCTCTAAAATTCTTTTTCTGAGTAAAATAGAAGTTTTTGAAGAATTTTAAATGTATGCACAGATGTATATTGATGCATTTTTTTTTGTATTTTTATTTTTTTTTTGTAAAATAAAAACGAAGCACGTGCACACACACACAACAGTTAAAGGAAGGGGTAAAATGAAAGTTTGACCCTCATCATCGTTTTAAAAATCTTTTGTTTTGTTTAAAAGTTTTTAAAACAAAAAGGTCCCCAATGAGTCGCCAACCGAAATTACCCGATCCGAGAAAGGCCTCGCGGCCCCGGCATCGGCATCTTTCGCGTTGGAGGTGTCTCGCCGTTTGTTTTCGCATTCGTAGAGTCGCCACGCCGTTTTTATTAAGCCCAAAACATTGAAAGGGCATCAGTTTAAAGATAATTTTAAACCTGTTTTTGTGTGATGAGATTTTGAGTTCGGAGGTCGAGATGACTCCTAGAAGAGAATATTAGAATATTAGAGCTCACCCGAGTAGCCTCGTAAAACGAGCCCTTTCGGATACCCTAATATCCTTTAAATGTTGTGTGTGTGTGTGTGCTTTTAAAAATGCATCTTTGTACGGATGTCTACATTGTATGCTATGTATGGAAATGTATTGAAATAGTATAGGAAGGAAGCCTTACCAATGTTGGTTCGTGTCTGTCTTCCGCTGGAGAATAGTGTTTGAGGTCGGAGTAGCGTTCCGGTATGGATCGGGATTGCTTCGAGAGATGCTGGTTGTCCGCGGACAGAGTTTCGGCGTGAGTTGAGGTTGTAGGCTGCGTTCGGGCAGAGGTTCGGCGTGCGTGGGGATCGTCGGGATCACTCGGGCAGAGGTTCGGCGTGCGTTGTGGTGGCAGGAGTCACTCGGGCGGAGTTTCGGCGTGGTTTGGGATCGCCGGTTTGACTCGGAAAGAGCGGGACACCGTGGAAAGACCAGGCAAGGCCTCGGAGTACCACGAGGGGCCTCAGAGTACCTCGAGAGTGCCTCGGGCAGCGCGGGAGCGTCTCGGGAGCGCTCGGGGAGGGCTTCTGAGCACCACAAGGGAGCTCGGAAGGCCTCGGAAGGATCCGAAAGGGGCCGGGAGTGCCTCGAGAGGACTTAGAGGGGAGCCGAAGGCTAAGGGAGGAAGAGAGAAGAGGGAGGTGTGTGAAAATGAGGAGGGGAGCCCTCTATTTATAGTAAAAATTTCGGAGCAAAGAGGTCCGTATCGACCTCCTTGGTTATCCAGAATTTTGGATTTCCTCGATTTGAGGGAATCTGCAATGATGGAGAATATTCTGGAATGATGGTGTTCCCTGAGCAATAAGGTCCGTACGGACCATCTTGCATGCAAAGAGGTCCGTACGGACCAACTCTGCAGGGAAGTAATCATTTTCCCCGGGATTTGAGGGAATATTGTGGACTTTAAGGGGATTCAGTAATCATTGAAACAAAGAGGTCCGTACGGACCTTAATTGCTTTTTTGATTTCCTGAAAATTCCCAAAAGGTCCTTTTGTCCCTTTTTATCCCAGAAAGGCTCCTCCCTTGGTTTGGTTGGGGGTTTGAGAGGGTTTTGAGAGGTTTTTTGAGTGAGAGAGGTCTCTGAGACTGCGTGGATGAGTCTGCGGTGTTTCCCGTGTGTTTGAAAGGGGGTGATCCAGATTGGGGTACTTACAGCGTCCCAACGCCTCTCTATCAAATGCTCTGCCGTCTCACCTTCTTCCTCATTAGGTTCTTGCTTCAACGGCGGATCCACCGTTGCATCGCCGTCGCCGGAGACGAATGAGAGAAATGAGAGAGAGAGAGAAGAAGACGGGTAGGCGTGGGTTGTTTTTTTAATTTTGATAAACTGAAAAATAAAGAGAGAGAAATGAGGAGAGAAATAGGGAGGGATAATTTGGTTTTGTTTAGAAGAAATTTGGACCGTTTGATTGAATGTGTGAATGGTTGAATTTGGTTTAGCTCATGATCCGCGTGATTAAATGAGAACCAATAAAACAATGCCACATGGCATTGTTTTATTGGTTCTCATATAATCACGCGGATCATGAGCTAAACCAAATCCAACCATTCACACATTCAATCCAACGGTCCACAATTCTAATAATACATAATATCAAAAAAGTAAATATTTTTATATTATATACTTTTATTTCTTTAAAAATTATTAGTAATAATACTTAATAATAATACTAATAATGATGCTATTATTAATAATACTTAATAATAATACTAATAATTTAAACTATAAAATAATATTATGCCTAATATCAATAATATTTATTAATGAATTATTAATATTAATTAATTAATATTAATAATAGTTCTAATAATTAATTATGCCTAATAAATTTTTTAAAAAACTTCCTTACCAAAAAAAGTCTAAAATATTTATCTCAATTCAAAAATAAATTTAAAAAAAAATAATACTTAATAATAATATTAATAATAACTAGTAATAATACATAATATCAAAAAAGTAAATGTTTTTATATTATATACTTTTATTGTTAATTATTCAATTAAATAATTGAATATATTAATAATTATTATTATATAATTAATAATAATAATGTTATTAATTAATAATGATACTCATTAATTTAATAATTTAAACTTCTAAGAAATATTAATATACCTAAGTAATAATTGATAGAAATATTTAGTTAATTTCTAACTTATTTTATATAATTTTTTTTAAAAAACTTCCTTACCAAAAAATGTCTAAAATATTTATCTCAATTCAAAAATAAATTAAAAAAAAATAATTATACTTTTAAAATATTAATAATACTTATAAGGTATACGGTATAAGATATAGGGCATAGGGTATAGGGTATACCCTATAGGGCATAGGGTATAGGGTATAGGGTATACCCTATACCCTATGCCCTATAGGGTATACCCTATACCCTATGCCCTATACCTTATACCTTATACCATGTACCCTATATCCTATAGGGTATACCCTATACCCTATACCTTATAGGGTATACCCTATACACTATAGGATATACCCTATACCATATGCCCTATGCCCTATACCTTATACCCTATACCCTATAGGGTATACCCTATACCCTATAGGGTATATCCTACACCATATGCCCTATGCCCTATACCTCATACCCTATACCCTATACCCAATAGGGTATGCCCTATGCCCTATACCTTATACCCTATATCCTATAGGGTATACCCTATACCCTATAGGGTATACCCTATGCCTTATACCCTATACCCTATAGGGTATAGGGTATAGTGTATAGGGTATATGGTATAGGGTATAGTGTATAAGGTATATCCTATAGAGTATAGGGTGTACCCTATAGGATATAGGGTATAAGGTATAGGGCATAGGGCATACCCTATATGGTATAGGGTATAAGGTATAGGGTATATGACATAAGGCATATGGTATAGGGTATACCCTATAGGGTATAGGGTATACACAATAGGGTATAGGGTATATGGTATAGGGTATAGTGTATATGGTATATGGTATAGGATATAGTGTATAGGGTATAGGGTATAGAGTATAGTGTATAGGGTATAGGGTATATGGTATAGGGTATAGTGTATAGGGTATACCCTATACCTTATACCCTATACCCTATAGGGTATAGGGTATAGTGTATAGGGTATATGGTATAGGGTATAGTGTATAGGGTATAGGGTATAGTGTATAGGGTAAAGGGTATAGGGTATAGGGTATAGGATATAGGATATAGGTTATAGGGTATAGTGTATAGGGCATAAGGTATAGGGTATAGGGTATAGGGTATAGGGTATACCCTATACCCTATAGTGTATAGGGCATAAGGTATAGGGCATAGGGTATACCCTATACCCTATAGGGTATAAGGTATACCCTAAACCCTATAGGGTATACCCTATACCCTATAGGGTATACCCTATACCCTATAGGGTATACCCTATATCATATGCCCTATGCCCTATACCTTATACCCTATACCCTATACCCTATATCCTCTAGGGTATACCCTATACCCTATAGGGTATACCCTATACCTTATACCCTATACCCTATAGGGTATAGGGTATAGTGTATAGGGTATAGGGTATAGGGTATAGGGTATAGGGTATAGGATATATGATATAGGTTATAGGGTATAGTATATAGGGCATAGGGTATAGGGTATAGGGTATAGGGTATAGGGTATAGGGTATAGGGTATAGTGTATAGTGTATAGGGTATAGGGTATAGGGTATAGGGTATAGTGTATAGGGTATAGGGTATAGGGTATAGGGTATAGTATATATGGTATACGGTATAGGGTATAGGATATATGATATAGATTTAGGGTTTAGGGTTTAGGGTTTTGGCGTTGCATTAGTAATTTAGTAGTTACATTAGAAAACTCTAATGTAATGCTGAGATCAAAGCCGTTGCATTAAGCAAAATGTGCCGTTACATTAGCTCTGTCGTTGCATTAGACTCGTTACATTAGCTCTGGCATTGCATTAGATGCGTTACATTAGCTCTGTCGTTGCATTAGATGCATTACATTAGCTCTGGCATTGCATTAGCCGTTATATTAGCTTTGGCGTTGCATTAGATGCGTTACATTAGCTCTGGCGTTGCATTAGATGCGTTACATTAGCTCGTGGCATTACATTAGATGCATTAGATGCGTTACATTAGGTCAGAAATGTAGTAGTGGCAAGTAAGCCTACGTCTGCATTCAGCGTTGGGTCCACTAGTGCCCTTCGGGCTAAATGGAGATAGCCATCATAGTACATATTGGCCGTCTTATCAGCCAAGACCTGCTTGAAAGCCGAGCTAGCTTTGAACTGGGAGATGACCTCAACAATTTTAGAAGGCAAGCTAGCCTCTAACTGTTTATACTGAGCATCTGCTTCCTCGGTGTTTCTCCCCATCTCGGCTTGAAGCCATTCAATCTCAGCCTACCCGGCCTTATGAGCCTACTCGGCTTTAGCTTGAGCCTCCTTGGCACCCTTCTCAACTTTCTCTGCCTTCGCCTTGGCAGCTTTGTGCTCATTAACTTCTGTCCTCAACGACTTAAGGAGCTCCACGGCTTTGGCCCGATCAGCCTTGTTCTTCTCAATCTGACGATCAAGTTTCTGTTCAAACTTGTCGGCCGCTTTACTCCTTATTGCCTCGTAGGCCGTCATCATGGCAAGCTACAGTAAAGAAATATAGTTTATTAGCAAAAATCACATGTATAAAAGACAACGAGAAGGGAAAAGTAGTAATGATGAGAAGGTTTACCTCACTGAGTATGAGGCCTTTCCTGTTGTCCAGGTGCTCCCTGCTCGAAATTCCTCTTTTAAATCCAAGTTGAATTAGGTGCTCTATCAGTCTACCATACCAAGCTCGTAGGGCTTGTTTAAAATCATAGAGTGCCTTTTTCAACTTATACACATGATTTGGCTTAGAGGGGTCCTCAAACCCTTTAGGTTGCTCAACAAAAGCTTCCTCATTTAAATCACCATTTAGGAACGCACTTTTTACATCCATCTGATGTAGAGTGATTTTTAAGTAGTATGCAATAGCTATCAATAATCTGATTGACTCAATGAGGGCTACGGGGGCAAACATTTCATCAAAATCCACCCCTTCCATTTGAGTGTAGCCCTGAGCCACCAAACTTGATTTGTTCCTTGTTATATATATTGCCTTGTTCATCAGATTTATTTTAAAAATCCATTTGGTCTCAATCACATTACGTGAGAAGGCCTAGGAACTAAGAACCATACGTCATTTTTGTCAAACTGGATTAACTTCTCTTGCATGGAATTAATCCAATTTTCATCTTTCAAGGCTTCCATGACATTCTTTGGTTCATAATTAGAAACAAAACAACAAGATTTTATATCACGACCCTAATCCTATGCACCATTTTAGCACATGTTGAGTACGTGGGGTTGGGGTTGTAGTATCTCATTTTATGCAATTATGCTACTTGTTGGATTTTATGTGCTTATTTTGATATTTGACAACTTATGTGAATTTAGGATGATAATAAAATTAAGTTAATGATTTAGGGTCTAAATGAAATAAATATGAAATGTTGTAGTGAAGTTATAAAATTTGAAATGTTAAATATTAAGTTATAGGTGTGAGGTGCTTTAGTGTAATAGTGGAATCCTAAGGGTGTTAGTTGTATTGTTTAAAGACCTTGGAGGAGCTAGAGTGTAAAATGGATAATGTTTATCTTTGATTTAACAAAGAAAAATTCATTCTTCTTTCTCAGTATCAATTCTTCTCTCAAAATCCATGGATATTCCAAAACCCTAGCTTCCCTTCTAAAAATCATATCAAATTCATTTCTCTTTCGTTTTTCAATCCGTTCACGTATTATTGTTCGTGAAGTTGAGGAAATTGCATCTAGCCAGAAAAATAAATTTTTATTTTCGCATCATTCCAGTAAGTTATTATGATTTTCTTCAATTTCTTGCTCATTCAAGGTTAAATTGGATATTGTGGTGGTATAAATTGTTTTTGACAATTTGGGAATATTTTCCTTCGAGTTGGAAATATGATTTAGTGAGTTGAAGTAAGAATTGGTTATGGTATTGTTGTTAGCGTGGAAGGATAGTAGTAATTTGTTGTGTTATGTTAGAATGTTAAAGGTATATGGGTGCATGACTTTTTGGGACCCTTTAATTTGGTTGGAAATGACTTTGGGTATACTTTACTTGGGGTTAAATTAGTTGGAATGAATTGGTAATGAATTGAAATGGTCTTGGGTTAAATATGGAAGTGTTGCATGTGGATTGTGTATATTTTAATTTGGTTTGACAGGGATGAAGATAGGTTTTGATGAGTATAAAGAAAGGTTGGCATATTGGTTTGGTTGAGGTTGGATTGGGTGACATTACCAGAAAAACATGTTTTTCCGCCGCTAAACTCAAAATTTCGTGCTAAAGTTAATCACCGACGGAAAAATTTCGTCGGTGGTCCGCCGCTAAGATCCTGCTGTAGTGGTCCGACTGACCAAATTTCGTCGGTATTCTTTTGATTTTACCGACAGAATTAAATTCCGTCGGTGATCTTTTGATATCAGCGGGGGAAATTTCCGTCGCTGAATTAATTTAATTTAATTAAATTTTTATTTCAACGACGGAAATTTCCACCGGTGAAATAAAAATTTAATTAAAATTAATTAATACAGCGACGGAAATTTTTGTCGCTGAGATAATTTAATTTAATTAATTTTAATTTCACCGGCGGAAATTTCTGTCGCGAAAATAAAAATTAAATTAAATTAAATTAATTGAGCGACGGAAATTTCTGCCGCTGTATTAATTAACTTTAATTAAATTTTTATTTCAGCGACGGAAATTTCCTCCGGTGAAATTAAAATTAATTAAATTAAAATTAAAATTAATTGATATAGCGACAGAAATTTCCGTCGCTGGAATAAAAATTTAATTAAAATTAATTAATACAGCGACGGAAATTTCCGTCGCTGATAATGCAATAAAATAAAAAAAATAAAATTATCAATTAACCAATTTTTTTTGTACCTAATATAACAATTCAATTAATAAAACTAAAACCATAAAACTAAAAACCAAATATCAGCGTACCAAACTAAAAACCAAATATCACCGTACCAAATCAGGAGGGGGGAGGGTGGGGAGTGGGGGAGAGGGGGGGCCGGGGCTCCCGCGGGTACCAAATATCACAAATGTTTACAAACAAGTATAAAATAGTACCAATCAGAATACCAAACTAAAAACCAAAATCACCGTACCAAATCGGGGGAAGGGTGGGGGAGGAGGGGGCCGTGGCTCTCGCGGGTACCAAATATCACAAATGTTATTACAAACAAGCATAAAATAGTACGAAATCAACTCGGGGGGGGGGGATGTGGGAGGCTGGAAATTACCCAGCTGCTGCAGATTCTCCATATGGGCCATCAACATTGCAAATTTTCTATCATTCTCCGCCTGACGCCGATCATTCTCCTCCTGCATCTGCGTCTGAGCCTCCAAAGCCTCCGAAAGCTTTGCCCTAGCCTCTGCAGCCACGCGTCTCTCCTCAGTCAACTCAACCTCCAGAGTGTCGATCCTCGAATCATTCCGAGTATCGGGCGTGAAAACATATGGCCGACGGCCGGTCGACGTCGATGGGCATAGCCGCCCATAATCCCCCATCCCTAACACTCGGTCTCCTCTCTTTGGATGTCCATTCGAGGTGATCGAGCGCCAAACATCAGGCACGAAGGGAACGGGCTGGCCGGGAGGCATACCTTCGGGAATAACGACGGCTTGATATGTACTCTGTCAAAATAAAACAAACAATTATAATCATATACACATTGTAATGTACATAAATAAATTTACATATTCAAAATCAAGTCATTTAATGATAGTTTACTTACAAAGGCCAATGCAGAGCGATCGTCAACCCATTGCGGAGGTTGATCGGGCGATGTAGGAGTTCGAACATGGTTGCTAACGAAAACATCCAAAAAAACTGACATCCGGGCCATGTTCCTTTTCCTATATAAATAAAATAAGCGAGATTATTATTTTGAAATTGTATAAATGCAACATACGTACATAAACCTATTTAAAAGCATGGATACACTACTACATTTAAACTAACATACATACCATATGGTAGTGATGCTCGCCGACCCCAATCGTCCCCATCGTATGCTTTGTCGCCGACCCCGAGGAGCCTGCTCTATTTGTCCGAGCCTGTTGGGCGATAGCTATCGCCCCATCCGACGACCAATGTTCGCAAAAACGAAGAAACACCTCCTCGGTCATCCAAGGAGGTGTCAAGGGCTGTAAATTCGCCTGGAGTCGCTTAATATAAAATTTAGACTTCGTGTTGCCTATAAAAAATATGAATATCTCGTAAACATATAATGATGACATTATAAAATGAAAAGAGTATAATCATTGTTAATTAAACTAATTAAGGATAGATAAATAAGTTATCAATATGATCCCGAAATAACTTCTGAGCTTGTTTCTTGAAAACATATTTAGCCGTCGCCTCGTCGATATCCGGCGTCCATGTAAATTTCCCCTACAACATATAATGATAACATTACAAAACTAAAAGAGTATAATCATTATTAATATAACATTTTAATAACAAACTAACATTTAAGTTTTAAATAAAAACCATTAACACATTACTTTAAAATCCTCCCAAGCATTCTCCCTCTCCTCCAGTGGCAATGATTTCCAGTTGGGCCAAAACTCTGGCATGACCCGAGATAGTCAATACTGCCCAATCTTTGTCCCTTGGGTAGGGTATCCACCTACAAACCTGCCAAGTATATTTATACAATAACATTTTAACTTAAATAATGAATTATATATAAAACAAAAAGGAACCAACTTATATCAAATTAATGAAGAGTTACTTACTAGTCATAAAGTGGCGATATCTGGAGAAACGTCCTCCCTTCAGAATCGATAGCAGTAGGAGTATCGGCCCCAGAGGTGGAGCTGGTACTACTAAGTGTAGGGTCGACATCAGAAGTACCGTTAGCACCTGTACTGGATCGGGATGGTTGCGTCCCAGTAATAGATGTGTACACGGGGAATGTCTTCCTACCCGCTCTACTAGAACTCATATCTAAATACACTAAAAATATTAAAATATACAACTTTAACAATAGGAAACAATATATTCACAGTACATATAAAACTTTAAAGTTCTAATAATCTAAAGTATTCACAATACATATAAAACTTTAACCTATTAATAATATAAAGCATTCACAATACATATAAAACTTTAAAGTTCTAATAATCTAAAGCATTCACAATACATATAAAACTTTAAACTATTAATAATATAAAGCATTCACAATACATATAAAACTTTAAAGTTCTAATAATCTATAGCATTCACAATACATATAAAACTTTAAACTATTAATAATATAACACTACAAGGAAAATCGATTTTAGCTACGGCAAATTCCGTAGCTAAAATGAAAATTCCGTAGCGAAATCGTGTTTAGCTACGGATTTGTTCCGTAGCTATTCCGTGGGTGCAGGTTTGTCGCTAAATTGGGCGTCGCTATTTTGTAGCTATTTTAGAGACGGATATGTCCGTCTCTAATTTAGAGACAGATATGGCCGTCTCTAAATTAGAGACAGATATGTCCGTCTCTAAATTAGAGACAGATATGTCCGTGTCTAAATTAGCTACGTATATGATCGTCTAGATTAGCATGATTTTCCGTCTCTATTTAAATTTTCATTTTATTTTCGAACCATTTTAGCGACGGATATTTCCGTAGCTAAATTGACAATTTTTTAAAAAAAAATTATACTAATATATTTTAAATATATATATATATATATATATATATATATATATATATATATATATATATATATATATATATATATATATATATATATATATATATATATATATGAGTAGGTGCCGAGAAACGCGTTTCTCCATAACTATGGAGAAACGCGTTTCTAATAGCCAGAAACTATACGTTTGATAACAGAAGAAAATTTACGGATATCGAGTCTCGAAAGGGTTCCTGGATATCCAGAAGCTTTGGGAACGGATATCCGAAGCCTTTGGGCGGATATCCGTAAACATATTTGAAGCCAAATCCAAGGCCAAGACCAAAAATTGCTTATTGAAGGTTTCTCGGATATCCAGAAACCTTCAAATGTATATCCGTAAACCATCAAATGAATATCCGTAAATATATTTGAAGCCAAATCCAAGGCCAAGACCAGAAAATGCTTATTGAAGGTTTACGATATCCAGAAACCTTTCAAATGTATATCCGTAAACCATCAAATGAATATCCGTAAACATTTTGAAAGTTTCGGATATCATTTGAAAGGTTTCGGATATCACTTTCATAAGTTTCGGATATCCTTTCAAAGGGTTTCGATATCCGTAACCTTTGAGACCGATATCCGTAAGTAACCAATGGGACAAGGTCATGGCCAATACAAAGAGTTTCTGGATATCCTTTCAATAGCTTCTGGATACCCGTAACCCGTTTCTCCATAACTTATGGAGAAACGCGTTTCTCCCTAGATTTTACGTATATATATATATATTTAAAATATATTAGTATATATTTTTAAATATATATTAAATAAGTCCCTTGATTTTTCTTATTCTCAAATCAATCCCTTAATTTTTTTTATTTTCAAATCAGTCCCTTAATTTTATTAATTCTAAATCAGTCCTTGACAATTCAAAATTACACTTTGCCCCCCCTCAACTTCTTTTCTGCCCAAATCCGTCCTCAATTTCACCACCAACGACCACCGCAATCCACCGTGACCATTCACCACCGTCGACCATTCACCACCATCACACGACCACATCAAACCACATACATTCACAACAACCATAGAAGAAAAAAATTGAAGAATCAAAAACGAAATCAAAAAAATATTGAAGAAACGATCAATCTCCCCGTCGTCCTTCCAATAACCACCACTGACCACGGCATCCGTCGACCATTTACCACCGTAACCGCTGCAGCCCCATCTACAATCAAAACAGAGATGAAGAAATCGTGCGAAATCAAAACAGATTAAGAAACAATCGTGCGAAATTAAAACAGAGGGAGAGACTGAGTGTTTTCATACTGATTTGTGGCGAAGACGGAATGCGAACCGTTGCCGCCGGAGACGAGAGAGGAAGAGGGAACGGTAGTGGAGGTTGTTTGTGTTTGTTGAAGGGAGAGAAATAGAGAGAGTGACGGAGGGCGAAGGTCTCGCATCTCGTGCATCTGTGATGGCGCGGCGACGGCGTAGGTTGAATGAAGAAGACGGTGAGGGCTGGGGAGAAACCGTGTGTCCGTAAATGAAAGAGAGAGGGAGAGAGAAATGGGGAGAGAAATAGGGAGAAGGAGTAAATGGATTTGTGTGGATTAATATGGGCCATTCGATTTATTGTTATGAACGGTTGGATCTCGCTTTGGCCATAATCCGCGTGAAATTTTAAAATCCAATCAAACAATGCCACATCACACGTACTTATATTTATTTCACACTATATTATACAATAACTAAAATATTTATGTATAATATTAAGAATAATAATATTTATTATTAATAATATTTATTAATAAATTATTAATTATAAAATTAATTAATTAATTAATATTAATATTAATTATATAATCAGTAATAATATTAATAAAAGTATAAATAATAATTAGAAATTTTTATTATTTTTTATTGAATAGGAAAAAATATTTTAGATTTTTTCTATTACTGAAATTTACAAAAAGTTATCTAAAATATTTACATGCTTTTATTTTATTTACCCAAAATTTTAATTATAGTAATATGCCTAATATCAAGAATAATAACATTATCATAACTAGTAATAATACATAACATAAAAAATAATAATGTTATTAATTAATAATAATATTCATTAATTTAATTATTTTAAATTTATTAATAATAATTTAATTATTTAAAATTCTAAGAAATATTAATATACCTAAGTAATAATTGATATTAATAAATTATAAAAAATACTTATTAACAATAACAATAATTTTATCTTTAAAGAAAATAGTAATTAGTAATAATACTTAATAATAAGACTAATAATGATGTTATTGTTAATTATTCAATTATATAATTGAATATATTAGTAATTATTATTGAATAATTAATAATAATATTAATAATATCTAGTAATAATACATAATATCAAAAATAATAATGTTATAAATTAATAATAATACTCATTAATTTAATTATTTTAAATTTATTAATAATAATTTAATAATGTATAAGGGTATAGGGTTTAGGGTTTAGAGTTTAGGGTTTAGGGTATAGGGTATAGGATTTAGGGTATAGGGTATAGGATTTAGGGTTTAGGGTTTAGAATTTAGGGTATAGGGTTTAGGGGTTAGGGTTTAGGGTTTAGGGTATAGGGTTTATGGTTTAGGGTATAGGGTTTAGGGTTTAGGGTATGGGGTTGGGGTTAGGGTTTAGGGTATAGGGTATAGGGTTTAGGGTTTAAGGTATATGGTATAGGATTTAGGGTTTAAGGTATAGGGTTTAAGGTTTAGGGTTCAGGGCTCAGAGTTAGGGGTATAGGGTTTAGGGTTTAGGGTATAAGGTTTAGGGTATAGGGGTTAGGGTTTAGGGTTTAGGGTATAGAATTTAGGGTCAGGGTATAGGATTTAGGGTTTAGGGGTTAGGGTATAGGGTATAATGTATAAGGGTTAGGGTATAGGGTATAGGGTATAGGATTTAGGGTATAGGGTTTAGCGTATAGGGTTTAGGGTTTTAAGGAATGTGTCCCGATCTTGTGAAAATGGAAATTGAGTTACAAATATGTGTCATTATTTAGGGTTTTAAGGAATGTGTCCCGATCTTGTGAAAATGGTATACGGCTACCTCGTTTTTTTTTTTAATTTTTTTCTACATTCTAAATGACATTTAAAGTGTTTTTCATCTTTATGACTTTCCTCAAAATCCAAATGGAAATTGAGTTACAAATATGTGCCATTATTTAGGGTTTTAAGGAATGTGTCCCGATCTTGTGAAAATGGTATACGGCTACCTCGTTTTTTTTTTTAATTTTTTTCTACATTCTAAATGACATTTAAAGTGTTTTTCATCTTGATGACTTTCCTCAAAATCCAAATGGAAATTGAGTTTCAAATATGTGCCATTATTTAGGGTTTTAAGGAATGTGTCCCGATCTTGTAAAAATGGTATACGGCTACCTCGTTTATTTTTTTTTAATTTTTTTCTACATTCTAAATGACATTTAAAGTGTTTTTCATCTTGATGACTTTCCTCAAAATCCAAATGAAAATTGAGTTACAAATATGTGCCATTATTTAGGGGTTAGGGTATAGGATTTAGGGGTTAGGGTTTAGGGTTTAGGGTTTAGGGTTTAGGGGTTAGGGGTTAGGGTATAGGGTTTAGGGTTTAGGGTATAGGGTTTAGGGTTTAGGGTTTAGGGGTTAGGGTTTAGGGTTTAGGGTATAGGGTTTAGGGTTTATGATTTAGGGTTTAGGGTATAGGGTTTAGGGGTTAGGGTTTAGGGTTTAGGGTTTAGGATTTAGGGTTTAAACCCCAAACCCTATACCTTGAACCCTAACCCCTAAACCCTAACCCCTAAACCCTATACCCTAAACCCTAAACCCTATACCCTAACCCCTAAACCCTAAACCCTAAACCCTAACCCCTAAATCCTATACCCTAACCCCTAAACCCTAAACCCTAAACTCTAACCCCTAACCCCTAAACCCTAAACCCTAACCCCTAAACCCTATACCCTAAACCCTAAACCCTAAACCATATACCATAAACCCCTAAACCCTATATTTATTTTTTATTTTTTTAAAAAAAATTTATTGACTAGAAAACAATATTTTAGCCTTTGTTAATTAGTGGTTTTTTTTAGAAAAAGATATATAAAAAAAGATAGAAAAAAACTAAACAAATGAAAGTATATAGAAGAAAAGTCAAAAGAGGGACGGACTACCCTATATTTATTTTTTATTTTTTTAAAAAAAATTTATTGACTAGAAAACAATATTTTAGCCTTTGTTAATCAGTGTTTTTTTCTAGAAAAAGTTATAGAAAAAAAGATAGAAAAAAACTAAACAAATGAAAGTATATAGAAGAAAAGTCAAAAGAGGGACGGACTACCCTATATTTATTTTTTATTTTTTTAAAAATTTTTATTGACTAGAAGACAATATTTTAGCCTTTGTTAATCAGTGGTTTTTTTTAGAAAAAGTTATAGAAAAAAAGATAGAAAAAAACTAAACAAATGAAAGTATATAGAAGAAAAGTCAAAAGAGGGACGGACTACCCTATATTTATTTTTTATTTTTTTAAAAAATTTTTATTGACTAGAAAACAATATTTTAGCCTTTGTTAATTAGTGGTTTTTTTTAGAAAAAGTTATATAAAAAAAGATAGAAAAAAACTAAACAAATGAAAGTATATAGAAGAAAAGTCAAAAGAGGGACGGACTACCCTATATTTATTTTTTATTTTTTTTTAAAATTTTTATTGACTAGAAAACAATATTTTAGCCTTTGTTAATTAGTGGTTTTTTTTAGAAAAAGTTATATAAAAAAAGATAGAAAAAAACTAAACAAATGAAAGTATATAGAAGAAAAGTCAAAAGAGGGACGGACTACCCTATATTTACTTTTTATTTTTTTAAAATTTTTTATTGACTAGAAAATAATATTTTAGCCTTTGTTAATCAGTGGTTTTTTTAAGAAAAGTTATAGAAAAAAAGATAGAAAAAAACTAAACAAAGGAAAGTATATAGAAGAAAAGTCAAAAGAGGGACGGACTACCCTATATTTATTTTTTATTTTTTTAAAAAATTTTTATTGACTAGAAAACAATATTTTAGCCTTTGTTAATCAGTGGTTTTTTTAAGAAAAAGTTATAGAAAAAAAGATAGAAAAAAACTAAACAAATGAAAGTATATAGAAGAAAAGTCAAAAGAGGGACGGACTACCCTATATTTATTTTTTATTTTTTTTAAAATTTTTTATTGACTAGAAAACAATATTTTAGCCTTTGTTAATTAGTGGTTTTTTTTAGAAAAAGTTATAGAAAAAAAGATAGAAAAAAACTAAACAAATGAAAGTATATAGAAGAAAAGTCAAAAGAGGGACGGACTACCCTATATTTATTTTTTATTTATTTTAAAAAATTTTATTGACTAGAAAACAATATTTTAGCCTTTGTTAATCAGTGGTTTTTTTTAGAAAAAGTTATAGAAAAAAAGATAGAAAAAAACTAAACAAATGAAAGTGTATAGAAGAAAAGTCAAAAGAGGGACGGACTACCCTATATTTATTTTTTATTTTTAAAAAAAATTTTATTGACTAGAAGACAATATTTTAGCCTTTGTTAATCAGTGGTTTTTTTTAGAAAAAGTTATAGAAAAAAAGATAGAAAAAAACTAAACAAATGAAAGTATATAGAAGAAAAGTCAAAAGAGAGACGGACTACCCTATATTTATTTTTTATTTTTTTAAAAAATTTTTATTGACTAGAAAATAATATTTTAGCCTTTGTTAATTAGTGGTTTTTTTTAGAAAAAGTTATATAAAAAAGATAGAAAAAAACTAAACAAATGAAAGTATATAGAAGAAAAGTCAAAAGAGGGACGGACTACCCTAATTTATTTTTTATTTTTTTTTTTAAATTTTTATTGACTAGAAAACAATATTTTAGCCTTTGTTAATTAGTGGTTTTTTTTAGAAAAAGTTATATTAAAAAAGATAGAAAAAAACTAAACAAATGAAAGTATATAGAAGAAAAGTCAAATTTAGAGACGGATACTAAATCTGTCTCTAAATTTTAGAGACAGATGTTGAATCTGTCACTAAATTAGAGACGGATTCAAAAATCTGTCTCTAAATTAGAGACGGGTTAAAATCTGTCTCTAAAGTTTAGAGACGGATTCTGAATCTGTCTCTAATTTAGAGACGGATTCTTAATCTGTCTCTAATTTAGAGACGGATTCTTAATCTGTCTCTAATTTAGAGACGGATTCTGAATCTGTCTCTATTTTAGAGACAGATACAAAACCCGTCTCTAAAATTTAGAGACGGAATCTGAATCCGTCTCTAAATTAGAGACGGAATCAGATTTCGTCTCTAAATTAGAGACGGATTTAGAGACGGAATCGAACTGTCTCTAAATTAGAGACGGAATCGGATTTCGTCTCTAAATTAGAGACTGATTCGGATTCCGTCTTCGAATTAGAGAGACGATTCATATTCCGTCTCTGAATTAGAGACAAAATCTGAATCCGTCTCTAATTTAGAGACGGAATCCGAATCCGTCTCTGATTTTTGGTTCTGTCTCTAATCTGTCGCCAAATTAGCTACAGATTTCGTCCGTCTCTAAATTTCCGTCTCTAAATCCGGTTTTCCTTGTAGTGTAAAGCATTCACAATACATATAAAACTTTAAAGTTCTAATAATCTAAAGCATTCACAATACATATAAAACTTTAAACTATTATTAATCTTCGTCCCCATCATCATCATTGGACTCTAAATTACTACAAAACTCGAGTTCTTCATCTTCGTCTTCGGACTCTGATGAATCAAACTCTGGTTCGACGTCCTCTTCCTCTGATTCATCAATATCAATGTGCATAAGATGACCTGAACGAGGCGGAGGAGGTGGCAAATTCACTGGTAAGAAATCCTCCTCGGGTTCATCAACATTTTGAGAAATATGAGTGACATCATCTAATGGATGATTAGCTGATGAACGTTAGGTGGCACTGGCATTTCATCCTCTTGATAGGGTGTTTCTAATGACGACTCTGTAGTTGTCGACGAGGGTAGGTTGTCAATCATGCTCCTAGCCTTGGTCTTCCAGACAGCCCACCATCCGTCGGGTCGCCGACGAGGGTAGGGAGTCATGTATACCTGTTGTGCTTGAGATGCTAAGATGAAGACGTCGTCGCCATTATGTCTGGACGAGTCCTTTACATCGACGAGGTCAAATATGGCGTGCTTCTTAACACCTCGCACAACATATCGCCAATCACAATTGAACAAGACAACATTGTTTCCACCCAAATACTCCACCTCGACTACTTCTTTCAGGACGCCATAATAATCAAGGTTTCCTTTAAGCTTCACACCGCTATTCCACGTTAATTTGGAGCTCCCATAAGCTTTGGTATGAAACACATAGCCATTCAAGAAATAACCGTTGTATAAATTAACGTTCAAGTACGGAGTTGCTGCTAAATGTCTTAACCTCGCATCTTTGGCATCACCCGGATGTTCAGCTATCTATAAGACAATATATAACCAATTTAATACAATTTTAAGATTGAATGTTTAAAAAAGTGTATAGAATAAATTTGAATGAAACGAAATATTTACATATTTTCTTAGCCAGTTTGGAAATTCTCTGTCTATCTTAGTTGCGATGAGTCCTGGAGATAAATCCTGAGCTAAATCTTCAAACATTCTGCAATAGGGTTAAACAAGGCACACTACAAGGAAAACCGAATTTAGAGACGGAAAATTAGAGACGGACGGAGTCCATAGCTAATTTGGCGACAGATTAGAGACAAAACCAAAAATCAGAGACGGATTCGGATTCGGATTCCGTCTCTAAATTAGAGACGAATTCAGATTCCGTCTCTAATTCAGAGACGGAATATGAATCTCTAATTCAGAGACGGAATATGAATCTGTCTCTAATTTAGAGACGGAATCCGAATCCGTCTCTAATTTAGAGACAGAATCTAATTCCGTCTCTAATTTAGAGACGGATTCAGATTCCGTCTCTAAATTTTAGAGACGGGTTTTGTATCTGTCTCTAAAATAGAGACAGATTCAAAATCCGTCTCTAAATTAGAGACAGATTCAGAATCCGTCTCTAAATTAGAGACAAATTTTAACCCGTCTCAAATTTAGAGACAGATTTTTGAATCCGTCTCTAATTTAGTGACAGATTCAACGTCTGTCTCTAAAATTTAGAGACAGATTTAGTATCCGTCTCTAAATTTGACTTTTTTTCTATATACTTTCATTTGTTTAGTTTTTTTCTATCTTTTTTTATATAACTTTTTCTAAAAAAAACCACTAATTAACAAAGGATAAAATATTGTTTTCTAGTCAATAAATTGTTTTTAAAAAAATAAAAAATAAATATAGGGTAGTCCGTCCCTCTTTTGACTTTTCTTCTATATACTTTCTCTTGTTTAGTTTTTTTCTATCTTTTTATATAACTTTTTCTAAAAAAAATCACTGATTAACAAAGGCTAAAATATTTTTTTCTAATCAATAAATTTTTTTTAAAACAATAAAAAATAAATATAGGGTAGTCCGTCCCTCTTTTGACTTTTCTTCTATATACTTTCATTTGTTTAGTTTTTTTCTATCTTTTTTTATATAAATTTTTCTAAAAAAAACCACTAATTAACAAAGGCTAAAATATTGTTTTCTAGTCAATAAATTTTTTTTAAAAAAATAAAAAATAAATATAGGGTAGTCCGTCCCTCTTTTGACTTTTCTTCTATATACTTTCATTTGTTTAGTTTTTTTCTATCTTTTTTTATATAACTTTTTCTAAAAAAAACAACAGATTAACAAAGGCTAAAATATTGTTTTCTAGTCAATAAAAAATTTTTTAAAAAATAAAAAATAAATATAGGGTATTTCGTCCCTCTTTTGACTTTTCTTCTATATACTTTCATTTGTTTAGTTTTTTTCTATCTTTTTTTATATAACTTTTTCTTCAAAAAACTACTAATTAACAAAGGCTAAAATATTATTTTCTAGTCAATAAAAAATTTTAAAAAAAATAAACAATACATATAGGGTAGTCCGTCCCTCTTTTGACTTTTCTTCTATACACTTTCATTTGTTTAGTTTTTTTTCTATCTTTTTTTCCTATAACTTTTTCTAAAAAAACCACTGATTAACAAAGGCTAAAATATTTTTTTCTAGTCAATAAAAATTTTTTAAAAAAATAAAAAATACATATAGGGTAGTCCGTCCCTCTTTTGACTTTTCTTCTATATACTTTCATTTGTTTAGTTTTTTTCTATCTTTTTTTCTATAACTTTTTCTAAAAAAAACCACTGATTAACAAAGGCTAAAATATTGTTTTCTAGTCAATAAAAATTTTTTTAAAAAATAAAAAATAGATATAGGGCAGTTCGTCCCTCTTTTGACTTTTCTTCTATATACTTTCATTTGTTTAGTTTTTTTCTATCTTTTTTATATAACTTTTTCTAAAAAAACCACTAATAAAAAAAGGCTAACATATTGTTTTCTAGTCAATAAAATTTTTTTAAAAAAATAAATATATGGTAGTCCGTCCCTCTTTTGACTTTTCTTCTATATACTTTCATTTGTTTAGTTTTTTTCTATCTTTTTTTCTATAACTTTTTCTAAAAAAAACTACTGATTAACAAAGACTAAAATATTGTTTTCTAGTCAATAATTTCTTTTAAAGAAATAAAAAATAAATATAGGGTAGTCCGTCCCTCTTTTGACTTTTCTTCTATATACTTTCATTTGTTTAATTTTTTTCTATCTTTTTTTATATAACTTTTTCTAAAAAAAACCACTAATTAACAAAGGCTAAAATATTATTTTATAGTCAATAAAAAATAAATATAGGGTATAATGTATAAGTGTTAGGGTATAGGGTATAGGGTATAGTATTTAGGGTTTAGGGGTTAGGGTATAGGATTTAGGGTTTAGGGTATAGGGTTCAGGGTTTAGGGGTTAGGGTTTAGGGTTTAGGGTTTAGGGTATAGGGTTTAGGGTTTAGGGGTTTAGGGTTTAGGGTATAGGGTTTAGGGTTCAAGGTATAGGGTTTGGTGTTTAAACCCTAAATCTTATACCCTATACCCTAAACCCTAAACCCTATACCCTAAATCCTAAAGCCTAAAGCCTATACCCTAACCCCTAAACCCTAAATCATAACCCCTAAACCCTATACCCTAAACCCTAAACCCTATACCCTAACCCCTAAACCCTAAATCCTATACCCTATACCCTAACCCTTATACATTATACCCTATACCTAACCCCTAAACCCTAACCCCTAAACCCTAAAGCCTAAAGCCTAAACCCTAAACCCTATACCCTATACCCTAAACCCTAAACCCTATACCCTAAACCCTATACCCTAAATCCTATACCCTATACCCTAAACCCTAAACCCCAAACCCTAACCCCTATACCCTAAACCTTATACCCTAAACCCTAAATCCTATACCCTAAACCCTATACCCCTAACTCTGAGCCCTATACCCTAAACCTTAAACCCTATACCTTATACCCTAAACCCTAAACCCTAAACCCTAACCCCTAAACTCTAAGCCCTAAACCCTACACCCTATACCCTAAACCCTAAACCCTAACCCCTAAACCCTATACCCTAAATCCTATACTCTATACCCTAAACCCTAACCCCTAAATCCTAAACTCTATATCCTATACCCTAAATCCTAAACCCTAAATCCTATACCCTATACCCTAAATCCTATACCCTAAATCCTAAACTCTTAACCCTATACCCTTATACATTATTAAATTATTATTAATAAATTTAAAATAATTAAATTAATGAGTATTATTATTAATTAATAACATTATTATTTTTGATATTATGTATTATTACTAGATATTATTAATATTATTATTAATTATTCAATAATAATTACTAATATATTCAATTATATAATTGAATAATTAACAATAACATCATTATTATTCTTATTATTAAGTATTATTACTAATTACTATTTTCTTTAAAGATAAAATTATAGTTATTGTTAATTAGTATTTTTTATAATTTATTAATATCAATTATTACTTAGGTATATTAATATTTCTTAGAAGTTTAAATTATTAAATTATTATTAATAAATTTAAAATAATTAAATTAATGAAAATTATTATTAATTAATAACATTATTATTTTTTATGTTATGTATTATTACTAGTTATTGTTAATATTATTATTAATTATATAATAATATTATTATTAATTATATAATTATAATTATTAATATATTCAATTATATAATTGAATAATTAACAATAACATCATTATTAGTCTTATTATTAAGTATTTTTACTAACTATATGATAATGTTATTATTCTTGATATTAGGCATATTACTATAACTACAATTTTGGGTAAATAAAATAAAAGCATGTAAATATTTTAGATAACTTTTTGTAAATTTCAGTAATAAAAAAATCTAAAATATTTTTTCCTATTCAATAAAAAATAATAAATATTTCTAATTATTATTAATACTATTATTAATATTATTACTGATTATATAATTAATATTAATATTAATTAATTAATTAATTTTATAATTAATAATTTATTAATAAATATTATTAATAATAAATATTATTATTTTTAATATTAGACATAAATATTTTAGTTAGTGTATAATATAGTGTGAAATAAATATAAGTACGTGATGTGACATTGTTTGATTGGGTTTCAAAGTTTCACGGGGATTAAGAGCCAAAGCTAGATCTGACCCTTCAAACCATTCAATCCAAAGGCCCATAACATTTTAAATAAAATCAATTACTCCCCTCCCTATATCTCTCCTCATTTCTCTCTCTCTCTCTCTCCACATTTCAAAAACCAGATCCACGGTTTCTCTCTCTCTCATTTCCCTCACCGTCTTCTTCATCTACCGGCGACACCACGGCTTCAGTCATCTTCTCCCTCCGTCACTCTCTCTCTCTTTCTCCTCATTTCTCTCTCGCTCTCTCTCTCTCTCTCTCTCTCTTCATTTTAAAAAATGCAAAATCCTCTGTCAAACCGGCAACCCTTTTCCACTACCAGAAAAAGGTCATTTAGCGACGGAAATTTCCGCCGCTAAAATTAAATTTCCGTCGCTAAAAATAATCACCGGCGGAAAAATTCCGTCGGTGGTCCGCCGCTACCAGCCCGTCGCAGTGC